>PVKS010000293.1:129139-216451 GCA_004027875.1 Aplodontia rufa
TACCTCTAGCTCTTCTAATATAGCATGATTTACTTATTATGTCATTTGTTTGCATGTTCAGTGAGATAAGATTCAATCTATTCAAAATAGAAATTGCTGTCTTTGTGTGTGTGTGCACGCGTACGTTTTACTAGAAATAGAATACAGGTGTGCTTAACCACTAAGCTGCATCCACAGTCCTTTGTATTTTATTTTAAGACAGAGTCTCACTAAGTTGCTCAGAGTGGTCTTGAATTTGTGATCCTCCTACCCAAGTTTCCTGATTACAGATGTGCACCACCATGCCCAGCTCAAAATATAACTCTTACTTGTCTTCCCAATATATTTTTATATCACTTAGCACAATAAGCTCTAATAGATCTTTCCAAAAATGTTTTAAAATATTTGATAATTAAGAAAATATTGTTTAGTTGAAAAGGAACTGAAAAACTTTATTTATTCATATAGATTATGTAACGTACCTAAAAACATACCAATATATTTTCCTTTCTTACGAGTTAACCTATTCTAGTCAGTTTTCAGCTTAAAGTTTTGGAAAGTACGATGGCAAAAATACTTGATGTATTTATATCACTCATTATTTTGCTGGTTTAAGAAAGGCCATTAAATCACATTTTAAAAATGTGTCCTTTCTTCTTATTCTGTCCAGTCCCAAAGTCACTGATTGAGCAGGGGACTCTGATTGTAATTGCTTATCAAAACCAACCTCTCTGATTTCTATGATCTCCCCCCAAGCATCAGTATTTAACAGTTTGCTTAGTGGGTAGCATTTCCATGCAACAGAATTTTCTAGAATTGACCTTCTGCTTGTAAGGCAAGGGGTCAGGGGATGGGAGGAGGGAGGTTGAAAGGTCTGGGGGTGGATATTGAACAAATTGTATTGCTGATTTGCATGCATCTAGGAATATGTGACAACTAATCCCATCATTATGTAAAACTATAAGGCACTAATAAAAAAAATTCAGGGTTTTTGCCTGAAATATTTTGGATGTGAGAGAATTTAAACATGCTAAAATAATTTATTTATATGATCTTATAAATAGTTACCAAAATATATCATTAATCATTTAACCAATAAATAGGTTTTTATTCTTCTTAACTATCTGAAAAAAAGGCAAAGTTAGACATAAACACACACATCGATTGAATTTACTGTTGGGTGCAAGAGAAGAAACCTTAAAAATTTCAAGGATGGTGAAAAGGTAAGTAAGAGGTTTCAATTTAAAAAAAGACAAAATTAAATGGAAAATGGGAGGATTAACAGGAAAGGAAAAAGCAGCAATTCAGGAAAGATGAAAATAATTAGGAAATATATAAATCAAAACATATAAAAGATACATCAGTCTCACTATAGGGCTGCAATATAACCAAAGCGATATAGGTTTAATTATAATAAGAGAAACTTACACAAAAAGGAAAGAATGATGACCAATTATTTAAAAATACATTAGAGATATAGAACATTCATTTCATTTGTGTGGGAACAAATGAAAATATTTAAAATAATTTGTATAATAAAAAATAGTTCCTGGGTCCTTAGAGAAAGATTTTTATGCTTACACAAGAATATCTAAATAACACATGTATAATGAGAAAGAAAACTGTCAATAATGACAACAAAAGGTTTATAATATAATGATTAGTGTTTGGGTTTTCAATATTACTTAGGCCTGTTTCACTAATTTGATGCTAATTTGATGAAAATTTCAAATTATATGTAAGCACACATACATCTAAAACATATATTCACACATATGTTTATATGTCCAAAATTGAGTACACATATATGATTATATATATATGCTTCTATAATATAATCATATGACTATACAGTATATCATATTGCTAGAGTATGAATATTTGCTCACAATCTATATCTTATTAATACTTGTAAAATTTATGAAATGTTTACTATTATTTTCACTTTATACATGAGAAAAGGAGATATTAAGGAACTTCCAGATCACATAGTGAGTACTAAATCACAATCTTAGTGACTCTTTAAAAGATACTTTCTTCCACAGCATATATGTGATAGAAAAGATCATATATATAAATAGAGATGAAGATATAATTTGCACCAATTAATTATCTTTATATCTCAAAATATAACATGATGATATTTCAAAATCCACTAAGATAGATTGTTTTATTTGGGCTAAAATTTGTTAATCTAGGAGATCATAGATGCAAATATGGTGAAAATAATGTGTAGTTACCTTTGACTACCAAATTTCATAGTCCTAAATAATCTACTAGATCAATATCAAACAGTGACAATGAAGACAGAGAAAGTGGGATGGAAAAGTCTGGAATATTGGCCCTTCCTGGAATGTGAAGTTTAGAAAGGCTTCCCTGCAGACAGGGCTGTGTGCTGTTGCTTGTACACTCAGAGAATGCTGAGCTCCTTAGCTGAAGGCATCAAAATGAAGACGGAAGGGTGAGTTCAAGGAAAGCAATACATTTCTTGAATTTCTTAAAATGTTTCATATTTGATAGTATATATTAATTCTTTAAGACAAATTTAAGTATAAGTAGCATATTTTATTGATTTCAACATGCTTATATTTTCACATTTTAAACTTTGAAATCAAAATGTATATTACATTTTAGCATTGTGTCAGAGTTAAATTTGTCAGAGTTAAATTTGGAACTTTTTTTTTTGTGTGTGTGTAAGTGTATCTTAAAATTAACAAACATTTAGTTTGGATGAAGGGTAGTAAGTAAGGTTTATCTGAGAGCCAGAAAAAAATGTATATGAGTCTATGGTTTTCTATTGAGATTTAGTATCATCTGCTACAAATTCTTTTCTCGTATGAATTTTATTAGAGTTTAATTATAAGATTAATATCTCATAAATGTACCATTCAAATTTCTTGTCTGCTCCATTCCCCTCTGAAGATGATATGATATTAATTGAGAAAAAGTTTTGAACAGCTTATTTATATAAGTAGTGCATATAAAAACTTGTGAAGTCTTTATGACATTTAAATAGAATTTTTAAAATTTCACAAGATTCAGGAACTTTTAAGTGGTTTTTAAATTTTTTTAATATGTTTGATACTTGTAACCTTCTGTAGTCAAAAATAATATTTTAAAAAAGTTTCATTTCTGAGTTGTAAAGATTGTGCTTATTCTAAAAGATAAGTCTTCAGTCTTACAAATGGAGTACTGTTAAGCTCTGAAAGCAAAACTCTGATCTGTGTGTTTCTAGCTGGATTCTCAGTTTTTGTTTTGTTTTTTAATAAGGCATAGTTTCCCATGCAGTAACATATGGTTTCAATATTTGAGCGTTCTCAGCCATTTTGCCCATATGTTTGTTGTAATCAACTAACCACACATGGCCAAATCCTGCCCTTCCACTAGCATAGAGAATCCTCACTGAGGTCAAAGAAAACAAGCACATTTCATTCAGTGACCCAGTACCCAAAATTAGGCTTCGGAGTTCCTATGTGCCTAATAACAAATGGTGTGAATGAGTGATTACTAACATATTTTAGAATAGATTGGCATTTGAAAGCTCCTTGGATGTGAGAAAGTTCAAGATTACCTGTTTGACAAAGGAATTGTTGAAAAATGTGGAGATGTGTGTTAAGATGTGCATAGAGGCTTGGGGGTATGGACTAACATTTGTAATGTGATATGGTAGAGTTATTCCAGGCAATATTCACTTCTCTAATTAATTCCACAATTTCAGCAGCATTCTAGGCAACGCATATACATCTTCTGCTTTCATGGAGCTTCTATTCTAGAAGCACAATACCAACACTAAATCAGCAAACTAAAAGGTAAACAATAAGTTTATTTATTATATAATTTCAATAAAGATATCACAGCATGGTGTTGCTACTTAAAGTGATAGAGTGTTTTTGCTAGGGTGGTTAAACGAAGTTCTCTCTATGAAAAGGATATACTTGACGTGAGGCAACAAAGACATAGAGTTAGGCCTGTGGAACCTGGATTGGAAATATGAATACATGAGACAAGAGGATGGCCCCAAGACTTGAACAAGCTCAGGATTCTGAAGATAGGTGGGTTTAGAAGTTTAGGCCATAGCTAGATCGTGCAGATTTATGTAGACCATGTTAGGTTTTGTGGATACTGAACTAAAATGAAGTGTTTTATGCTAAGCAGTGATTCAAATGGATTTATTTGCACTTTCATATCTAAATATCCATTAGAGTTACCTTGCTAAATAAATGACTACAGCAACCACAATAATTTTTGATACTAATGGAAAATATAGAAAATTCTACTTTTTGTTGGGAATGAAAAATATGACACTGTTTGAGCCATTTTAAGGACATATGAAAACTCTGGGACATAATTTTTGTCTTTCTCTAGAAATGAATACTAATCTACATACATATGATTTAAGAAGAAATCTTCCTCTGAGCTTTAAGGGGGAAATTAAAACATGAAATTAACATAAATACATTCATATCTCCCATGATTCTTACAAAAAGTTGAACAAATATGGTTAAATAGTACTATTTTGACAGGTAAAGATTTTGAAAATTGAAAACATTGAATGTATTTTGAAAGTGATTTTCAAAAATTGAAGTATGGCACATCAGATCCAAGTATAATAAATCTCCCTCCACCTCTGCACAATTTCAATTTGGATCAATTTTTATTCACTTTAAATATGATATGTGATGTTCATATACCAATATTAATGTTTGAAAAAGGATTGATTTCAAAAAGCAGCAAAAAATTTTGATTTATAAGAACATCACTTCCCAGCACCTTAGTTTCCTACTTTGTTCCTCTAAGGTGATGATAAAAGTAAAATTATGGGAGAAAAAACTAAACTAAACTAAACTAAAAACAAAGGTTGGAATCATTTAATAAATATTGTTTAATGGATTTATTTTCCAAATTTTTTTCTTTTTTTTAAAAGAGAGGGACAGTGAGAGAGAGTTAGAGAAAGAGAAAATCAATTTTATTTAGTTTTTCATGTGGCTTTTATTGCTCTGAGACTTTGTTGTGTATGTGGTGCTGGGGTTCAAACCCATGTCCTTGCGCGTGCCAGGCAAGCAACGGAACTGCTGAGCCACTGATCCCACCCCTCCAAATATTTTCTGTATATTTTCATTCCTAACTTAAGTTCATGGCACTTTCAAATAGTTGTAATATCGTTATGATTTGAACCTGGTATGTCCCTTAAAAAGCTCATGTGTTGAAAGAATGGTATTCAAAGCAGCAAGGCTCAGAGAAGGGGCTTTTAGGCAATGATGGGATCATGAGGCGCTAAACAGTGGATTAATTTGTTAATAGCCAAATGGACAACTGGAAGGTTGCATCTAGTTGGATGAAGGAAGTCACTGGAAGTGTGCTCCAGAAGTTTTTTCCTCCCCACTCCCCACCTTCTCTTCTCTCTAGCTCCCTCCCTCCCCTGCCTTCTCTTATTCATTCTCTCCCTCCTTCTCTCTCTTTCTCTCCTTCTGAGCTGCCAGGAGCTGAGCGATGTTCCTCCGCCTTGCCCTTCTGCCATGATGCTTCTGCCTTTGAGACAGCTGACCATGGACTGAACTCTGAAAACATGAGACAAAATAAATCCTTCCTGCTCTAAGTTGTTCTTGTCAAGTTTTTAGTCACAGTGATGAAAAGGCTGAGTAACATAAATATATTCAGTGACATATAGAGATGTATTTCAAACTAAGATTGGCTTCTGAAAGGCTGCAGAAATATGAAATCTGATATGTTTGAGATGATTGAACTTTGTCTAGAAATTTTGAAAGGGCACTGACTTTCTAAAATTAGTCTGTAGGCAAAGACAGATATTTCCTATTCATTGACTGGATCGATAAAATAGACTCCTTTATGCTGTAGTAACACAACCACAAATTTAAGTGCTATGAAACAAAGTTCATTTCTCCTTTGTTCATCATATGAATGGCAAGCAGATTCTGATTTTTGTAGTCATTTGGGAATCTGGGTTGATGGAGATTACATTATTATTTTGAAAAAATATTTCTGTTGACATAAAATTTATATAACCTAGAATTCAATATTTTAAAGTGTGCAGTTCAGTAGTTTTTAGTATATTTTCAATGTTGTATAACCATTATCCAGAGCATTTCCATCACTCCTAATAGACACCCTATGTCAATTATCAGAGACTCCTAATTCCCACCACTTCCCTTACCCCTCGTCAAGCACCAATATACTGTCTCTAATAATTTGCTTATTCTGCACATTTCATATAAATAAATTCATACAATTGAAGTTCTTTGTGACTGACTTCTTTTACCTATTAAAATATTTTTAATTTTCCTCCATGTTGTAGCATATTATAAGTACTTCAGTCCCTTTGCCCAAATGATATTCCATTATATGCTATACCACATTTTATTTGTTCATTAAGTAGTGGAAGGACATTGTGATTATTTCCACTTTTTTGCATTTTATGAATGACAATGAGCATTGTTGTACACATTTTTGTGCAAATTCATAGATGTGAAATAGCTCTGACAACATATAGTAAATCTATGTTAAGCTTTTTGAGAATTACCAAACTGTTTCCCATAGCTGCGCTATTTTGTCTTCCCACCAGCAAAGTGTGCAGTTCCAACTTCTTCACATCAACACCAACACTTACTGCTTCCTCTTTCTCTCCTCATTATGAACACCATTCCTATGGGTACATGGTTGTATCCACTGTGTCTCCCTGGGGCTTTGATTTGTATTTCCTTAATGACTAGTGATTAGTGATACACATCCTTTTATGTGAATATCGGCCTTCATATATCTTCTTGGGGACATTGTATATTCAAGTTCTTTGACAATTTTATATTTGGGTTATTTCAACTTATGTGTTAAAAGTTGTTTTTATATTTTGTGTATTATATTCCTATCAGATAAATGATTTACAAATATTTTCATTAATTCTATGGTTGTCAATTTACTTACCATCCTATAAAGCACAGCATATTTATATTTAAAGTCCAGTCTATTTTTTTATTAGCATATCTAAGAAACCTTTGCCAATTCCAGTAATGTGGAAAATTTACCAGATCCTTCTAAGATTTAAGTGGTATTAGTTCTTGCATTTAGTTCTGTTGTACTCGTTTTTTTTTTTTGGTTAATTTGTTTATTCACTTTTCATTCCTTAGTGAATATCCAGCTTTTTCAACTCTGTTTATTAAATATTCCTTTTCTCCACTGAATACTCTTGGTACATTTGTTGAAAATCAATGAACCACAGATGAATAGGTTCATTTTTAGATTCAGTTTTGTTCGAGGGCCTTGTATTCTAAACTTACATCAGTACCACGCTGTGTTGATAACCGTAGCCTTGTACTAAGGTTTGAAGTAAGAAATTTTGAAGTCTCCAGCTTTATTTTTATTTTTCAATATTGTTTTTACTATCTGAAATCAATTGAATTTCATCATAAAACTTAGGATTGCTTGTCTTTTTCTGCAAAAAGAGCACTGGTAATATTCACAGGGATTGTAATGAGCTGTACATCCATTTTGGAAGTATTGCTACCTTGGTATCTTAATATTACATTTTATGCCTTGTAACTCATTAATAAGGTCATTTCATTTTTAAGTCATATTTAATTTCTTCAAATATGCTTTGCTATGTCCAGGGTACAAATATGGCACTTATTTATTTAGTTTTTACTAAACATATTATTTCTTTAAATGCTATTATAAATACATTTTTCAGATATTTTATTTTGGGATTATTTATTGTTAATATTTAGAAATGTATCAGAATTTTTTGTATATCACCATCATGTTCTGTAACTTAGCTGAACTTGTTTACTAACTGCATCCATTTATGTATTGTCTTGCAGTATATGATCATGTTATTTGCAAACACATAGTTTTACTTCACTTTTTACAATCTGTATGACTTTTCTTTCTTGATTATTATTATTTTGCCAAAATACCCTGGCCTCCTGGGTGGAAATAATGTTCAGGGTTGAATACAAATGTAAGAAAAATAATTTTGTCTAATTCTTGATTTTCTAAAGCTTTTGGACTTTCACCATTATATATGATATTAGTTGTGAGTGTTTCATAGATGATTTTTGTCAGGTTGGAGCTGTTCCCCTAAAATTCTAGTTTATTGAATGTTTTTAATCATAAAATGTGCTGGAGTTTATCTCATTTTTGTGTATGTATGACTATTGAGATGATCATATTTTATTTTATTAATATGGTATGGTACATTAATTTATTTATTATGTTGAACAAAATTTTCATTCTTAGGATACATCCCCATTCATGATGGTATATAATCCTTTCCAAATACTACTGTACTCAGTTTGTTATTATTGAGGATTTTTTTCCATAGGGATATTGGTCTATAGTTTTCTTTTCCTGTGATATCATTGGTTGTTGTATTAAGGTAATAATAGAATAAATAAGGTAATAATAGAATAAATGAAGAAATATTACCACCATTTCTATTTTTTGGCAGTTTAAAAAGGATTGGTTTCAATTCTTTTTAAAATATTTGATATCTTATACCAGTGAAGTCATCTGGTCCTTGACTTTTCTTTGATGGAAGGTGTTTGTTTTCCAGTTATTAATTCAATATCTATGGTTGCAATAGTTCTATTCAGAATTTCTATGTCTTATTGAACTGCTTTGGGTAGTTTGTATCTTTCCAAGTATTTATGCATTTTATCCAGATTATCTAATTGGAACATAATTATTCATAGTAATACTTTGAATTCCTGTTGGTTTCTATAAGGTGAGTACAACGTTCCTAGTACCATTTCTGATAGTTATCTCCTTTCTTCTTCATTATTCTATGTATAGGTTAATTTGATTTCCTCTTTTCAAACAGCCAACTTTTATTTTGTTGATTTCTCTATTGTTTTCTAGTCTCCATTTCAGCTTGTTCTGTGCTCACCTACATTATTTTCCTCTGGGTTTAGTTTTCTTCTTTCATTTTTGCAATCTCTTAAGATGGAAAATTAGGTTATTTATTTGAAATTTCTCTTCATTTTTAAACTAGGCCTTTATAGCTAGAATTTTCCCTTTCATCACTATTTTTTGTTACAACTCAGAAGCTTTGGTACCTTGTACTTTTTAATATTCATTTCAATTATTTTCTAATTTTTAAAAAATTTCCTTGATCCATTGGTTTTACCTGAGTATGTTGTTTAATTTTCACATAACTGTGTATCTTGCCCTTTTACTTTTGTTATTGATTCCTTCTTTCATTTCATTTGTTTAAGAAAACATACTCTTTTTTTATTGTTATTTTTAGATACACATCACATTAGATATCATGACCTAAGAATTAAACCATGGACTATAGATTCATAGTTTTAATTATTTTAAATTTATTGAGATTTATTTTTTGACCCAACATAGACTCATTATTGGAAAATATTTAGTGTTCTCCTGACAATAGAATGCATTCCTTTCTTGTTGGGTGGAATGTTCTATAGATGTCTGTTTGGTCTATTGGAAATAAGCTTGTTTAAGTTTTCTGTTTGTTTATTGATGTTCTGTCCAGTTTTTCCATCATTTAAAGTAGACTACTAAAGTTCGCAACTCTTCTTACTGATCTATTTTTCTCTTCAGTTTCGTCAAGCTTTTCTTCATGCATTTTGCCACTCTGTTGTTAGGTGAGTATATATTTTCAGTTTTTGTATCTTCTTTTGGATTGATCCTTGTCTTCATCTGATGTTCCTTTTTGTATCCATCAATGATATTTGCCTTTAAACTCTATTTTTTCAGTTATTTGTAAAGAAATTCCAGCTTGCTTTTCCTTACTATTTTCATGGAATATCTTTTTTCATCCTTTTACTCTCAACTTATTTTACCATACTGTTTTAACTTCCTTATCAGATTTTCAGTACCTATACTTACTTATTTTCTTTTGGATTATACTGAGGATTATAATAAAACTTTTAACTGATAGCAATCTAGTTCAAATTAATTCTAATTTAATTTGAGTAGTTTACAAAACATTGATTTTTTATAATTTCGTTCTCCCTTACCTTTCTGTTGTTATTTTCACTATTACCTCTATATACATTTTGTGCCAAACAATAGATTTGTCATTATTGTTTTATGCAGCTTTCCCTTAAATCAAATTGAACAAAAGGATTTTTCAAAAACTCATTTATACTAGACTATCTTTCATATTTGCCTGTGTTGTTTCCTTTACCAGTTTCACTTCTTCACATGGCTTCAAACTAGTATCCACTATTCTTTCCTTACAACCTAAAAAACTCGTAGTAGGACAGATATGCTAGCAGGAAACTCAGCTTTAGTGTATCCGATAATACTTCAATTTCTCTTTTATTATGGAAGGGTGGTTTTGTTAGATATTGAATTCTGAATTGATAGCTTTTCATTTCTCTTTCAGTGCTTTGAATATGTCATTTCACTGTCTTCTGGCCTCCATAGTTTCTAATGAAAAGTCAATTCTTAATCTTATTTATGATCCCTTATACCCATATATGTGCTGAGTCACTTCTTTCTTGACGCCTTCAATATACTCTTTCTCTTTTTCTTTTGAGAGTATGATTTTAAAGTGTCTATATTCGGGTCTCTTTCAATTCATGACCTTTGCAGTTCTATTAGGCTTATGGTTGTATAGATTAATGCTGTTCATCAAATTGGGGAGGTTTTCAGTCATCTCTTTTTAAAGAACTCTGTTTTTCCTCTTTTCATTTTTAGGGACTCATATTATATATTCTTTAATTGGTGAGACATCACTTTCATGCTGTTATTGATTTTTAGACATAATTTCTTTTCAGTCTTTGAATATAGTTAGAAATAACTTATTTAACATTTAGTAAGTCCAATGTTTATGTTCACTCAGTTTCTTTTGATTACTTTTTTTCCTGTCTATGGCCATACTTTCCTGTTTGCCCTCATCCTTTTTTTGAACTTTGATAAATTTAATAACATTCTATAGCAACTCTACAAATAAGATACTTTCCACTTTTTTTAAAGTTGCTGCAGTACACTTACAGTGTGTGTATAATATTTTTAAAGTAGAACATTATGTTTTTCAATCTCTAAAAGTACCTTTTTTATAACATACAAGTACTCAGTAAAACAATAGTTTTTTCTAGCTATTAGTTACTAAAATTACTTGGTAACACTTAGGGATTTTATACTTCTAAGAAACCACTTTCTGAAGACATTCAACCTGGGTCAATAACTTACAAAACAAACAAATAGTAAAAATAATGTTAAAAAGTAATTATTTCCTGGCATTGTATATAACATGTGTCATATTATAGGATATCTTCCTAATATGGTTACAATTTTGACACAACCCTCACCACACTGATAGAGGCTTAGAAATAAGTATTGTAACATAGTAGATGGCATTATAATACTCTAGGTGTTTATAGAACTCCAGCTTTTGCATTGTATTGTTTAAGTACTCCTTTCCCTTGGGCTCAACCTTTTATTTGTATAATTATCCTACTAAATCATTTCTAGAATTGTATAATTTAAATCCAAAGTACTATTTATTTGCCAAAATATGCTTTATAATTCCTTTGGGATACAGTAGATTTCTCTGTTCACAATGGAACTTGTGTGATATCTGACCATGTTTCAAGTTTTGTAGCTACTAAAATACAGTTCTGACAACCCACCTTGTTTTTTTCTTTCAAGTCATAATTCTGATCATGAAGGTCAATGAATACTGTATATTCACAAAGAGTTTCTCTCCAAAATTCGTATTTCTTGTATTCATTTCCTATGAACATAGAATGTCATCTTGCTCACTGTGAAGATTTGGCAATGAAGGAAGAGGGATCCCTCAAGTGATAAGTTGGTTAAGTAATTTACTTAATAGTCTTTAATATAATGGAGATTTTCAAAAAGGGTACAATGGGAAAATCTATTCAGCTAATATCTGGAGCTCTAGGAAGAACCTGTCCAATAGCATCACAACCTGCATTCTCTTTATTCTTCCCTATACCCAGCAAAGATAGTATGAGAAAAAGTTGAGAGGAAGCTAAAGGTAAAGGTGATACCTACTATAATTTCCCTGCCAAATGTCACTAAGACAGTAAAGTACATTCTCATTTTTTCATCTTTTATTGATGCATTATAATTGCACATATAATGTGATTTGTTATTTCATGTTCATACATGCATGCAATGTGACAATGTAATTTACCCAATATCTTTCCCCAGTATTTCCTCTTACCTTCTCTTCTTCTTCCCCCAGGTCCTTTTATCCTGCCCCTCAGTTCTCCCTTTAACTTTCATGAGATTCCCCCCTGCACACACCTTTCTTTACTTCTTCCTTTCTAGATTTCATAAATGAGAGAAAACCTTCAACCTTTGACTTTATGAGTTTGGTTTATTTCACTTAACAAAATGTTCTCAAGTTTATCCAAGGAAAACACACTTTCTATTGTATCTGCCTTCATTTCAGCAGGTTTCTTCCTTTATTCTCCAATGCCCCTTGCCTGCCTCCCCAGTTTCTTCTTCTTCTGTCAAGCTCTGGTGAGTGAAGAGTGTAAAACGCATGTATACTAACCTAACTGTAAAGGGTAAAGTGATTGAGTAACAAGATTTTAGTTGAGTCTTCCTTTTTCTCTGTCATCATGGTATATGATTTCAAGGTCTTCCTGCTCAACCAATGAGAATCATGTGAAAGTGGGCAAATCTCCCATTTCTGAAGATTTTCAAAAGATGAAATTCTAAATTGATATTTTATTTTTGTTTTCATTGCATCTCTTAATTCTATTTCTCCTTAAGAAAACAATTCATGAGACTATCAGTTCTGCAAAAGCAACCAGACATCATTTCCATCTCTTCAATATATGTTCTTTCCACTAACACTGACAGTTCAATATTTTCTTGTCACAAAGCAGTGCAAATAACTCTGATGATGAATCTGTTGCAAAAGTTCCCGAAGTAAAAAAGTAAAACCCTATTTAATTTAGCATATTTTCCTGGGTGTATGCATACCCTGAGCATCTAGTTAATAAGTTACTCAAAATCTGTACTTGCCCTAATATTTAAGATACAGATGAGTTTTTTATTTGTATTTTTGTTTGTTTAAGAAAATTCTCTTTTCCTGAGTCAAGGAAAGAAACAGTATTGACTTAGGATGCTTCCCAATCAATCATGTTAGAGCTTTTCTGATAGTTTCTGTGCTATAGAATTTCATAACCAAGTGTAACTACCACCTTAGTCAGGCTCCAACATGAAGCACCAAAGGGGCATTATTAATAATCTACAGATGGAAAAGGGTCAAGCATTAAAAAGAATGGTCATTTAACACATACCCATCACATTTTTTTAAAGTAAGCTCTTTGGGAGATGAAACTAATTTAAAAGTGGCATCATAGTATCTTATATTTTTTAAAATAGAAAACTCTGTGCAAAGTCTTGAGGTAGTAATTTTGGTTTCAATGGGTGTGGACATACTCATGTCATAAAAATTGGAAGTATTGGGACTGGAGCAGTGGGTCAGTGGTTACAGCACTTTCCTGGCATGCTCAAGGACTAGGTTCATACCCCAGCACCAGGTACACAACAAAGTGTTGGAGTAATGGGGAAAAAAACACACACACACATGAAAAACTATATAAATTGATTCTCTTTCTTTTTCTCTCTCTTTCTTTCTCTCTCTGTCACTGTCTCTCTTTCTTTAAAAAAATGGAAGTGTTCATGACAAAGCTTATGGGGATAGCACAAACTATGATCCACAATTGTACTAAATCCAAAGTTAACAGGCTAAATGACAGGTGAGGACTCCTACATGCTAGTAATAACTACAAAGGCCTAGTGTTATCCTCACACAATGCATAGAAAAGTTAATCCTGTAGATAGGGCTGAAAGCTTATATGATTTTCTTCTGTATACAGTTTGGTGTTTTGTGTACAATGAGAAATAATTGAATATTGAGATTAACTGTAACACAATTGAAATATAGTGAAATTATGATACAAGCTTTCCTTATTTATCTTTTTAACCACAAACAAAAAATCTGTCACTCTTGCTATGCCAAACTTTATAATAATCCTTTCATGTGTTTTAAAAATAGAAGCCCATACAAAAATGAAAAATATGAACAATAACAGATGCTGTGGGGGTTGTGGGAAGAAAGGAAAGCTATCACGCCGTTGGTGGGACTGCAAGCTTGTATAGTCACTCTGGAAAGCAGTGTGGAGACTCCTCAAAAAACTAGGGCTGGAACTACCTTAATACCCAGCTATCCCACTCTTGGGTATTTTCCCAAAACAACTCGAATCAGTGTACTACAGATACGGAGCTACATCAATGTTTATAGCAGCTCAATTTACTATAGCTAAACTATGGAACCAACCCAGATGCCCCTTACTGGACAAGTGGATTCAAAAACTGCGGTACATACATACAATGGAATTCTACTCCGCTGTTGGAGACAACGGTATTGTGGCATTTGCAGCCTAATGGATGGAGATGGAAAAAATTATGCTGAGTGAACTATCCCAAACTCAGAGACTCAAGTGCTGAATGTTTTCTGTTATATGTGGAAGCTAGAATATTCTGAGACAGACTGAAAGTTGGCTAAGCTAAACAATAGCTTCAACATGGGTGAATTTTTACATGTGCAGGGGGAACCATGGCTATGACACTGGGGGGTGGCGAAGGGAAGGGGCAGGGATGGCAGGGAGGGATTGGGGGGATATCACTGCACCTGGAGGGACCGAGTAGGGAGATTATCAATGCAGATGGGAAACCTCGATGTCCATGTCCATGAGAAGCCCAATTAACATGGGGGTAAAATAGGGGAAACATGGGAACAGGGAGAAGTCAAAGGGGGGAGTCCACAGTGTTGACTTGCTTTGTTGATATCCACATGTTCATGATTGTGTAAGGATTCCTTCCAATTTGTACGACTACGTTGGATGAATTAAAAAAAAAAAAAAAAAGAAGCCCATTTGAAAATCTTTTAAAAGAGAAGCAGAGGAAAAAATCCAGGCAAAATGCCTGAGGAGGAATGACCAAAGTAGTAAAAAAAAAGTAACATTCAAAGAAGCGTAGAATTAGGAGAGAGGGAAGGCAGAGAAAAATGTTCATTAACAGTAGAATCCTTCCTAGTGTCAATTTACGCAAAGGTCAAATATTAGAAAGACTGAAACTTATCTATGTGCTGCAATTGTGACATGAGTTTTGGTCAGTAATGCAAGTGGGGAAAAGTAATGCAAGAGAGGAGAATGAGGACCTTAGATATCTGCTGGATGTCACCAAATTTAAGGAATTGACTCGTAATAACTTTGGCTTTCTCTATTAAGTGGGAGGAAAGTCATTTATTTTTTATTTTTTATTTTTTTACTTTTAAAGATTGAGGGATAGTGAGAGAGAGGAGAGAAACAGAGAGAAACATTTTTTTAAATTTAGTTTTCATGTGGCTTTCATAGCTCCTAGACTTCATTGTGTTCGTGGTGCTGAGGTTTGACTCGCGTACTCCTGCACGCCCAGCAAGTGCAGTAACTATTGAGTCAAGGCCCAAGCCCCAGGAAAGTCTTTTTTTGAGAATGAGACATTGGAGTTAGGGTAAATGGTTTGGAGAGTGGGAACTGAGCCTGAAACAGTTATTGTGAAGAACAGGGAAAAGAGCAGAGGAGAAAAGTAAAAGAATCAATAGCAATTCTGTGGACATTGCTGGGTTTGCAGACTGACTGCAGAGGAGCACGAATGCTCTAGAGGGCATCTGGGAACAGTTCTGAATGTTCTTGCTAAATTCAGTTTCTCTTGAACATGAAGACTATATCTTAATTCTCTAACCTCAGCAAATAGCATATGCCTGAACCCTAATCAGTGATCAACAGCTATATACTGTATGAAGAAATGCTAATCTACATCATAGGATGATAATAACAGCCATTAGAGACTCTTCTTCACAAGCATTAATGGATTTAAAGAACTTCCTAATGTTTTCTCCTTATCATCTATGTCTTCAAATCATCATACTACATTTCTCCATTCTATTCTTTTTTGTGTGTGTGTGGCCCAATATTTTCCCAGTCAGTTTATGGCAGAACACTAATTATCTATCAGATTAATAATTACAAAACTTTTCCAGTGGAGATTTTTGGTATTACGGCTGAATTAAGGGAGTCTTCCAAAAGATGAGCAGCCTACTTGTTTAATTACTTCTGTTTATTCATTTCTAAGCCGTATTTTCCATCACAACAGCACAAAATTTCATAATGTAAACAATTAGAAAATATTTCAAATTGCAAAACTAATATCTTTAATACTAAATAAATAATGTTGGAACTCCATAGCATGTGCTAACTAAATAAAAATGCATTGTAATTCATTTGTGCCATAAAGCTTTTTAAGCAGTTAGTTCACATCTAAAACATGAGCTCAAACTATGATTTACTGGGGAAAAAAAATCCAATGATCAAGAAGAACCTCACCTTTCATTGCCTCTGTTTCCTTAATGAATGATTTTCTCCATGCATGTGATTAGAAGCAAGCAATGATGATTATAAAAAAGAAGAAACAGTGTGGGCTTGTTGTTTTCTGTAGACTAACATGAAGGAATCCCTCTGCATGTATGATGGTCAATCACAGCCACGTCGTAGGACATCTGGAACAGGGCTTATTTCTCATAAATTCAGAACAGTTTCCATGCTTTTCCATTAATTTCAGCTTTGTTAATAAATAGGACAGGCTAGGAGCCAAGAGCATCATATAGATGATAGCCTTCAAAGTGGGACTATATGGGATTTATAAGAACATCATTCTTCATCCTAAATTGTAAGGACACTAGTTTTTACTTAAAAAGTATGTCAGAAAAAAATTGCCTGATCACAGCCATGTTTAAAGATCTTTAATGCTTGTCTATGATTAGGGGTAAAATGGCTTTAAAAACTTTTTTTTTTTTTTTTTTTTTTAGAAATTCTGGCTTTTCTGTGAAGATCAGCCTCTTCCTAAGCTGCATCAACTTCAAATATTCTGCTGGCAGCGTCTGCACAAGAGGCTGCTAGACTTCAGTCTGCCACAGGCCCTAGGATTCTACAGGGTCTAGAATCCTATGGTGTATGTCTATTCATTTCAAATGGTTTTCAAAAATAGAAAAATGTGAGAGGATGAATGCTTAATATTAAATGAAAGAGATCTTGTGCTACAAAGCACACATTCTGCCTCTGTTGTACAGAATCATAATTTTGAGGTTGAAATTTATATTCTTAATGGAATTTTAAAGTGGAACATAGCTTTTAAAACAGTAAAACAATAAAGGAGACCATGCATAGCTTACAGATATCACTGAGCTGATAATCCTGCACCAGAGGTGCCAGAGTTCTCCATGCACAGGTTACTTTAAAAACCAGTCAAGATACCAAGAAAGCATTAAAACACTTGAACCATGCTCCAAGAAAATAAAAGGCAGGAAAGAGAGTGAGTGAAACCCGTGAGTTTCGCATCAACACTTTCCTAATACTAAAGCTGAAATTCTCCTTTTGTTTCTGCCTAAGTTTCCAGGCACTCTATAATGTCAATTATATCTTACAACTCTAGGATACCATTAAGAATATGTGAAATTATCATGTTTGTCATTGTTAATTTGCATTTGTTCTTATGTATCTTTAGGGCTTGAATAGTACAGGTAAACATCAGAAAAGTCAAACAAAAAAATCTTATTTTGAATTGCAATAATGAGAGTGGAATATGTGTTTGTTAGTACCAAGTATCCATAATAGAATTTTGTGTTCATAACTTAGTTACCACATTTTATTTTCTGACCAGAAGACAGAAGTCCCAGTAATGGATTTCTGTTTTCAGAAGAGGTATGTTTGCAAATTCAAGTCAGAGAGTGTAAATGAGAATTGCATTGACCCTCTCTCTAGCAGAATGCTTCTCTTACAGGTGAGAAGTGGTTTTGGAAATCATTTATATCAAATTTTACCATTCTTTACCTGAGGAATACTGTATTTTTAATTCATTAATTTCCCATTTCACATATTAAGCAAATGACAAATCTGATTATTCATCAAGAATTTTTTCTATTTAAAAAATTTTATCAGTTACACAAAGAGGTAGACGCAGAATACTTTTATCTTAGGATCAATTAATAACACATTGAAAAATATGTAAGACATTATACCTTATTATTATTAATAAAACTATCTCTTCAAGAGCTAACTTTTGTCATTTTTTTCAAAGGCTCAAGATTTTTGTACCAATGTATGTCATATGTCTTACAAACAGCAACACCAAAAAAATAAAAAAGCAGAAACAGTTTACACTATAACTTTTACCACTCCCCCGCTCTACATCTTCCTCTCTCTGCAGCAACAAAAACAACAAAAATTATTTGAACTTTCCAGAAAGAGTGTATTGTGATTAATTGTCTCTGGTGTGTGTGTGTGTGTGTGTGTGTGTGTGTGCGTGCACGTATCACACTTCATTTTATGATGAAGATTTCTGACTCAAGAAATTGTCAGCAAAAGACAATATATCAAAGTTTAAATATTAGCAGTAGAATAGTGCACGGGATATTCTGTGGCTACTTAGAACTGAAAGCATTTTATTGAAAAAGGCTTGTTTTCTTTGGCAGCCTTCCATGACCTCCTACTGTTGACAAAACTAGCAGCCCGTCCTGTTTGAAGTGTAACTGCACAGCAGAAGCCGCTGCTTCAGAGCACTTACAGGATTTATCTCTAAATTAATATTTTCATCGAACACACTCACGATATACCTTACCTAATCTTTAAATTATAGGAAAATGCTAGAAGGGGGTTCTGCAAGTCACTGGCTGTAGTCAAGCTCGAGATTTATGAATCTCTCAAGTCGACATTTGTAACTGACCTACAGCACACCAGGGCTGCTATTTCCTTTTCCTGATTCATGATAAGTGCAGCTGCCTCCAAATAAGTCTCCCGAGCCCATTAATACTCAGTCCATTCCCTTATGGTAAATACGCACATCTCCAGACTCACTTTTAATGTTCAGCTGTGATGAACTTGATAGCAAATCAGGAGCCTTTCTGATTTGAAGCCCTTTGCCAGGCACCTTTTCACCATAGTATGGGTGTCCCGAAGTCGAGTTTATGTCTGCTTATAATTAAAGGTGATGTTTTCCACTATGTTTTACTCAAGAAAAATAGCAAAATTGTTTTTCTCTTGCAACATCGGTTTTAAGGTCCTAGACTGTGATGCTTTCCCTTTTTCTGCTGCCAGAAGCATAGCTAATTAACAAGATTGCACAAAGATTGATATGTAGGTAAATATTAAAGGTACAAAAGGGAAGGGAAAGCAAATTATTTAAAATGTCAGAAAAGCCAAAGCATTCATCTTCCCTGCTGCAATTTGTTTTCCATTAATAAAATATACATTGTTTTTTTTTCTGCTTGGAAAAGTTATTAGTGGCAACACAGTCTGCAGGAAGCTTTGTCTCTTCAGAAATAAAGTCTTTGTGTGGACATCGGAGACAGGGGTTTTGTGCCATTGTCTAATCTGTCAGATTAGATGAGCAAGTGTATTTAGGGGTGCAAAGATGTGCAGCCACACCTGCTGTGCAAAGCTGTGAATTCACAACTCTTCTGACTATTAAAATGTGTTATGCTGGGAGCTCTTTTGTTGTAATGGAACTGTTGGTGGTTGTGTGTTTGAAGTGGCTCAAGTGTCAGGCCATATCACCATCATAATAATCACTCCAAAAATAACCTCATATTTTGACCATTTAATGTTAATGTGCAGCAAATTAAAGGCTAAGAATCTAATATATTTGGGAATGTTAAATTGATTTTGTGCTCAAATTTTTCAAAGCAAAACCAGAGTCTACAAATGAAATAATACAATCCAGAAAATCCATCATCCTTTGAGAGTTTTGAAGTCATACAAGAAGCAAACAAATGATACACAACAATTTGTGAGGCTAGTATTGTGACAATAAAATTATTGTCAGGAGAATGATAGTAAATACAATCCTTTAAGAAAGCTAATTATCATTTCTTTAATTGGAGATGTTTGTGCTTTTCGTATGAAGCTTCCCTTAACTGAATATTTAATTATGCCTAAATAGACATAATATGTTCTATTTACCCCTGCTTATATAAGCTAGTTTCTAAGTTATTATTATTTAACTTTACTAAAACTTAGCTGCATTGAATAATCTTAAAAATGAAACAAATAAGATAATATGAATTGCTCCATTTATTAACTCATCATTTGGTTTCTTAAACTTGCTTCTCTGTCTAATTTGTATTCTCTGTTAGTTGGGGTATTGGTGTTTTTTGTGTCTAATATACTATAGGAATTTCTTAAATGCAGGTTAGCAGGTATTTGTTGAAAAAGGGGAAAACAATTTTTTTAATATTCTAAACTCAAAAGGAAAGATGGAAAAAAAAAGAAAAAGAACAAAATGCTAAACTAAAATGTCTCTGTTGCACCTTCCTCACACTGAGCAGCTTGTGGCAGGTTTAATAGACCCTAATCTGGAGAGGCCTTTTTAGGGACCTTAGACCTGCATGGCCTCATTAATTCAAATGGTACGTGACAGTTCAGAGGTATCCTAAACCAACCATTACCTGCATAAACAGCTCCGATGCCAGTGTGGCACGCATACTGTCCTCGGATCAGAATTCCTCATACTCGATAGCTATGATTAGAGAAAACCTCTAAAACATATGAATGTTTTTTCTCCACATATACTAATGCAATCTGATCATAGATTGTAGCCCATTCTTTTCCAAAGCAGAATTTTAAATATTTCAATATTTTCCTAGAAGAATATACTAAAACCTTAACAGAGACACACATTGGTTTGAAACATCTAAAGCTATAGGCATCCTTCAATTCTTCCCAAATTGTCATTTTACCAAGACTCAGGCACACAGTTAAGTGGTTCTCATTTGACAATCGTCACGATGCTGAGATCCAGAATTCGTATTGTGTAACATCTGGATTGTCCTGCAGATACAGCAGGGTGACAGCTTCACACATTCCTTGAAAAGAGGCATCCACATGCTGACAGTTGCTCATCATTCAGAAAAAGAGAAAAAAAATGGAAAAAAGACTTTCTGAGTCTTAATTTAAGCTCATCTATGTAAAATGCAATATCTAATAACAACCAAGATAGGAATGGAACACTTAAACAGTTGATAATTACAATTTGTCCAAATTATGGGAAAAAAAATTTACCCTGTGATAGAAAAGGCAAGTTTTTACTGAAGGTCTACCTTTACACAGTAAAGGAAATTAAGAGTAATTGAAGACTGGGCTTAATTTAATTAACTTTGTAATAATCTTAAATGACTTCTTTTTATCTTACATGATACTGAATGAAGGCATTAAATTTGAAAATGCTAAAATAATATATAAACCTAGTATTTTACTTGAATCAGTTTCAAACTATTTTCTAGTCATTTCTTGTTGAAAGAAGTCTTGAAAACAGAATTGTTCCTCAATACTGTATGAAGAAATAACAAATACACAATTGTTGTAATTATGTGAAAATTAATATATTCATATAATTTTTCTTTTTAAGATATAGTAAAATTTTCTTCAAACTGTTAATATTTACCTTTGCATTCAGTCTTTGATTGCATTGCTGTTTTAATCTCTTATATTTTCCTCAAAACTCCATACCCTTATTTTCAGGCCACATTTTGATCTGGACAGGAAAATATTGATGTTGCTTAAAACTTTCCTCCACAGATAATATTTAAAGAAAGGCAGATATACAAAAAATTGGTTTCCATTTTCTGAAATTAATGAAAGTCACTCTACACAATAGATCTTTAGGTGAGAAAATACATTCCGTTAAGGAAGATATTTTAAAAAATGTTACAGAGACTTCTTTTGCTCTGCAGGATATCCAGTCCTGCTGAAAAGATTCAATAGTCTGACTTACATTTTTACGTGCTGGATTAGTCTTTATATTTGTTTTGATACAAAAGCAGGCAACAGCCTATTTCATGGACAATAAATTCAAGATAGTAATGATGAGATGGTATTGCCTCAGCTAAGTGCACCCAGATTGGAGGGTCACATATTTGACCTCGATCTAGTATGGTCCTTAATGAATCTATCTACTTGATTAGAGTTACTGTCTTTTTATGGCTCAAAATAGCTTTGCATGGAAAACTAGCTCATTTTAAGTGGAGTTGAGAGAATCATTTTGCTTCCAACATATCCGTAAAAGTTTTCCAAAGAATCTGAAGTGACAGTTTTAAAATTTTAACCTTTTTGAAAGCTGATCTTCTTCATCAATTGTTTATTTTAATAACCTTCATTGTATATGCAAGCACCACCTGTCTGTCATCTTTTATCATTATGAAAAATCTGATTTTAAAACACTCAGCACAACTAATGAGATGTTGCATTAGAGCTCCAGTGTTGCATTTAGTTTAGAATTTTTTCAAAGCTTCCTTTCTCATTCAGTTTCACAGAATAGAATGGAAGAATCAATTTTGGCATGTCCTCTTGAAAGATCTGAATAAGGAAGAATTAAAATCAGCGGCAAGGATTAGAACTCAGAGCCATTCTACATGTCTTTAGTTCGTTTTTTATTTGCTTGTGTGTTTGCATTGCTTCTTTTATTCATTTAGTTTCCTTAGTCTTCTTTTGGCTTCCAACTAATGGGGATGTTCTTAAAGATCGAGTCACAGAGATCATAATGAGCACTCCATTTTACATGCGGTGCGCTTGTTTATTATGCAGTGGTCTTTTACAGTCTTCCTGCTTCTGTGGTGGAGCTCGCTCCTTATCTGTGCAGCAAACTCCATCTATCTGTCTCTCTGCTTCTCCAGCTGCATCGCTCACTCTTAATGCAAGGAAGTGATTTCTTACTTCTTGTCACTCTCTTTCTTTCTACCACTCACTCTCAATCTATCAGAACTCGTTCCCCAATGCTCTGACTACCCTGGCCTCATGTGTCTGCCTCACTCCATTCCTCTTTGAGAAATATGACCCAGATTCTTTCTCCCCCCCCCTTTTTTTTTTTAAATGTGGCTTTCGGAAACTATTCTTTTCTTTCTTTATCTTTGCTCTACTGTTTAGGACCTGCAGAGTAGACAGAATTAGACAGTAAAATACCAGTACCACATCACTGTGCACACTCCTGAAGAAATATTTTACATTTCCAAAGGTATGAGATGATAGGCTACCAAACTATTACTTATTAATAAATACGGTGACACTTTTAAATCAAGGATATTTGTAAGATGGAATAGTTCTTAGATTTTAGATACTGTGTCCATCAACAATAAAAATTAGAATATAAATTGACTATTTGCTTAAATTTGCAGTTGTATTTCCTATTGTGGGATTCAGCTTTGAAACTACTAAGTATTGAAATCTTGTTTTTAGTGTATGACTTCATATACTTATAATGTTTCCATATTGTTATTCATCCACAATCAACACTGTGTTGGTCATTTTATTAATATATGATTTTGACTGGATATATCTATTTTAAAATAACAATGACAAAACAGTTAAGTCATCTCAAACTAGGTAAATTTCCAGTTGCACAACACTCAAAGTAAACATTGCAGAATGATAATTTGAATAGGTACTTTAATTCTGTATAATTTTAATTTTATTCTTTAACAATTCTGCCAAATGAACTGTCTATAAAAAAAGAACCAAAAACTACTGGTGGAGAGGTCTCCAAATACTGAAAAAAGCAAAAAAGCAAGGAAACAAACTTTTAACAAACCTCACAGTTGAAGCTGAGGATACTAAAGCAGTATATGCGTTTCTGTAACATAATTTGTAGGAATTTTTTTCATCAGTGAGATAATGACACAGGCACCCTTCCACTAATTACAAGGGGTGGGGGCACAGTAAATAATATAAATATAGTTCAAAAGGAAATACATCGATTTTCCTTTTCTCCATGTGATTGTCACATAAGTAGTCTCTAAACTAGGCAATAGCTGCTGCTTATTGTAGGCAAGTTCACATTTCCATAGTCCATTTTCACATACCTTAATAAACAGAATAAAATATTTAACGTGGTGGTGAAGCTCAGTTCTTTAGTTCTTTTTCACCTCTTCTTGACAATAATTCCATAGTTCAATATCCTGTACATTTTTACTTGAAGAGGATGAAGTATTATTCTTTTCAAGTGATATTAATCTATTTTGCTATCTTAGCAGGGATACATTAAGCAGACTGAACTCTGAACACGTTTTTATTTCTTACCACAGAAAAGACAGCTAGATAGCTCATTAAAATATATCAATGAATAACAACTTCTTCCTTTAAATGAACTAATATCTAAGTTTAATGAAGCCCAGTTTATAGTGATTTTCTGGCCGAAGTGCTCCTCTTTCTGCCTAATTATGTGCACAGCTTTCAGACAACAAGGAGTGTCTTTAACATTAGATAAGAACCTGGGCTTTTATCTCAATCAATAGTCTTTAGCCTTTGAACTCATGTCAGTGGAAGACCAGTCCGTCACATTCAGTTCTACCTGACCTCTTTTTCTTCTTGATGCATGCTGCCATTTATAAAAGAAACACACACACACACACACACACACACACACACTCACTCACTCTCAGACATACTCATGCACACCCATGCACACCCCTAAGATATAAGCAGGCAAAGTGTTTAGATTATTTGTGTGCCCATGTGTGAGTGTACATGCGCACAAGCATGTGTGGACAGGATCCTTTATAGCTGTAAAGCTGTGTGACTGTAATGATGATGTTAAAATTTTCTTGTTTCCTTTCGCTGGGCTTTGTGTATCTCAAAGGAGCCCCATATGGTGCTCTTTGTCCGTGTCATTACCTCGTTACAGCCACTGTCTGCCAGCCAAAGGTAGACGGAGCGCTGCAGCTGTAGACAGCGATACAACTGGAATTGTCTAAGGTCAACAGTGCCGTAATTACTTTAAAATGTCAGCGTACAATAAAATACAACAGTTCATCTGGCAGAAAGCAAATTAGCTTTGACCATAGCGTAATTACCCTTTTCTCAGCACCATTAGAAGAGATCAAATCTCCACATTCAGTGTTTGAGGAAAGGCCATCAGAGTACACTCTACCTGACAAGGATGCACATTTGCCATTTTGAGATGTAATTAATTGTCCCTATAATAGAAATTTTTATATTTGACTCTGGAATTGAAATGTGTAATAACCTGGCTTCTTCATTTTAACCATTTTGATGCTGGGGGGGAAAGGTACATTTTGCCAAGTACAAATGGATAGTATCAGCATCACTGGGAATATATATATGTATATATTCATAGCAATTAGTTGACTGCAGGAGTAATTGTTCTGAAGTGAGTTCCACATGTATTGAGAAAGATACTAATGTCTGGATCCGACTTCAGAGGGAACAAATTAAGAAATTAACATCATTACCTTCTTCCCGTCATAGCTTCTTTTTCTTCTTCGCATGTGTATTTCCTGTCTGACTGAGATAATGTGACCTAAAGTGGCTTTCAGGCATATTAAAGGTTGTTTCCGCCACTGATCTTCATCTACACCTCTATTTCACACGAGGGCAGTCTAGGTAGAAGAGCACCCCTCCCTCAACCCCACAGGCTTAATGTGCCATTATGCCAAGAACATCCGCTGTTTTTCCAAAGACATCATTAATGGTAGAGGGTACGAATGCAACAATGATGTAGTAATTTGATTAACTCAGAAACAAACAGCAAGGAGCTGACCAGTGACAGTCCCTGAAGGGCAAAGTCTCCAATGACGCTTGTTGACTTTCATTAATATTTAAGGGCACCAAAGATGTTTTAAACTGATTTGAAATGACTGAAGGTGTCTGAGCAGCATTTTTCCTCTTGCCCAGTTGAAGACACACACGAAACAGCTGTTTTGTATTACAAGAACCTGGCACTGTATTTAGGGAATTCCAGTACTGTAAAGATGTTTATATTTTCTGGATGTTTCATTCACTGTGTTGTGGGCTTCTTCATAGTTTCTCAAATGAAAAAGTATTCCTTTGGGTTAAGAAATCTCCCTTTCAGCATAGATTTCGTGGATGGGGGGGTAGGAGGAGTCTATCCAGACAACCAATAAGAAGCTTCATAGTTGGTAAGAAAATTGTTAACATGACCCCTTGTAATTGAACCATTGCTAGTTTTAATGTGCTAAAGCCAAAGCAATAAACAAGCTCTCTGGTAAAATCACTGTAGCATATCATTGATCAGTTTCTCTCTTCAGAGCAGAAAATTATGGAACACACTGGTTTGCCCCCCAACTGTTGGGTTGCTCTGTTCTTCTTCAGTGTCATTTGTAGCTTTCATTTCATTGTATAAGAAATAATAAGAGCTGGGAAACATTGTAAAACTAAAATAAATGGTTTGGGAAAGTTTTTAAATAGATGTGAACACGTAAGAAAGGAAAACTCTTTCTTTGAGGGCTATCTATTCCTAGTTTAAATCAGGATGCCTGTGAATATATTTAATTGATAATTTATAGAATTCAGGGAAGCAAATATCATGTGGCGAGCCTGGAGAACCTGGTTAGACCACCACTTTTAAACTGGGGAGATTGACCAAACTATAATTTGCAGCTGCCTACGGATGCCAGAAATTAATGATTTGTTGTTTCTTTGAAAGTGAAGTGACTTTTTTTTTCACACAGTGATACTTGGAAGAGCTCTTGGTGGGCTACTCAATGCTATGAAACAGTTTGAAGCTTGCATTAACCAGAATCCAAATTTACTTTTACTATCATCTTGTCCCAGTAGAAACTTTCTCGCTTAGCTAAATCATGTTCCCTAATCCTTGTGTGACCCTTCATGTGACCATGTATCCTTCTACCTCTTCGCCCAGGATGTTCGCTGTGTACCTTATCATACTCTCCAGTATAAGATACATATTCCACTGTCTCTCAGAAGTATTTCTTTTACGCTGTACATACATACAATTATATTTTCTCAATAATTTTTTAAAATTAAAGACAATATGGGAAACTTCAGAAAAATATAAAGGTATCAGTTCTTACATACAATTGTGGAATATTTTTTATGTGTGCTGAAGGTAATTAAGAAAGATGTGAGATTCCTAAACTCAAATGAAAACTTCCTCAAGCTCAACTTGTTCTCATTTGATTCAATGTCATGAAATGAATAACTCAAAGTGAAAACATTGTCTACAAACACTAAAGTGACAGTAAAACCAAGAAGATGTAAATCAGAAGCTAATACAGGTTGCTTTGCTAACATACTTGACATCTGGAAAATAATAAAAGCAAGCATTCTTGAAGTAACAAAATAGATTTTTCAAAATATGTTGTAAAGGCAATACAAAAAAGAAATAAATCTTGAAAAGAGATTAAAATGAACATTATGTGTAGTAGTTAAAGTTAGAATTCAGTCTGCATTGCATGAAGGCAAGTAACCTGCATTAAAAATGCATTTTTTCTCTATCAACTTAGCAAGTGGTCAATTTAAAGGCACACAATTATTCATTTGACATTTCCTTCACTCATTCACCCAAATTGCTAAAGTTACTTTTTTATAATGAAATATTTGTTAAAGGTACTGGCTTGTTCTACTTTTTCATCTAAATACTGACATCTGAAAAACATTTCTTTTTCAAATAACTGAAATCATTAAATCTTTCTTCATTTAAACTGTAAGTAGAATTGGATATGCCAAGTCAGATACTAGGATTCAAATTGAAAAATAAAGGCAATGGATCCAAAAACTGTAAAAAAGAAAAAAAAATATATATGTACACAATGGAGTTCTACTCAGCTATTAGAAAGAATAAGGTAAATGGATGGGAATGGAAAAAAAATTTGCTGAGTGCAATAAGTCAAACACAGACTTGAGGGTAGAATGTTTTCTCTCATATGTGGACACTAGAGTACCATCAAATTCAGAGTAACACACGATCTTAGGGAATTATAGCTATGAAGAGAGGGAATAAGAGGGAGGAGAATAAAGGGAGGGAGGAGAGGGAGGGAAAAGGGAGGTTTTCAATACTATAGGGTACACTTGACTCCCATGAGAAGCCAAATTATACTCAGGCAGGCATACAAATCTGGAAATTTCAAAAATTAATATCCATGTACATGGCCATTTATATCTGTAGCATAGGGGAATTAGAGAGGAAACACATTATCAGGGAGAGGGTAAAGGGGGATGATCCTGACAAGGACCAGGTTTAAGTTACTTTGTCATTATGTTTGTATGTATGAATGTGTAGCAACAAATTCCTTCAATATGTAAGACTATGTTGAACTAACAGAAAAAAAAATTACCAAAAGAAAAATAATAAAGGCAGATGTATCATGAGGAATTCAAAGTGTTTTAATTTATCTATGCCATCTTTCCATAAAATCCCTTATTTAGAAAC
The DNA here is from genome assembly GCA_004027875.1 of Aplodontia rufa. Lineage (NCBI taxonomy): Eukaryota > Metazoa > Chordata > Mammalia > Rodentia > Aplodontiidae > Aplodontia > Aplodontia rufa. The sequence goes on from PVKS010000293.1 coordinate 157,382, forward strand.
TATTAACTTTACACAGTAAAGTGACAAAATACCTGGGGCAATTAAGTTAAAGGAGGAAAGGTTTATAGATTTTGTCCATAGTCATTTTGCCCCATCGTTTTTGGATGGGACTGAGGCAGCCCATCAGCCCATCAAGGTGGGGCTCATACAGTGGAGCAAAACTGAACACTTGCACACTTCCCTCATGGTGGCCAGAATTAACAGGGCGGGTGGGGAAGGTCTAGGGATAAAAATGTATCCTACAGGGACCGGAGTGGTGGCTCAGCGGTTTCGGCGCTTGCCTGGCAAGCACGAGGACCTGGATTCAAACCCCAGCTCCACATACACAACTGAGTGTTGGAGCAACTAAGGCCACGAGAAAAACTCAATAAAGTTGTTTCTCTCTTTCTCTGTCTCTCTCACTGTCCCTCTCTCTTTAAAAAATAAAATGTATCCTACATCCTAGTAACTCATTTTTTTCAGTTAGGTCCCACCTCCAAAAGGTTCCACTACCTTCCAGTATTACAACTTGCTGGGGACCAGCCTTCAACACATGAGCCTTTGGGGAATATTCCAGATCTAAACTACAACACAGAATGTTGGAAACTCTAATGAAGTATTTGATGTAGATTCTTTCCTTCCTTCCTTCCTTCCTTCCTTCTTTCATTCCTTTCTTCCTTCTTTCCTTCCTTTCAAGAGAGGGTGCGACAGTAAGAGAGAGAGAGAGAGAAAGAAACAATTTTATTTAACATTTCATGTGATTTTCATTGCTCTGATACTTCATTGTGTACATGGTGCTGGGGTTTGAACCCATGTCCTCATGCATGCAAGGCAATTGCTGTAACCACTGGACCACCACTTCAGCCACCAAAAGGATGTTTCTTATCTTTACTTCTCTTCTTAAACCACAAATCCTTTGACACTTGCCTCATTCTCAGATAATGAACTTCTATCTCTGGTCCAGATGAAATTAGAGGGGCAAAGTTAGCATTTTGCTGTAATTTGAATATGTCCCCCAAAGTACCTGTGTTGGAAACTTAATCTTTAATGCAGCAATGTTGGGAGGTAAGGATTAATGGGAAGTGTTAGGTTTATGAGGACTCCATATTCTTAGGATAATGTCATTATCCCAAGATTTTGCTTACTGTAAAAGTAAATTTGGTCCCTCTTGTGCTCTCTCACTTGATAATTTCCATGTGATGCCTATTTCCATGTTATGAAACAGCAAGAAGGCCCTCACCAGAGGTGATCTTTTGATTTTCGATTTCCCAACCTCCAGAAGCATGAATTCAATAAACTTCTATTATTTATAAATAATCCTGTCTATAGTGCTGTATTATAGCAGCAGAAAATGGACCAAGACAACCTCCATATCATAATAACAGAAAAAAATGCTTTTTAAAAACTTGAAGGTAAGGATATGCAAGCAACTTATGGCAGTGAAAGAACCATACACAAGGATTAAGGGAACAGTGTCAAAGATCAATGGTGGGGAAGATGGTTGTTCCCACTGGAACAACTCATGATTCACAGGGCACTCAGTGGAGTCTGGAGGAATCTCTGGCCTCAGTGGTGGAAATAGCTAGCCCTAGACTAATTACTATTCAGTATCTGCCTAAAATACTATAATAAAAGTCCTGAAAGTATCCAACTATGTCCAGGTAATTATTCCAAACAAAATTCAAGGACAATTTTAGGAATATGAAATACCCAGTATGCAACTAGATAAAGGTAACAATGATTGTCACCCAATAAAAGATTTCCAGATACACAGAGAAGCAAGAAAACAAGATACATAATGAATAATCAATTAATAAAATATTATCCAGAACTGACACAACATTGAATGAGCAGGGGAATTAAATAGCAATTATAGGTATTTTTTCAGATGCATAAGAAAGTTAAGTGGAGATATGAGTTATATAAAATAATCAAGAACTAAATAAACCAAGCAAATCAAACTTGTAGAGACATAAGGTAAAATACCTTAGATAAAAATACATTAAATGAGATTAGTGGCAAATCGGACTTTGTAGAAGAAATACCTAGTGAAATTAAAATTTAAAAACCAATAGCAAATATCCAAAATGAAGTATGCAGGAAAGAACAGCTTCTAAAAATGAAACTAACTTCAAAGAGCTGTGAGAAAGCTTCAAGTGAAAAATAAACAAGCATGTGAGAACCCTAATGGTGGATATGTGGGGGACAGTACTAAGAAATATCGTAATCATATTGCTAAGTGCCAATGACAAAGTGAAAAGTATAAAAGAAGTTAGAGAAAAACACCAACTGAGGAGCAAAGATAAAAGTGAAGAAGATTTCTTGTCAGAAATAATGCAAGCAAGATGCCAGGAAAGCATTATTTTTTAAATACTGACAAAGAAAAACACCACGGACAACCTAAAATTCTAGACAGAGTAGAAATATGTTTTTAAAATAAAACAAAAGCAAAATAAGACTTTTTCAAACATACAAAAGATAAAGGAATTTATCAACAACATTCTTGGACTGCAAATAATTGTAAAGTCCTTTAGGGAGTAAGAAAATAAGGGTCAGATTTAAATAAGGGTAACAACAAAGAAATAAAGAACGCATGAAATTTTAACTACATAGATAAATGTATAAGGATTTTTTTCAAAAATATTTTATTTTTAAAGAGAGAGAAAGAGTGTGTGAAAGAGAGAGAGAAAAGAACCAATTTTATTTAGTTTTCTTCTGGTTTTAGTTGCATTGACAGTTGTGTACATGGTGCTAGGGTTCAAGCCTGGGTCCTCACTCAAGTCAGGCAAGCATGATATCACTGAGCCCCTTCTCCAGCCCCCAAATATTTTTCTTATCAGACATTTCTTACATAAGTCTGAAAGAGGCAATTGACTGCTTAAATCAAAATAGCAATGGATTATGAGGAATATTTTATGTAAAAACAAAATTTATGACAACAGGAATGTAAGTGTCAAGAGGGGAGGAGTGGAAGTATAGTGTTGAAAGTTCTTATACTAAACATGAATTGACATACTATCAGCTGAAGGTAGATTGTAAAAAGCTAAAGGTGTTTATGATAAGCTAAGGAATACACAGAAAATAACCCACCCAGAAAAGGAAATCATCCTATAAAATATACACAAAACTAATCCTAGTCAAAAGAAAGCTAAAGTGACTACATTAATATTACAGGGAATTTCAGAATTAGGCAACATTTTAAAGATAATTGTAACAGATTATTTCATAATGATAAAAGAGCTCATTAATGGGGGGTCATGATAATTCTAACATACCCCCAAATAATAGAACTTTAGAAATAAAATAAAAACTTATATAATTATTAAGTGACATAGACAAATGTGCAATTACAGTCAGATTGCAATACCACTTTCCTAGTAATTGATAGAACACTTATTACATTGCTAATATTCTAGGTTATAAATAAGTCTCAATAATTCAAAATGATTCAAGTTATACAAAGTATGCTTAGACTACAAGGTATGTTTTAAAATTGCAAAGTGATTAAATATGAGACTAATAACAGAAAGAGCTCAGGACAATCTCCAAAAACTTAGAAACTAAATGACACATTTCTGAATAAAAATAGGTCAATAAGGAAGAAAGAGAAATTAGAAAGTGATTATAACTGAATAAAAATGAAAACACAGCATATTAGAATTTATAGGAAGCATCTAAAGCAGCACTTAGGGGACAAGGTGTAACACTGAAGTTTCTGTATTAGAAAATATAAACGCATTCAAATCAATAATTTAACCTCTTGGGACTGGAGTAGTGGCTCAGCAGTTACGGCACTTGCCTAGCAAGCGTTGAGGACCTGAGATCAAACCCCAGCACCATGTACACAACGAAGTCTTTGAGCAACGAAAGTCACATGGAAAGCTAAATAAAATTGATTCTCTCTTCCTCTCTCTCTCTCTCTCTTTATCTATCTATCTCTCTCACTCTCTTGCTGTTCCTCTGTCTTTAAAACAAAAATAATTTAACGTCTCAATTTTTTGTAAGAAAAGTAAAAAAAAAAAATACAAAGTAAATAGAAAAGAGGAGAAAATAAAAATGAAAGAAAAAATTAGAAACATTAGGAAAAGCCTAAAGAAACAAAATATTTTTTGAGAATATCAAAAAAATAGTAAACCTACCTCCAGTCTAGTTCTTCAGGGGGAAAAAATGGAGAGAAAAAACAAGTTACCACTGTCAGGAATGAGAACGGTGACAACATCACCAGAGATTTCAAAGATATTAAAAAGAGATGAAATATCATAATGTACAGACTACACAAAATCAATTGTATTTCTAAACACTAATAATCAGAAATCAAAAAATTTAAATAAAAAATCATTGAAAGTATTTTATAGACTAGATACTTGAAAATAAATCTGTAAAAAATTCTTTACCTGTATAGTAAAGATTATGGAATATTATTGAGATATTTAAAAGAAAGCTTTAATAAGTCAAATAATATATCATAGGTTAGATAATATGAGATTATTAATATACAAATCTTTCCAAATTGTCTACAGACTTAATGCAATTCCAATAAATATTTTAGGAGCACCCCTCATGTTTTTGTGCAACTGACAACTTATTCTAAAATTGTAAGGAAATGCAAAGACCTAGATTTGCTAAATCTACTTTGAAAGAGATGAATAAAATATTGCACACCTAACATTACCTAATCTCAAGGAAGCCTTTGTCTGAGGTGAGCCACTTCCCCATTTGTACCTAATCAAAGAAACCACTCTTGTAATTTTTCCTTTACTTTATATATCACCAATTTTATTTCTCAATAATTTACCCTAATTGTATTCAAACATTCTGAGCTAGCACCCATGTAATAAAAGAAATCTCCCTTGACCTTATATCTCTCTCTTTTTGGTCCTTTTTTAAACAAAGCATCTTGAAGGTGCTACTTTCTATATTTTCTTACTTCCTTTACTTTACCAATCAGATCTTAACACTAAAACCCCATTAAAAATTTCTTCCTAAGGGACTCATACATCTCTGTCTTGCCAAACCTAGGGTCCAGTTCTGTGTTTTCAAAGGTAGTTCATCTCCAATATTTAGTATAGGTAATAACTTATACTAAATTATAAGAGAGACAGTGAGAGGGAGAGAGAGAGAAAGAAAGATACAATTTATTTAGTTTTTCATTTGGCTTTTGTTGCTGGGACACTTCGCTGCCTATGTGGTGCTGGGGTAGGAGCCCGCGTCCCTGTGCATGCGAGGCAAGCGCAGAAACCGCTGAGCCACAACTCCAGCTCTTCCTTCTTGAAATACTTTCTTCAGTTGGCTTCACCTCCTCTCTTTGTAATCTTTCAACATCACTAAGTGTAGCTCTTTTGCTGACTCCGTTTCCTCTTTTAAACCTCTACAAGTTAAAATTTCCTAATAATTGGATATTAACATTCCTTGATTTCTCACCCTCCTTCCTCCTCTATTATGTCATCCAATTCCATTGCTTTAAATATTATCTATTTTTCAGTGAATCCTAAATGTATGCTTAGCTCTGTTCTCTTTGCTGAGATTCAGACTAAAGTATTGAACTTAAATGTTTAATAGTCTATCCAGTTTAGCATATTCAAAACAATCTTTGCTTGTGAGTTCTCAAGTCAACCTGTTTGGTTTTTGTCCCAGTAATGTCACAGTTTTCCCTAAGTGTTCAAATCAAAACCTAAAAGTCATGTTTTTCTCTTTTGGCTAAATTTGATCAATCTTCAAATCATTTTCAATAATATCTTTCAAATATATGCCAAATCTAATAATTTTTCACTGTTTTCAGTACTAGTATCCAAGTTTCATGCCTTTCTTATATCTCACTTGGATCGTGATGGGCCCATATCTCATCTCTGTTTTTCTTCTGTCCCAATACTTCTTATTATAATAATCTTTTTTTTAAACACCAGTAAGGGGCTGGAGCAGTGGCTCAGTAGTTATGGTGCTTGCCTGGCAGTGTGCCAGGACCCGAGTTTGAACCCCAGAACCATGTATATAATGAAGTGTTGGAGCAACAAAAGCCACATGAAAAACAAAATAAAATTGGTACCCTCCCCTTTAAAAAAATAGCCACTAATCTGGGCACAGTGGTGCAAACCTGAGACAGGAGAATGGCAAGTTCAATGTCAGCCTCAGCAACTTATCAAGACCTTGTCTCAAAATAAAAAATAAAAAGGGATGGAACATAGTTCAGGGATAAAATTCCCCTGGGTTCAATTCCTAGTACCCAAAAATAAAATACAATATGAAAAGCAAGTCATATCAATGCTTATTCCTCACCTTGAGAATCTCACTAGTTTTCCTATAATCTTAGAATGAAATTCAGACTCCTTACCATGACATTCCATATCCTAGACAATACAGATCCATCCTCCTTTCCTATTTTCATCCCTCTCTGTGCTGGAATTCATTCAGTATTCTGAAGCCACAGTGGGGCTATTCTCTATTTCTCAAAACACCATGCTTATTATATAGCCTTAAAAATTTTATATTTGATAATCTCTGTCTTAAGCATTTTCATGTTTTATCTTCTCAGGAGTAATTATTGCACTATCTAGATCTCAGCAGAAATGTCACCTCCACTGACAGCCAGCTGTCCCTAATATACCTTGCCATCTGAAACATTCACCTCCATAATCCCCAATCACTTTCTATTCTCTCACTGATTCATTTCTTCAGAATGCTTTCACTATTCATTTATTCATTTACTTATTCTTACTCCTTCCACAAGCTGGCAAACTCTAGGAGAGTGGAGAATGTACCCATTTTGTTCACTGCTAGTGGCCCATCATCTGGAACAGTGTTTCTGAGATAGGAATCACTCAACAATAACAATCAAATGTTGATTATTATTAAATGAATGAATGAATGTCCTTTGTATATTATGTGAGTGGCCTACTTCAGAGTGGTTTTTCCATTTTAATGAATTAATACATTTTAAAAAGCTTTCACTTCCTGTCTTGAGATTTTTCTGAAAATAGTTTGTTTCCAGAATAAAACCAGACACAGGAAGTTCTTACTGATCTCTATGCCATTAGATAAGGAGTGGTATCATAGTATTTCCTGGCTGTTGACTAATGGCATGAGTGTGATAGGATTCGTAGGCTATAGGAATGAGCCCTGAGTGAAAATCTTTATCCTGGATGTGTACTACATACTGACTAGTTTTACATATGGTATTTCAATTGTGAAAAATACAACATAATTACATAAGCATTAACATTTCATCTCTATAGATAGAGCAATGGAGTCTTAGCAGACATAATTAAGTTCCTCATTATAGCAAAGAAAAGGGGTAACAGACTTGGAAAAAGATTTCGAGGTTAATGAGAACTGTTTTACCTGTCAGGTTTTTACCATATCTCATAATTTTGTGAGACAGATTAATAAAAATACCAAATGAATATCATTCTCCATGTTTAGAGATATGTTGCTTTAACTCAGTGTTCTATTATGAGGCCTCTGTCTTTTTTCTCTATTTCCCTTTTCCTTTTACCCATTCACTCCAAAAACAAAAGGATGCTCTATAAAGTAATAAATACATTTTATTGGGTAACTAACAGATTATTCACTAGTGGGTATTTTTTTCTTAGTAGAACCAATATTAGAACCATAAAGACCATATGACTATTAGTGTTCATTAAAGAAACCAGTACTAAGGAAGTGAGATTTCTGATTTATTATTATTTTACACAAAACATTTGCTTTGTTTCACTTACAACCTACTGCATCTGTACAACCATAGCATTCACATAAGTAGCTGCTCAGAAAATGATATTGAATGAAAGATGGTGAATGGTTCAGAGCGACCCTAAGGGTGCTTATAAGCCTTACCTCCTGTTGGGAAATCCATTTTAAATTCTATGTGCTGAAAACTACTTTGGAAACTATGCACTTTGGGGCACGTGTATTATAATATATGTTACATACACTTATTTAATTAGAAAAATTTGAGTTATCTTCCCATTCCAAGACCCTAATAAATATGGGAATAGTATTTACCCTAAAATGCAAGCTTAATGTACATTTTCTTTCTTAAATGGCATTACCCTCTTGCTTTAAAAGCCAATTCTTGTGCATAACCCTAAATGGAGGCATGTGTTTGTAAAGGACCAATGAAAGGATCAGGTGCATATGCTTAAGTGAAAAAGCTATGTCAGAATGCGTTTCATACTGATGTGGGATAATGGAGATGGGCAAGGGAAAGCCAGGCACCACATGGAGGCCATTTGCTCCTTCAAAGCGTGATGTAGATTCAAACCTTCAGATAAAAATGTACAAACTGCCAACTTCAAAGGAGAAGAAAAAAATAAAAGCCAACAATTGAGAACTTTACCTTGCATACATAAACACTTAGTGTGCACATGTGTGCTGATACCTCACATTCGTAAAGCATATCTGATGTCAAAGCATATTATCTTAATAGTGGAATTAGAAGATAACTGTTAAAAAACTCTGAATTCATAATGCTTTGTGTATATAAAAAAATTCACAGGGTTCTAGAGAAATCCTGGCTTGCACAACATTTGACATTATTTACATTTAATTAGGCAAAATCAAATCCTACAAAATTGGTTTGTTAGATTTCTCCAAGGCCGATTGTTTATGTAAGTACTGAATCATTAATATGCAGCTTCTTCCATAATTATAAGGCTGTCAGATAAGGAACCTGCTGCCTAGGATAGATAAAGAAACTTGGAGATAGTCACAGATATAAACCCCAAATCTTACTGCTAGAGCATTTGGAAAAGTCTTGCATAAAACCATGTATCACTTTACAGAGGCAAACTGCAGGATCTCAAAGCAGCAGTTAAAACCAAAATAACATTTATGTTCTTCTTCCTTTTAAAAATGGAATTGAGTAGAAGATTCAAACAGTGAATTCATTTATTTGAGTTAGCAGGTTTTTATTTAAAGAGTTTTGTAAAGCTGGATCAGCATTGATCTTCAGAAGATCAAATTAAGTTACATTTCCTCTGATGAAAATGAGGAAGATGGAGCTTTTCTGAGCGCTGTTCCAAACAATAGGTTTGGAAAAGATTTAGATATAAGCATACATTTAGGTTGTTGAATTACTTAATGAGAAGTTAACTATACTGATTCTCTTTTATGAAATCTCTCATTTAAAAAACAAACATTCATGTTTGCAATGGCATCAGTTTTGGACCTGTGTATCTCTTATATCTTCTACCCAGTAGCTTTCCTTTATTGCTGATGGATTCAAACAGCTTTCATATCTGATGCTTCCTTCTCTACACTTTCAATTGAACTGAGCTCAGCCTCCTGGGTTCCTTGGGCCCTCTTCTCAAGCTGTCCCTCCACCACATCTTTCTTTTGCCCAGTGACAAAAAAAAAAATCATTGTATAAGTACAAAAATCTCCTCTCCTTGGTTATTTTACCTTTTCCTATTTATCTTTCCTAGATTCAGCGTCAAACGTTCTGTAGTCTCTGTCATAGGAGCCTTAATTCTATCCTCTCTTAGGGAGAATGCAAACTTCAAACACTTCAGGGCAACTAAAACATTTACCTGTTCTTTGAGAGGTCCAGAAAGGAAAAAAAAATATTTTTGCAAGCAAAATACAAGTTATTAAACTTTCCCTCTTAGAGTTTCACAATGTTTATTAACTAAAAGTGCTGCAAGTAGAGCAGAACAAAATCTAATTTTCTGTTAGTCCATTGTTCTCTTTTCTTTTGTCTTTTTTTTGAGAGAGAGTGTAAACGAGATAAAGAGAGAGTTCTTTTTTAACTTATTCATCTGTTTTTTCGTTTTTCCTTCCCTTTTGTTTATGGTTTTAGGGGTAGAACCCAGGTCCTCGTGCGTGGCAGGCAATTGCTCTCCCGCTGAGTCGCCTCTGCAGCCCACTCTTTTCTAATGCATTTGAAAATATAAGCTTTTACTTTCATGCAATGTCCAAGACAATTTGGAGAAACTTATTTTAAAATTATTGCTCTTCCTGTCTTAGAGTAGCTCTTTCTCAAATAATTTGAAGTACATTCTGCTTTCTGATGCAGGCCCATCATCCTCAGTGCTTTCCACAGATAGTCATGTTGCCCACATAATAGCCAGGTCTTATGGTTCCTCATTTTCCTTTATTTTCATTCTTCATCAACATTAATAACATGACTACACCCTTTGCTTTATACCTCACAATGGTACCTTGCAAAGCTCCCATTTCAGCTCCAAATTGCTTTGCCTGACATACGTCCACTGGTGACATGAGATGGTTGACACAGTACCTACTTGAAGAACTCTGAGTTCACAACCTCTTTCAACTAGCCCAGTGCACTCTGTCTTTCCTCACTATGCTGCCCAGCTTAAGTTCTACGATTGGTCATTTAAGGGGTGCCTATGCTGTCTCCTAGGGAGCCATTATTTCCATAATCTTTCATGGCTAACACCCTCCTTTTTCTCTCATTAGGTTGTGTTTTGTTTGCTTCTATCCTCAAAGTAGTCCTAGAGTAATTCAAGGAACTTTCTAGATATGGTCCACTTTGACATGATGGTACCAAATAGTGCTGCCATGGTAAATTCACTTCAGTGGGAAGGATGGTAGGTGCTGTTCTAGTGTTGGACATGCTTTGCCTTGATATCTCTTGGTTTTGGAAATACATCCACCAGAGTTCACAAAGTAGAGATCCATCTACAGTAGTGAAAGTGTCACTATATCTTCTTGAGGTTATTTAAATTTCCGTTTACCTATCACTTTTTAGAACTTTAACTTGAGATTCAGATTATATTACTCTTAAATTCTTTGGTTAGATTGAGAAAGTAGGGGAAAAAAACAAGGAAAATCATGGAGTTTGAAGATCAGAAAAACCCAAGACTTAGTGAAGATCTGCAGACATGGTTGGAGAGTCACAGACCGGTATACACACTCAGCTCCTAGAGGGTAGACATAATCTATCTTGGAAATGAAAGCAATAAAAGGTGACTTCAGCTAATATACAGTTCTAGCAGAATCATTTTTATAATTAACTGTCAATTCACATGTTAGAAGAAAAGTCATCTCCTGGGTGCTTTTGAATCACCTGATTCAAAATGCCCATGCTTGCACAGGCTACACTCCTTTTCCTGCCTCTTTGATTCTTTCTTCCTACTTATCATCCCAAGTGTTTCTCCAGATTCAATATTAATCACACACCCTCTTTTTCTTTTGCTGATTTTATGTAACCCCCTGTCTGCAGGCAGTCCTCTGATCAGGGTGATTCCCTGATCCCCGCTTTCAGTTCACATCTCTGACACAGACCTCCAACTTCAGGTTCACATTCTCTCTTCAAGTTTAACAGATCAAAAGCAAGTACATCTTCCCTAGGTCTATGTTCACCATTCGTGATCAGATTATCTTCATGTTCATAGTCACCCAGATTAATCATTTCTGAATTCTGTTTTACTTTGTTTCCTCCTCAAAATCTTTTATTCTACATGCCACCAAATTCATCTTTCTGCTCATTTATTCATGCTTTTCCTCTCATCAATGCCACTCTCTTTGCCTTTGATCTTGCTTTTGATTCCTTCATAATTATAAGGATAACAGCCTAAATAATTCCTGCACTTTTATCCTCTTCCTTATTCTAACGTATCCTTTTATTGTATTCTGAGAATCATCTATCTAAAACTTTACAAATCACTTCCCTGCTCATGGTACATAAAACTAAAGCCTTTCCCTCTGCACCTGGCCCTTTGTAATTTGGTTGTCTTCTAACTTTTCAAGGGGACTCTTTGTCATTTCCTCCTCATAATTTCTGTCAACTCCTTCGACCTTCACCCCACTGCAAACCTGCCTTGCTTACTGCTACCTTGCTTTGCCCTTCCTCCTCAGCAATTTTACTCAGTCCCATTCTCTCTGAGGGCAACCCAAGCACGAGCCTCCATGACATTTCAAGGCCATAGTGGGCTGTAGATCTTCTAAGTTCTAAAACACCTATGCCTTGTACCCTTTGTATGATACTAAGCATGTATGGCTTTGTAGGGTTGTTTGCATTTTCCTACGTGTGACTGTTACTTTCAAAAATGAATTCATATCCCTCCAAAACACACACATGTTGGATACAGAATAAATACCAGTAAAATGAACAAATACTATTAAACATCTATACATATTTAATTGGGTCACAAAGGGACTTGTGAAACTTCAAAAGCAATACTATTCAGGACTATTTTAGTATTGATGACATTTTACAAAAATTATAAGAATAAAAATGATAATTTTACAGTTTAGCACAGCAACACTCAATTTATTAAGGTACTTATTTGAGGCCACATTCCAGAGTAATAGGGGTGTAACCTTCCTCATTTTTGTATCTACCGTTTAAAGTATGAACACTCAAGTGTGCACACAAAAAGTGTATTTTTGAGTATTCTTGTGATTCTGCAACTAAAAACAATGATCTTCAATCTCACAAAGAAAAATGCCCCTACTATTTTGAACCAAAAGTAATAAATGAACTCAGAACTTTAAGCAAAGAGGTAACATAAAAACATACATTTTTGAATTAATAGGCTTGGTTCATTTAAAACATTGCCTAAGAAGATGAAAATTGTTTCTATTTATAATCAATCAAAAGTTTGAAATATATAAGGATATTTTAATGCAGTAATTACCTCACTTGAAAACAAGGAAATAATAAGGTGAGTTTTCCTCAGTGTATATAGCTACAGTATTATTAATGATAGTCAAAACCAAGAAACATAAACCTAATAATTAAAAATGAATTACATGAGTTAAATTATATATTTTTTTAAAAGAGAGAGAGAGAGGGTGAGAGAGAGAGAGAATCAATTTTATTTAGTTTTTCACACTTTGCTATGTACGTGGTGCTTAGTTCCAACCTGTGTCCTTGCGCATGCCAGGCAAGCACCAGAACCGCTGAGCCACCACTCCAGTCCTGAGTTAAATTATACTTAAACACTATCATGTAATGGAAAGATGGCTGTACTCCATATTAAGTTTCAAAGTTATTCTACCGTGCTCATGGATTATGATTTTAAAAATCAACTTCATCATTCAGACAAAGAAAATAATGTATATCATGTTTGAAAGTTGCAGTTGATAAGTTTTTAAGAAAAAGGAATAACAATTTTTCTAAGTTACAGTTGAAACATTTTTAAGAAAAATAATTTTCTTGCTGTTACTTTAATATTGACTTAATGTAAGGATTTAATTTATGCTGTTTATTTATAAATTATTAAACACCATATGAATATATTGCTGGTTTGCTTAATAGCCATGATATTCTAAAGTAAGGCTAATCCATTAAAAATAGTTCACTAACACATTCTGAATATTAATTGCTTTCTTCTCTGTGGATCCTACCATATTCCTTCATAAGTGACAACCTTATTTGTGGGTTAATGATTTTGTTCAGGTGTTGAAGGACTAGAAAAGACACTTGGATTTGTCACTGTGATCTAGTGACCATCCTTAGAATTCTGATTGACGGCTACAGGCAGGAGATTGAACTAGGCATCGGGAGGAGAACGGAGCTGACATGAGGGTATATATGGATGTATAGGATGTCATGGGAGTTAGAAAGGAGCCACCAAGGCCAAAGTAAAGGAATGATGAGTCTTTAATTATGAGGGGATGTCTCGTAGGGAAAATTGGTTACCTGGAAGCATGAAAAAAAAATTTAAATTAGTTTGGGCTGTGCTGCATGAGCAAGGACTTTACACCCAAAGAATGGTAGCATCTAATTACAGAAACAGATTCTTAAAGGACAACACAACTTAACATTACTAACAGGAATTTTTTTTTAGCCAACCGTAAACCATGTGTTTTATATACATTATTTTAATTTTTTCTCTGCAACTTAACTACTGTCCCCATTGCATAAATAAGAAAACTTACGTTTAGGTGCTACATAATAGTAAGAGGAGGTAAAGCCAGGCATCTAAAATCACATCTATCAGTAAGCCACACTTACTCATAACATGATTCATGTATTTTGAGTTCAAGAGTGTGTTCAAAACCAAAATATCATTATTTTAGTAATTTCTATATTTTTCATTAATTTCATAATTTATTATGTATATAAAGCAAATATCAGAGAATAGTGTAAATCGTTTTAGCCTGCTCCCAGGAATCCTCTCAATATTTTGTAGGAAAATTTCTGAAACTAAGGCTCATAAAACAATCTGCTCCTTTACTCATTTACATGAATCCCTGAATGTAGGGGCAGATCTGCTATTTTGTGGAAAAGGAGATCAGAGGAAATATTCTCAAACTTCTTAAGTGGTCAAACCTGTGTTTTGAAAAATAGACTATATTAAGGCAGCATTCAGTGGCCTAAAAAAATGAAGTGTCCCAACACTTGACTAACTTAGGTACAGTACTAGGAAAGTTTGTCTTCATTCGTATCCTTATTCTGAGAGTGGGATGTGTTGGGTACAAATTCTCCAGGCTGCTATTTTCGGAACATATGGGCAAAGCTGAAATATATGAACATATGTATGTATGTTTGTGTACGTATATGAGCATGTATATTTGTATAAGCAACCACATTTTTATTCTCCCCCTCATCCTCCCACCCCCTTCTACATTTGGAAGATATTTGAAATATGGTACATGTGTTGGGTGGGCAGGCAGTAAGTATTATTTTATAATAATCAACAATCATGTGTGTGTATTTCCCTTAACAAATCTACAAGCAATTTATCTATTCTGTAGTCAAATATTATTCTGTATGAATTATTCCCATTTTCTTTGTGTGCATATGTTATATATTCTTTCATGAACGCAGAAAGAATGTTATAAACTCGTTAAAAAATTTCAAATCTAAATTACTATGTGTGCATCAGTCAAATAAGAGTTTGCCAAAATTTAGCAACACACAAATGTAAATAGTTATAATAACTGGTGGTGTTATTTTAAGATTGTCAGCGTAAAGGTACTGCAAAAGTTAAAAATGGGGTTTGTGAACACATAAATAAGCATGTGTCCATGAGATGCAGTATTGGGGTGTATGCATGAGAAAATTTGTAGTGAATTCCTTTACATTCAGGTTTTTTTTTTAATTTTGGTTAAGGACTGAAGAGGTGGCTGAGCAGTTACGGGTTTGCCTGGCATGCCTGAGGACATGGGTTCTCTGTCTCCCTCTCACTGTCTGTCTCTCTTAAAAAACAAAACAAAATTAAAAAATCAAAAACAAAACAAAACCAAAAACTTTGGTAGAGCTTTTGATTGTTTTAAATACCCAATTACATGGATGTTATATTTGAGAGTGTATCTGCATATTAAGAGGAATGAAATTACACAATTTACTCTTATTTAGTAATGTGTGCTTTCTTCAAAATGATTTTTAGTTTGTTATGACTTCTTTTTCTATTTCTTTTCTTAACCTTTATATTTAAAATCAATAAATAAACATTATCAAAAATGTGCTTGATTCTTGTAACTTCAAGGTTGTGGTCCATTTAAAATTACTATATCCCAAATTACATGGTCCAATGTTACCATAGGCCATTTCAGAAAATGGAAAACTAAAAACTAGATTACATTAAAAATGAGAAAATTTTGCAACAGAACTACTGTTTAAAAGCTCCTGTTATACCTGGCAAATTGGTACACATTTGTTATCCCAGTGACTTGGGAGCTGAGGCAGTAAGATCACAAGTTTGAGGCCAGCCTTCACAACTGAGCAAGGGCCTCAGCTACATAGGAAGAGCCTTTCTCAATAAAAAAAAAAAAAAAAAAAAAGATAGGACTGGGGATGTAACTCATGATACAGCACCCAATACCCAATACTCCAATACCAAAAAGAAAAGAAAGAAAGGTAAAACGTTCCTGGTATTATTTATTCATTTAAACATTTTAGGGAGTTCTAGGTTTGTTATATAATGTAAAGATTTCACTGTCTGAACTAGGGATCTTAGTGTTCAAAGTACAAAAATATCCAAAAGGATGTGTTTTGTATAATCTTGGCTTAATGGTCACGATATCTCACTTTTCAATCCATGTAGACATATTTCACAGAACAATAGCTATGTGCTTCTACTGAATTTTGGAGAACTGAAGTGAGAAAGAGATCATAATAAACATGCAATGTATTTCTTCATTCAGTACATCTCCCTTAGGCTGAAGGTGTTTAGGTAAAGACATTTTATTTAAAGACTGTTCTCTTTTAGTAAGTCAATATGTTCTTGATATCCACACACCCCACCTCAACTATTTTTCCTCTACTTTCAAAACATTAACCTGCATCTTTAAAACAGCAATCAGAGCACAATTAGAATGTTTCTAACACAGAAGTAGCATACGTGTCAGTCTGTTACCCAATTTCTGTGCTTCCCATTACAGTCTCTTATTACAAACTCACAAGCACTGTTTTCCTAAGAGCACCTTTCAAGCACCCTGCCTTCAACTGAAATGTGGCTGCTACTGTGTACTTATTTTAAAAATGGCTTGACAGAATTGCTAATGTTCTCATTCCTTCAGGATATTTCCTAATACTTGTAGCCTTTTCATGTTTCTAATTAGGCCAGTAATGGTCCCTGAAGTTAAACCAATTAAAATTATTTACTGTGACACACAGTGTGGAGATAATTATCTGATATCTGAATCCAACTTCTGCTTACTTCGCAACATTACTTAATAGAAAACAGAGAAACCGATGCCCGTGCTTTCATTTTAGTTGTCTACCAAATGTGTTTGCCCTATAGCAAACTGTTTAAATAAAGCATTAAAATCTTTGTGGTGCTAATCAAAATGTTTAAAATCCACTCACACTCCCTTTATAGTTCTGAAAAGCATATAAAAACTCTTACACATTACCTTTTATATTATAGTTGCTGACCAACGTAGTATTATAGCCACATTATATACAGATAATGCAGCTTCTGCAGTTTCCAGCGGCCTTCTTTCCTCTATTCTTCCACTCGTTTTCACTCATTTTGTTTTCTTTTTAAGATTTCTCTTCTTCTCTTTGTCTTGCTATGCTTTGTTTCAGCATTGCATGATTTACCATACGGGACACAAATGCAATGGATTTTGAAATATGATTTTCATACAAACAGAAGCTAATTTTGTGTAGTCTAAACAGTTATTACAGTATTGACGAAAACAGATTATATTGATCATCATTTTATTTTCTTCATAGGTTTGGGTGTTTGGAAGATTGGAGGTTTACAAAATGGATTTTAAGCAGCAGCAGAAGCCTTAACAAAAGTTCAGTTTATATTTAATGTAAAGCAAAATCCCTCTAGAAAATAAAATGCTCAGAGCAAGTAGATCATGTTGTGTAGCGATGCGTTTCATTAAAAGTTGGCTGCCAACGTTTAGAGAATTTGGAGAAACGTAAAGACAGAGCCTGCAAGTTAGGTTTGCATATGCTACACTTAAATGCCAAAGTACAGTCTCATAAAGAATTATAGTCCCTGGGTTCAGTCCCCAGTACAAAAAAAAATTATAGCTTAGATACTTTGAGAACATTTAGCCCATAATCCCAATGCAAATTATTCTAAGAGAAAATTGAATTTCATGCCAAAATGCCACCTTGAGACTGGCAATGTACAGTTGGCCATTTAGCTTGATCTTAGGATGGATCCCTTTACTGTTTCCTGCTTTTTGTTCAAATATTCATGAAAACCAGTGAATATACAGTACAGGCAGACACATTTTCCAAGTTACCATGTGCTTTACGGGAGGCCCTGGCAGTTTGTAATAACTTTAGTTTTAAGAAACAAATTGCAACAGGGAAAAATTAGGCATGCCTTCAATTCAAAACCATAGCCCAAGAGAGTGGTTTCCTGCAGACTCCAGCTCAGGCCCTGGGTTTGGAATGATAATGGATCAGATTTAGGAAATTTTGCTTGGGAGAGATGATCTGACATACACAAAGGGAGACAGGAAACCTTCTCGTATGTTCCATGTGCTTGAGAAATCATTCGGTCAACAGAGTGCTGGAAAGAGTGCTAGACATGTTTTTTTTTTTTTTAAAGATGTGGAGATGGCTCAAATGTGGGCTATAGTCCTCTGCCCAAGCTCTCCTTCCTCTAGCATGGGTTTAGTCTTCGCAGAACTAACACGTTTAAGGAGACTTAAAACTGAAGAACTCTGTGCCCCCTCTCCTATATCATGTATTTTGCAAACACTTTCATTAATAAAATAAGCTTCTCTCGTTCTAATTATTTTTGTGTTTCATAATAAATATCACTATCTTAATTATAGTCAAAGCATTTCTTTGAGGCTAGTCACTTGAAGTCTTCTTTTCACCTTTGAATAGGTGAAGGCATGGATCATGAAATTTTTACAAAAATTTAAAATATCATCAAAATATGGGCTTTCCAACTATTTGTCCCTAACTAAAATTTGCTGACTTTATTTTAAAATTATTTATGCATAATATCTTTTGTTAATTTATATATTAAGCATTTTATCAGTATTATATTTGTTTTTCCAACTATTTTTG
This sequence comes from Aplodontia rufa, assembly GCA_004027875.1. NCBI lineage: Eukaryota > Metazoa > Chordata > Mammalia > Rodentia > Aplodontiidae > Aplodontia > Aplodontia rufa. Next base: position 175,761 of record PVKS010000293.1, read on the forward strand.
GATTGTGGTCCAAGTACAATGATTTGTAAAGCAATATAAATCCAGAAGAATAAATACTCAATTATTCAATTGGATACACAATTTTAGAGCTATGGATTTTGTCCCATGAATACATCAAGGGCTCCGCGATAAATGGATACAGGGATAAATGAAAATGACAGAGTCACTCTCCACAATGCTAATTTCTAGGAGAGGAGACAATAATCAAATCACAAGTAAATAAGATTATAGCAGGCAAGAACAAATGAAGAGGATCAAACAGGGTAAAGAGGTAGAGTTACCAGTGGTGGAAGATGAGATTTCAATAGCTATGGTTGGTAACAAGCAATAAGAGAAGGCAAGTTATGTGCTGAAGCCTAGAGAACAGAATGAACTTGGATTGTTTAGGCAATACGGATAAAGACAGTAAGTAAAGAAGGGGGCAGGAAGAATTTGATTCTAGAGATAGGTGCTATTTAGATCACATGGGGCTTGTGGACTGCTAAGGAGATTAATACTTATAGTGATATTACTACTGCAATCAGAAGCCATTACAGGATTTTAAGTATGATTATCAAACAATCTGAATTTACTGTCAGACAAAAACCTGAAGCTTATAAAGATTAAGTAATACATAGGCACTTAAATATATTGAGCAAAATGATAACAATTACTGAGCCAAAGTCCCCAATGATTAAGAAAGAAAACAAGGTGGGCACAGGGGCTCATGCCTGTAGTTCCATCTACTAGGGAGGCTGAGGCAGGGGGACTGCTTGAACCAAGGAATTTGAAGCTCATCTGAAAAAAATAGCAAGACCCAATCCCTTAAAAAATAGAAATGAAAATGCCTAAAATCAATTAGTTAATAATTAAAAAACACCAATCACATCTGTGGATAACCAATTGTATTAGTTTGCTATGTTGGCCATAACAAACTAGGTGTCTTCAACAACAGGTCCTACAGAGCTGGAGGCTAGGAATTTAAAATGAAGTTATTGAAAGTGTTAGTTCTGTTCTGACTTAAAGCTTGTATCCCTGCAACAGGCATGTGTTAGGGTCCTAACCCCTAATAAAACAATATGAGAGTTGGGGTCTTTGGAAGATTATTAGATTTGGATGAAACCATGAGGGTGGTGTTGCCATGACGGGATTGTTATCCTTACAATGAATGTGAGAGACCAGTGCTTCCTTCCTCTCTGCATTGCAAGACGCAGTGAAAAGACAGCTGTCTGCAAGGCAGGAAGAGTGCCCTACCAGAACCTGAGCACTCTGGAACCCTAAGCATGAACTTCCAGCCTCCAGAACTTAGAAATTTCTGTTTTTTCGGGTATCCAGCCCACTGTATTGTTATAGAAACCTGGAGAGAGTAAAGCAGGTTCCTTCTGAAAGCAGCCAGGGAAGATGCGTTCTGGTTCCTCTCATCGGCTGCAGAGGGTCATCTGCACTTTCATACAGGCTTCTTCTTCTTCTTGTTCTTCTTCTTGTTCTTCTTCTTGTTCTTCTTCTTGTTCTTCTTCTTGTTCTTCTTCTTGTTCTTCTTCTTCTTCTTCTTCTTCTTCTTCTTCTTCTTCTTCTTCTTCTTCTTCTTCTTCTTCTTCTCTTTTTGAAAGAGGGGACAGTGAGAGAGAGAGAGAGAAAGAGAGAAGTAATTTTTTTATTTAGTTTTTCATATGACTTTCATTCCTCAGACACTTCATTGTGTACGTTGTGCCGGGGTTTGAACTCGCGTACTTGCACATGCCAAGCAAGCGCCTTAACTGCCTAGCCACCGCTCCAGCCCCCAGGCGACTTCTTGTACATATGCCTAGGTCCAAATTTCTTTTTTCATAAAGACACCTGACATATTGGGTTAAAGGCTCATCTTATTCAAGCACGACCTCATCTTCACTATATCTGCAAGGATTTTATTTCCAACTAAAGTCATATTCTGAGGTATTGGAGATTAGAACTTTAGCAAATGAATTTGGGGTCCACACGATTCAACCCATGGCAACCCATTGTATTAAAGAAGATGATTCTGTTAAAGCACAAATCATAAAAACACTTTTCTGTCTCAGGATCCTTTAAAACTATTTTGTAGCATATTTTTTCCGCTACTCCTTTAAGGAAATCTTGAGCAGAAATTTGAGAATATTTCCTCTGATGTCCTTTTCCATAAAATAACAGATCTGCCCAGTATTCAAGTATCCATTCATGTGAGTATAGTAGCAGATTGTTTCATGGCCTTAGTTTCAGAAATTTTCCTACAAAACATTGAGAGTATTCCTGGTTGAAGGCTAAAAATGATTCCATCATACTTTCTATAGTATTCTCTGGTTATTTGCTTTTTATGTATAGCATAAACTAATAAATTTATTAAAATTATGTAAATTATTAGAATAATGATATTTTGGTTTTGAACACACTCTTTTTTTTAAGAGAGGGGGACAGTGAGAGAGAGAGAGAGAGAGAGAGAGAGAAGGAGAGAATCAATTTTATTTAGTTTTTCATGTGGCTATTTTTGCTCTGCGACTTCGTTGTGTACGTGGTGTTGGGGTTTGAACCTGTGTACTTGCGCAAGTCAGGAAAGTGGTGTAACCGCTGAATCACCTCTCCAGCCCTTTGAACACACTCTTGAACTCAAAATATATGAATCATGTAATGGAGTAAGTGTGCTTTTTTAACTGAGAGACATGGTTTGGATTCCTGGCTTCATCTCTTACTATTATATAGCACCTAAACATAAATTTTCTTATTTACACAATGGGTACAGTAGTTGAGATGCAGGGAAAAATTTAAATAATGTATATGAAACTAAAAAACTTTTTGGGGGAACTTCCAACTACAACTCCCATGGTGAAGGGAAATAAAAATGACTCTCTCAGAATACCAGCCCTCAGTTCCTTTGTGGTCCCTATGTGGACTGTTTTAGTTGAGGTCATTGTCCCTTCTGAAGGCTATCTTGAGCACAGTTACATTTCAGATGGCTGTAGACTTTGTCTGGTAGTCCCCATTCAAGTGTCTAGGACCACATGTATTTTCTCTGCAGGTAGTACTAGGACACTTAGCTTCCAATATGTCTTACTGACTCAAAGCGTTGCTTCCTTTCTCCCATGTTTAGATTTCCTAAATGAGAGCCAGATACTCATCTGCTGTATCCCTAATCATAATATTCACAATACAAGCTCTCTGAGTAATCCCTTAAAGCCTTGTAAGTAATCTTGAATTAAGAATGCAGTTACTCTCTGTCTCTCATGGGGAGGTTTAAATAGTTAAAAGAGGCGACTGGAAAACTTTTACAACATCCTTAGATTTTTTATTTTTTTTTCTCTAAAAATATTTTTATTCTGGGTGCTATTTGACTTCAGTCTTTTACTATTTTCCTGTGAGTGTTAGATGAAGGGTCCCCCACCACTTTTTACTTCCTACACAAGTCTGGCATACATTTCTGGAATGTAGGGGAAAGTGCACCAATTCTTTTTTTCTCAAATCCTGTGGTCTCACTTGAAGTTGTGATAAAGGAGTCTCATTTTGCCATTCAGTCACCTGTGAGTCAGTGAAATTTGGATTACAGGAGGCATAAAATCTGCTAAGATCAGACTCAAAGTCTTGTTACTCCAGTTAGGCCCTTCATTCTGCATTTGAAAAAATCACCAGGAAGTTGATTTTCTGATATAGTCCTCTGTGTAATTAATACAAACATCACACTTACATTTATTTTGATTCTCTCTAGAGATATATTTCCCTTAAGCATCCTAACAATACTCTTAAAATTAGGATCTCCTCCAACACACAGGTGACACATTGCTCTAGATCTTTATCCATGAGCGCTGGGAAGATCAGAAGTGACACAAATTCCCTCAGCATATTTTGGTGCTTTCCTCACATCTGGTTTCTTGACTGTTCATCACCTGCTCCTGAGCTCAGCACTTTTCACCTGTTGCCTGTTGGCTTCTGTTGGTGGACCATAGCCAGCTCCCCTAGAGATAGCTACAAAATTAGATCCTCTACCTGAGTGTAACCACAAACAAGATGCCTGCTTGCATCAACCAGTGAGCCTGACATATATTTATGTTTTTGATGTCACCTGTGGATGAAGCCAAAATCAGACTTTTCTTGACCCCACGAGTTGGTTTACTTCCTGCCCCCTTCCTTTCTTTGTTTTCTCTTTTAAGAAATTTCTCCTGAAACGGGGAGATATTTAAACCATTTATTATGTTATCTTTTTTTTAAAGGAAAAAGGGACAGTGTGAGAGAGAGAGAGAGACAGAAAAAATAAATTTTATTTAGTTTTTCATGTGGCCCTAGTTGTTGAACACTTAGTTGTGTACATGGTAACCACTGAGCCACTGCTCCAACCCCTTATTCTGTTATCCTACTGGTCAATTTTTCTAGCTATCCTTGAAGTCAGATTTAGTATTATCTGAGTTTTTGAAGGAAGGTTCCCACTTTACCTTCAAATGGTTTTCAAATATAATGACATCAGTATTTACTGATATTCTTTCCTACTTCTAATCTCCACTGAAACTACAATTGTTTCACTTTTCATCATAAGTATGACTTATTTGTGTCTCCATCCCTATCTTTTTATTCTAGAGACTTCTGTGTTTTTATCCTTTTCAGATTAGTGGTTTGGGCATTATTGATTTCCTTCATTTAATATTGGATTTCTAACTTATTAATGTCCTTTTTCAATATTCCTTCTTCTTGGGGCTGGAGTGGTGGCTCAGTGGTTGGAGCACTGGCCTGGCATGCATGAGGACCCAGGTTCGAACCTCAGCACCACATACACAACTAAGTTTCAGTGAAACAAAAGCCAGATGAATAAATAAATTTGATTCTCTCTCTCTCTCTCCATCTCTCTCTCTCTTTAAAAAATATTTCTTCACCTTTCCCTCTTTGCATTTATTATATTTTCTTTTTCTAAGTTTTTAATTTACTTTCTCATATAGATGTATTAATATAAATAATTAGGCAAGTGCTTTCCCCTTTCTCCACTGTTTCCCCTGCATCGAACAGGAGTTAGGTGCTACTTTCATTTTTTTTTTTTACATCTAAGTATTTTCTAACTTTCATTATAATTTCTTTGACATATGAGTTATTTTTATTTTATTTCTAACATATTTTTAGGGTTTTACATTTTCATTGATTTCTAATCTACTTGTTAGTGCTCTGAGAATAGAGTCCATATGATACCAATTCTTTTACATTTCCTAAGATTTGCTATTGGCCTCACATATGTTCAGTTGTTACAAACCTTTCCTGTGTTTGGAGCAGGGGTAGGTCATTCCCTAGTTGTTGTTGTAAGTATGACATTTAACTTCATTCATCTGTATGCTGTTACTTCTAGCTGTTGAACCTTTCTGGGATTTTGCTATTGATCTATATCACTGAGAGATGTGTTACTATTGCCCACTGCCAAGCTGGCTTAACATCTTTTATCATCAGTTTCATTTGCTTTTTTGGAGTATGTATTTCAGTATAAATTTTGGCTTCTCAGTACTTTAATAATTATTATAACCACCTGGCTAATTAAATATGTTAACAGTGTGTAATGCCTATCTTACCACTAACAGTGCTTTTTGATTCAATCCTTATTAGCCCAAGAGTTCTGTAGCTACATTCATTTTCCTTAAATTAGTATTTGCTTCATATATGTTTTTTTCCATCCATTTTGCTGCCTATTTTTTATTTCCTTATGTTCTAGATTTTTCTTTTTCAATCAACATATTTATTTTACCCATTTTGGCAAACTTCATATTTCTACAATTTTCCTCTGATAGTAAAATATTTAAATCAGAGTAGAGATATGCCAAGAAGAGAGAGTAGTTCCCAGTCTTGCAATACTTGGCTGTGAACCAGTGAATAGATTAACACACCTAGAGTGCACTCTACTCTTATCTTTGCTCTTTTCTTCTGCACCGAACTCTTTCCACTTACTGTTCATTCTTGCTAGAAAGTGCTTCTTCCTGCATTTTTATGTGGTTGCTGCTTTTTTTTTCAAATATTTGGTTTAAATGTAACTTCATTGAAAAAAATCTTCCTTGACTACCTCGTAGAAAATAGATTTCCACCTGTCTTCCCTATTTTTGCACCTTGTTTTTCTTTCACTACCCACTTACCTTCTGTATTAATTTTATGTGTTCATTCACATATTTAGTATTTATAGTTAACAGACTCTTAAGTTCCATGAAAACAGGTATTTTTGTCTTTTTTGCTATCTGTTGTAGTCATGATACTTAGTAGAGATACTGCCACACAGTAGGCACTCAATAAATAATGGTTGAAAAATCAAAACAAACCATATTTAAAGAACAATGTCAATTTGAAGGCAGAATCCACATCTAGGGGACTTTTGGAAATGAGAATCATGGGCAGAGGTTGGCAACACTCCCATCCATCCATTTTCCAAAGAAGCAATTCACTCTTACCAACAGACATCGAGAATTGAGCTCCCACAGATGAGTTTATTCTCCCTCTGCCATTTCTTGCTTCGCGATCATGAACAAGTTAACAAAACCTTCTCTGCTAGTTTCTTCATTATAAAACAGATAATAATAGAATTTCTTACAAGAGGTTTCATGAACATTGAATGAACTAATGCATACAAAGTACTTAGAAAAGTGCTTTAGCGCATAGGAAGTATTCCATAAGTGTTAGGTGTAATGTTATTAAATCATCTCTATTGAGACATACATGCCTTGTCATGCTGTCTTAGCATGATGATGTTAAAGCATTCAATATAATTCCCCCTTGCTTTGATTCTATACTCACAAAGGAATTTCCCAGTGACTGTTTTGCCTCATTTATAATCTTCAGATGGGGAAAGAATAGTCTGGGCTCCTGCTTGAAGCCCATGACTGTTAAGTTTCATTATAAATTAATAAATATTTCTTTTATGAATTGACTCACAAATCTGTCCATAAGGAGAAATTGTCTGGGCAGGCTATCTAAACATAGAACCTTCTGGTTCCCTATATCAGTTTTTTTTTAATTAAGTAGTATATAGCTTTTTATAAAGCCTCGTAAACATGAGTAACACCCTATGATATTAATTTGCTTTGGAGGTGTTAAGAAAATGGATTCAGATGCAGGCTGTTGACTTTCTGGACTAGGATGGTCACTGACTTAGGAAAGAGTGTCCCTGTCTCCAGCAGGCAGCATATAAGCCCCTTATGTCTGTGCATGCAAAATAATCTGATGATTTAAATTTGTTGAATCATGTGTTTATCTTCAAGTTGCAGACACTTATCAGAGAGGTACTTTCCCAAGGTCTCAGGAGCATTAGTGGCAGGACCTGTGCTCAGTCCCCACTTTGATAATCATCAAAGTCTTCTCACTACATACACTCTTGGTTCCAATAACAGTAAACAGAATATTGTTTGGAAAATGTTCTCTTTGAGGATAAGTCATTTGAAATATTTGTTTAGTAGTGAAAACTTAAAAGAAAACTTTGAAGCAGAAATTTGCAAAAATCAAAGGAAATTTAATTAATTCTGCAATGATACATACCACGGTTCCTTGTCTCACCCTCATACATGTGCTCATTTCTTATACTTTTCGTTATTATATCATCAGTGGTTCTTTAGATGATTATGTTAAACTCAACAAGCTGTGGACTAGCAAATGAGTGTAACTGGTGTGAAAGGAAAATATGCTTGGTGTAAATTAAAAGGATTTTTCAGAAAATGGCCATGTATTTAATGTGGTGTGCAGGTTATAGCTTAGTTCATTGAATAATTTGGTTATTCCAATGTTTTGGTTTGTTTCCTTTCTTTTTTTTTTTTTTGTCTTTTCTTGCCTCAACTCCATGTTAAAAGTTTTGATATTAGCAGCAGATTTGTTATAAGTAGCAGCTTACCATATACATAAGTAATGTTTGTAAACTTTATGCAAGACGGTGGGAGTTGAAGTAACAGGATGGAGCTGCTTTGAGTATGTTGTTTGGCTCCTTTTCTGAGCATCTCAGCTTTGAGTGGTTCCTGAAAAAAGCATTTAACCACATTCTAGCAGGTCTTTTCATGTCTGGCTACCACCTACACGGCTGATCTCCAACGGCCTGTTCTCATGCTTGGCTTAGTTTCTGTAGTCTATTAATACTTTGAAAAAGAAATTGAATATTAACCAATCCATCAAATGTCATGAAGGTTGAGAAATATATAAGCAAACAAATAAAAGCACAAAATTCTAAGGAAAGAACAATGCATGTTGATACCTACAAGAGAAAAGAACCAGGAATAGATGATTCAAAAGATTATGGAGGAATCTGGAAAAGTGCAGCAATAATAATGCCAAATAAAGCTGAAGAATAGTGATTTTTAAAAAGACTCTCTTTAATGTGATTTGGAAAGACAGAAAGAACAGCATTCTTTAGAATGCCTATATAAAAAGACTAGCATTAAAGAGTTTTATAGCATCCCTAAGAGTCATTCTTATATTACTGCGCTCCTGCCTCAAATTTTCTTTCTCAGCACCAACTCTGGTTCCCTTCTTTCTCCTCATTTTTATGCTTTTCTGCAAATGCTAGATTGGCAGTCAGAAGAGCTTCCTACAAGCTTACTCTCTCTGGATGGTTGTCTACTCGGGTCATTCCTTTAATTCTTGCTCACTATGCACCTTTTCAGAATTAAGATATTTCTCAAAAATTTCCATTTTGGTTTATTTGCCCTTACGTTCTGTATTATAATTTTGTAGATATGCCTTACTTTAAAAAAAAAAAACGTATTTCATGAGCTTTTGTAGTTTAGTGCTTAGATACTTCAAAAGCATTTTCCACAATAGACTATTGCATACCATGATGTAGTTTTCCATTTGTGTAAGATGAGATTCTTGTCCAAATGTAGTTAAAGAAATTTAGAAAAATAGTTATGGATGTGTGTGTGTGTGTGTTTGGTTCTTTCTTTCTTTCTTTCTTTCTTTCTTTTTCTTTCTTTCTTTCTTTCTTTTTCCCTGGGAATTGAACTTAGGGGTACTTTACCACTGAGCCACATCCCCAGCCTGTTTTATTTATTTTATTTTAGGACAGGGTCTCACTAAGTTGTTGAGGGTTTCACTAAGTTGCTAAGGCTGGCCTCAAACTTGCAATCCTCCTGCCTTAGCCTCCTTAAACCCTGGATTATAGGCGTGCACTACCATGCCCACTATAGATGTGTTCTTTAAGTGTGTTCTTTAATCTTCATGAAGGGTACTATTAAATTCTACAAGTTTAGGCAGGTTTCTTAACTCTGTTCTTGAATAGTAAAATGAGGTCAGTGATGGTGAATTCATCCATATGATCACCCAGACATATGGGCATTTTTGTTTCATAAATAAACTCTTTGAGTAGAGCAAACATTTCTCACTATATACTACTTTTCTGATTTTCCTTGTCTTATTCAGATTGTTAACTGTTTTTTGTAAAGACTTATTTCCCCATAAGTATTCTCTTTTATGAAATTTTTAGTAAATATTCTTTTAAGAGTGTTTTTGCTCTACTGAGAAGCAATAAGAATTTGTGAAATTTCGATGGTACAGATTTAGGAGTATTAGTACAGTCTACAAGACACAGCCTAAGAAATAGAAAGCTCTATTTTCTACCATTATATCAACTAAACATCAGAGACAATCAGTAAAATATAGTAATTTTAGATCTTATTTTAAAATTCATATACATTATATTAAGCTTATTTATGGTTTCTAAAAGTTTAAAAATATGCATTCCATAACACTGCTGAATGGAATGCATTGCTCTGTTAAAAGGTAGAAATTTCCTGAGGTACTCTTTCAATGTAAGTGAATGACAAGTGAGACTAGCCCTGATGTCAGCCTGCCAATCACCACAGCTAATCAGTCCTGGCATTCCCATGGTTCAATGGCCAGAAATGGAGTAAATGGCCAGTTCTTGGAATTAAAGAGTTAAATAGTCCTTAGTCCACACTTTGAAAAACTTTTGCGCCATGCCCTTTTAGACAATGACTAGCTGTTAAGCTCAAAACTAATTAACATTTCAAAAACTAGTGTTAATCAGTATTAGGAAGACTCTAGGGAAATACTCTCCCCACAGAAACCCTTTTCTTCTTTTGCTTTAAAGCAATAACTTCTAAATTATTACTTTAATTTTAAGTTGTGTTTGACACACAGTAAACAAAACCGAAAATCAGTAAGCTAAAATAAATGGAATCTAGCTTGATTCCTTATTTCTAGCTCTTTTTAATAGAGGCGACCTCTATCTTCCTAATTTTACTTGCTTATAGAAACCATCTCACATACGTGCAACAATCTTGCTCTTTAATACGGCTCCATAAACTCATATCCAGAGAAGGTCTGAGTGGGTGCAACTTCATTCCCTATAGTACTGCTCTATTACTGCTGCTATCTGCAGATTTGGGAATAGTGAAGTTCTATGATATTAAAGTAATCTGATTTAAAATTTTATATTTCAGTTTGGGAAGGGCTTCTGTAACCAAAATTTCTGCCTGCTGTCTCATATTACACACGAAGGTCTACAGCCCAAGGTCAAAATAAAAGCTCTGAGTGGAATATAATACATAAAGAAGTACATTTGCTACTTTCTTCATTGGCGAGCACTTGATTAAATGACAGTAAGTGTTTAAATATGCAGTTTTAATTAATTGAGGTATGCAAAAAGAAACACATACATATACTCTGTTTGAAAGAACTTCATGAAAAATATTTTAAAAGATACCTAATTTTTTTTTCCATAGACACATTCAGAAAACAACGTGCATCCTTGTTAGATGCAGATCTGTGTTGTGCTTACTGGCATGTGGAATTACACCGGGACTCTGCACTCCCTGGGCTCATGTCCTTGTTCCTCTGCGGGGTAACTTTGTGTCTTGTGGCTAAGATCATCCTGTTAAGTTTTTGTTTTCCCATCTTTAAACGGAAGATAATAATAATACCTAACTCGTGCTCACAGTGAGCCTGAAAGAAGGTAGTGTACGTACTCTTCCCTGGCACATAGTAAGAATTTAATAAAGCACTAAAATAGATAAAGGGATGTTTAGATGGCAAGGTCAGGACCAACTGGAAAAATCAGCTCATATCATAAAACACTGAAGTACTACAAGATGCTTCTGAAGCCATGGATACATTTGGGGGTTACTTTTTCCTTTTGTGGTAGTTTTATCAAAGAAACTGCATGTGACAATATAGATATGATGTGATGTGTTCCTTGTTGCCTTGCCTTTAAAAAATGAAATGAGTGGTTCCAGAGAGTTCATGGGAAAAAATAATCTGAGAAAGGACCTCATACCTGTGAAGTTTTCAAATAGTCACAGTGAGAGTAATGGAAGTTATCACCAACACTTTTTTTTTTTAACCTTACAGGCTGCATCTCACAAGCTGAGTAACAAATATAATCTTGAAGCCCATAACGATTTGAGGTTGTGCAGAAAGCGATGCTGAAGATTCCCGCTTTGGTTGGTACAATGTGCTCGTCTTAAAGCCCCCTGGGAATTGTCTCTCTTTTGGCATCCCAAGACTCTGCACTGCCTCAGTGTAGCCTAGAGAACTTTGCGATAGACTTTTACACTTAATGACATCCAGTCCAACCAGCTTGCAAGAACAATTGCTTTGGCCACTCAAGCTGAAACACCCTTTCCCCTGAATTGAACTCATTACTGAATAAGAAGAGCTCTTTGAATTTAAGTGTCACCAAGGAAAACTCAAAATTTCCTCCATCATTGTTAAGAAGGTATTATACCAGTCATTTATTCAGCTATTAAAAATAAATAAATAAATAAAAATAAACAACCAAAGGTGAAAGAAAAAAGAGAGTAATGATACTGCTTTTCATGGCTCCTTCTCTTAATTCTAGTAAATACAGGGGGAAAAATGCAAAATTAAGCTCCTTTCTGTTTTCATACTGAGTTCTTTAAAGCATGAAACCTCACTGGCCTTACCTGCCTTTGAGTCTCCAGGGCTTACCATGCCATGCATTAGTGCCACACAGCAAGAACTCTGTAAATATTGACAATTTCTGTTTATTTTCTTCTTTCAGGCTATCTGGGAACCTAAGAAGTAGCTCTGCTTGTCAGGTATATAATATTGAGAGACCAGGAAGTACAGGACAAAAGAGAATGACAGTCTTTCTTGTTAAAAAGCTCCACTGAATTCTGAAGTGTAGTTACTCTTGGGCAAACTTGCATCTTGCTGCTCAGGTAGTAGGCAAAACCTAGTCAAGAAAGGAGTCCTTTGGAGGAAGAAAGGGTTGAATAGGAATTCTTGGACTCTAAGAATTAATGTATATAAGCCATTGGAAAGGATGATCTATCTGGTTGTACACAATTCTGTGCACATTTTAAAAGAGATATTGAAGTTGAATAATATTGATTTTTTTAAACATAAAAAATAACTATGTATGTCAAATACATACTTTGGGGGAAAATAAATTACAGACATGTATAATGTGATCATAGACTATTAAAAAACATGGTTTGATGGACATGCTGTAATCCCAGTGGCTTGGGAGGCTGAGGAAGGAGGATTGCAAGTTACAAGCCAGCTCCAACAACTTAGTGAGGGCCTAAGCAATTTTAGGACACCATGTCTCAAAATTAAAAAAAGGGGGGTACTGGGAATGTAGCTCCATGGTTAAGTGTCCTTGAGTTCAATCCCCAGTACTAAAAATCAAATAACTAAATAATTAATAAAAAAACATGGCTTATTGTATAGGAAGATACTGCATGCCTCAAATGCTGGAGAATGTTTACCTCAAAAGAAGATTAAGTTATAGGAGGAGGGATTTTTCTCTTTCTGTACAATACAGACCTACCAGTAATGTTCTAAATTTAGCAGTAAGTATGGTGCATTCTTGTAATAAGATAGTAATGAAGTTACACATTCTATATTAAGACTTTTGGGGGTCAAGCATTGTTTCTTCTGATTATTAGTTAGAATTTAATATATGTATCATTCTGCTCTCTCACTTGAAAAATATGATAATAGTTGTAATTTTATTAAATGTTGATGGTTACAAGAAATAAAATTATATTAAAGTCACCTAGTGGTGACTGAGACATAATAGGTATCTATAAAAATTAGTTGTCAGAGGTAGTATCATTCATTGTTAGTAATTAGGAAAAGGAGTGAACATATCAAAAGACTAAAACTAAAACTGTAAAGTATCTGACCAAAGAATCATTTTAAAAGTTCGTTTAATTTTGTGTAACTTCTGATTGGTATAAGCCTGCATGACCTCTCCCTAGGAAGAGCTTCCTGAACATTTCTTCTGTGTATGTTCCCTTGTTTATTTTTGTTTTTTTTCCATAAATATCTCATTTTCCCACTAATTATGCATTTGCTTATTTATTTGCTGATCTTCCATCTCCCTTTGAGGCATTATCTCCACGAGAGCAGGAACGACATGGCCCAGTCGTGCACACAGTGGGCACACCCAGTTTAAGCCGTGTCTATCGGTTGTACATAGATGTTCACACTTGAATCAGTCCTCTTTGATTTCTCATGGTATGAACTCAGTCCAAATTATCATAAAAGAAGATCTATTGGCTTGAAAGATGCATTGTGGGGAACAATAGGAGTAATAGGCTTCACTGTGACCTAGATTCAGGGTCTTCTCAGTATTCATATATTATGGTTCTTTCTTTTTACACGTTTTTGACTTTAAAATACTTGTGTCGCAGAGGCCATGACTGAGCACCACATGAGAACACATCCTCTTGACTGGTCATCCAAAGGGAACCAGAGAGAATGATATTGGCCAACCCTGAGTAACATGCACAGTCCCTAGTTGGAGTGGGGTGCTCAGCCTGGTATCCCCTGAGCCCAAGAAGAACAACTCCATTACTCAAAAAGGAATGCTGTAGACAGGAAAAATAATTACCTTTTAATCAAGTCAATTATACAAGACTTGACTACAGAGTTGCTTTCAAAGTGGAGCTGCCTGTGTTCCCACACTTTATTTTTTCTGAAGGAATAAAATTTTCAGGCCACCTTCACATAATATAAAAATTTGGCTACTGAAGTGTGGTATATTTTAACATAGTTATATATTTTGGCAATGGAGATGAATGTGAACCAGTGATATGGCCAGCCTATTCCCCCATTGCTACAGGAGAATAATTGCTAAATAGAGAAATATAGAATTATTTTTTTTGTGTGTGGGCAAAGCTAATAGAAAATGGGGCAGCTAGAAATGCTTCCATAAATGTGCTGAAATAGTCTATAAGTGTACCCTTGGGATCTACGCCATGGTGGCAAGCTAGGAAAAAATATGAAAAATGGTTCTGCAATAGCAATTTACAGAAGAAAAGTTGCATAAAACTTTATATTACATCAACAAGCATATCAAAGAAAGTTTTATGTTTATGTTAGAATCCATTATACACTTACTATTTAGAGAAATAGCTTAGGATACTTTCTCTAACTAAAATGGTATCATCAAATTATGTTTAAAAGATGAAGTCCATCCTTCTTGTTTTTATTTTTTAATGTATTTGCTGCTTCTATAGACAATGAAATTAATGAGTCTGGAAGACTGATTTGAGAAATCGGTGAAATTTAGCTTTTAATATTTCTTTATAAATGTTTTTAGAATTTTTATAATTATATTTGAATGTCTAATGTTTATATTTAAATCACTTTCACTATTGATCATACAATGTTGCATAAAAATTTGTGTGTTTTTGTACTTGATAACATACATATTATTCCCTGAAAGTTATAAAAAGTAGATTTGGTGATTTTCCATGACCCATGAATGGACATGCACAGGGTCGTTAACTGATGGAGGAGGTTTGCGAAGGAAAATCTTCGACTGCTTTGATAAATGCAGATGATGATTAAGTATCTGACATTGTTCCCATTTATTCAGTGCTGAATCAATCAGTGCCCCAAGTCAGCCTGATGCAAGGGGCTACTCTAGATGTGGTCTTCTGAATAAGACAGAGTGTTAAAATGAGGTCATGACCACTTTTCATGGTACTTTTTTGCTTGGCTACATTCCAGCTTCTCTAATTAAAGTCTGTCTTTCTAAGACCCTTTACAGTTTTAATTGGGTATGTTATTTCTCGTGAATTGTATGGAATTGTTATTCACTGTCATAAGCAGTAGTGTATTTCACCAGAGAGGTGGTTGCATTTCATCATAGGGATCAAAGGAAGGGAAACATGAATATAACTTTTTTAAGAGCACTTTGCAATGCTTTGAGCTCTTTGGAAGAAAGTACTAAAAAGGAAAATAATAGTGTTCTTAAAATGTAAAGTATTGCTATTATCATTTTTAAAAGAAAAGCTGGGGAATGAGAATGTGTTTTCTGGTGAAGTGCAAGAAAAATTGTATTACTGCTTTAGAAAATGGGCATAAATATGATTATTATTTGCACATTTGATGAAAAAAAATTGTTGTTTCTCAAAAGTCTTTTTATTATCCCTGTTTAAGGAAAATTGTGGGAACGTCAAAGCCTTTCCGAAAAGACATTTTGAAGAATATACTAGTGTCTTAGTGCTGAGAAGACTACAACTGTTCCTCAGTTTATATATTAGCTATGTTTTTATTTACAGTCAATTTTCTCTTCGTTCTATACAGATTGACAGTATATATTGAACAAATATTCTCCTAGCCAAATGATAAATTTTCACATCACACAGTCTTTGTTTGGCCTGTTTCCAGTTACCTTAACTGATTGGTTGAGTCACACCTCTGGGGGGTGCACTCACACACATCCACACGAACACACACAAAATGAATCGTTTTACCATAAGAACTGAATGGAGAGAGGGGATAAAGTGGCTTGAGAAGGCATAAGACTTGATAAAATTATTAGTTATTTTACACATATTTAGATTTTTAGAATCAAGAAGTTAGGTTGATTTAACAGAACATAGTAAAACACAGTAAGTTAACAGTAGTAAAAAAGCAAGGAAAGATAAATGAATTAGATATATGAGATAGAAACCTGGTTACTACAAACAATGAATTCAATGATCAATATTTATTACAAGTATAACCCCAAGTTGTCCCTGTGGCCTGTGCATTTAAACAATACAAACCAAAATTTAGTTGCAGTTTACCATGTCTCTAAGACAAAACACAAATTTCTGTGGAATGTAGAATTATTTCTGTTCCTGAAATTATTTGGGAGCATTTTCCTCCTTAGAATTCCTACAAAGAAAACACTGCTCAATTTAATGACAGCCTCAGAAACACATGTATAAGAGACATGATGATGTTCATAGCATTATTTATCAGAAAAAAATTTCAAAAAATAAATATACAGTATTGCACAAAAACACCATCTAGAAGAAGCCTTTTTGTCATAGCCTCTCAGCTAACACATGCTATAACTCACCTTTGCTCCACACGTCTGATTGCCAACTTCATAATTTTCACTTCATATGCAGCACATTTAGATACAGCAGCATGGAAATCAGCATAATGCTGATTATTCAGTAACGTGAGAATAGTGACATATGACAGTGCTGTCTCACTACATAAGTTACATGTGTTAATATATACAAAACCTTGCTTGTATATAAGCACACAATTTAAGAGACTATTCCATAAGTTTCTATCTCTCTATCCTGTTTTATTTTTCTTTGCTACACTTATCACAACTCCTTGAAAATAGTTTATGTATGTGTATACCTACCACACACACATACATCTCTCAGGATCACAGAATCGGATTGGTCATAGACCTTGGGTGTTGATATCCTACCATCTTTAGTACTCATATTCATTAATTCATTCATGAAAGACATAGTGAGCAGCTTGATCCTAATATCCATCCTCTATATGCCCTAAAATTTTTAGCTTATATACACACATATATATTTGTGTGTGTGTGTGTGTATATATATATATATGTTACATAATATACATATGCACATAAATTCTTAAAAATAGAAAATTCTAAAAATAAATGTTTATAATGAGAGTAATCATAGCACATCAATAGTCCATTTTTTCAACATACATATATGTATGCATTGCATGTTTCAATATTTCTAGCTTGGCTAGTAAATAAATATTTTTTATCTTTTCTGGACAGAAAAACAATGAGATCATATCAATTGAAAATATTGAGTGAGTCTGTTAAGATCAAAGAAGAAAATTTTCCACTAAAAGAGGCTCAAAGGCTCAAAGGTTATTATCTATAACATACAAACACACATGTCAATAAAGGTACCGAAGTTCATGGTTGTTTCTCCGATGACCTAGAATAGCTGCCCCTTATCAACACAAACCATTTCAATACCTGCTTACATAATTATCAAAAGGCATATCAAAGTTATACAGTACTCATTTATAATTATTGCCATATTTATATTGGAAACAATTATTTGTGAGAACTCTTCTGAAATAATTTTCCACTTTCTTATCTGTAGTTTTCAATTCAGTTAATGCAGAATGAAATGTTGCTGAATGGATTTTAGTGAGACTTGAGTACTGAAGTTTTAAGAGTGGTTTGAGGAATCATACTTAAAAATTCACAAAGTCCTCTATTTCCAACTATAGACTTTTGTGAGCCAGGTTGTTTTCATATGCCTTCTCTGAAGTAGTATATTAAAACAGATCAAATATTGAGTCATATATGAGAATTTCATTATCTTCTATAAACTCAACATTAAAAGATTTGAGAAAATATAAATTTCACTCTTCTCATTTTTATTATTTCAAACTATACTAATTATTTTAAATTTTCTGTTTTAATTTCTAATATGTAGCCATCGATAGATATAATCCACCTAAATAAAAGCTCTTTGCAAGTCTCAGTATTTCTGAAGAACACAGATAAGTCCTAATACCTGAGCAGTTTATCAATGGTTACTCTACTCTTAGGTCTTTAGAGACCCAAGGAGGTCCATAAAATACCACAAAATGTGAGGATAATTTTGCTTATCTTTATTAGAAGCATCACTGATATATTCATCCCCTCATCAAGAAATTATAGAGCTCCTACTATGTATTGAGCACAGGGGTGTGCGGCTAAGTAGTTTCCCAATTTTCAACAATGATGAAAATTGAGTATCTAATCCTATCCCTTGTAGACTACAATTGACCTAAACCATAAACAAGGAATTATGAAGCATCAAAAACTGTGCAATCATATCTTAAAAGTTTTAATTGAGCAATATTATTAATTATAATTAGAATGACTGGTAAGGGAAGCCATAGTTGTTGAAAAATGTTGGATGGATTAGCATATGTTGTAGGTTATAAATATTTATGTTTTACTCTTTCTATGCAATCACATTGAAGTTTTTGAAAACCTCAGAGCCATGGAGTGGGGAGTGTTACTTTCCTGAAATGCCCAAGGCCCGGGGTTTGTTCCTCATCATCAGAAAATAAATAAATAAATACATAAATAAAATCAGAGCACTAATTTTTAAAAATTGTTAAAAGAGAGAGTGTGTGAGAGAAAGAGAGAATCAATTTACTTAATTTTTCAGCTGACCTTTATTTCTTCAACAGGTAGTTGTGTATGTGGTACTGGGGTTTGAATCAGGTAGGCGCTCCAACTGCTGAGTAACTATTTCAGTCCGTGGGACATTAATTTTTAAAAGCAATCAGTTAAATGAAATGCATTAAAATTAAAATAAGTGAAGAGACACAAAATTATTTTAAAAAGAAAATTTCAAATCATATGTAAACTAATAATATGGATAATATTAAAAATACCCATTATGATTAATAGTTTAATGAATACTTTTTTCTATTTGGATAATCATACACATATTTACTTCCCATTTTTTATGTTTTTGACTGATAATATCTTAGTTCCTTAAACATGGAATATATAAAATATAAATATGGTGATGTGAAGTCCTAGTCTAATTACTGACCTACAGATGAGTTAAAGTTTGTATGTTTGGTCACTAAAAGTCTGAAAATAGGCATAAATATTTCAAAGTTATTTCTAAAGCTAGAGAACAAAGCACTAAATAAAGAGAAAAATCATGAGCATTTAATGAAAACAAATACATGGATCAGAAAAATATTCACTTATTTACTTTTGTTGGTATAGATTAAAATCTACATAGTAAGCTTCATAAGCCTGGGAAGAAGATTCTCATCATATGTTTATATCGCTGCAGATTCCTAGGGACACAATCTACAGTGGAGTGCAAGTTTGCTTTAAATTGATGAGATTTTAGAATCCTGAGGTGAAATCAGGGGAGGCTGCAGTACTCACTTCATTACCCTGTTGCCATCTTGGATTTTGCATGCTGTTTTATAGATTGATCTGGTACATTTTTACCCTATTGATATAGGCTCTAACACCAAATGCCTCACCTCATTCTGCTTAGCTGTTCTCCTAGGCATTTTTAAATAGTTGTAAAGGCAGGCATTGCAATCCATTGTCTAGTTATGATTATAATTTCTTTTATAACTGACACCCTTCACTTGGTAAGTGAGTATAGCCACAGGCCCACAATTAATGCCTCTTAAATCATCTCTATACCAAAGAGGAAAAGCCTGCACTCAACACTATGTTTGGAACCCGAAGTGTGGTTTTATGCATTTGAAAGTGTATTGGCAGGTTCATGCTATTTTATTATACACTTGGCTGTCTATCTTTTTCTTGTTCACTGTGGTGATCAGCTTGTTTCATGGTGCCCACCCCCCTTCTGTCTGGCCCAGCATCGAAGCCAAGTACCATGGGCACCCATGGGGTGAACTTGGCAGTTGTGAGACCCAGATGCTGAGCTCCAGTATGTAATTTTCCAGCAACAGCATCTGGGTGTTTGGTTGGCCTTTTATCTGGCTTATGTTGTCTGTCATGGTGGCTGTAGAAAGTCTGTGAACCTGGCACAGAATTTGTCTCCTCATCTATGGGCCTATCTTGTCTGTAAAACATGTCACTTCCTATTTATTCTCATTTGGTGTTGCACAGTTATCCTCTGCAATACATCTGGATGAGAAACCTTAATGAAATTTTCCGGAAGTCACTTTACACATTTAACCTTTTCACATCTTTCCTGTCTAATTTCTGCCCAATCAAATGCTATATATTTTCTACTTACATTCTGTGGTGGTGTGTTCACTCTTGTTCCCATTTCCACTGTGAATCAGAAAGTGTAATAAAATGATTCACCGGTTGGCACATGTGTGCAGGAGCCATTTCCCTGTGATTGGACCCCTAGGGCGCTAAGGCTTCTTTCCGTTTCAGGTTCTAATTTTAGACCCTGACTATCAATATACAGGTCTTATCTCATATGCCACCTTTATTGTTTGAATCAAAGAACAAAATTATTAAAGTTTAAAAAAGGATTGGTCTTTTAATCAGAACACAAACACAACATAGATATGTATCTTTAATATACTATTTTTGACAAATACAGAATACTTTTTCACTTTATGACTCTTCAAAACATGATCATATGATTTGATAAAAGACTGTTTTTTTTTTTTTGTGTGTGTGTGTGTGCATGTGTTTGTCTTCTAGCTTGGATCTCAGAGAATTAAAAAATAAATAAAACTCTCCCTTTTGCTAAGGACTTACAAGATTACAGAACACAATTTCTTCCCACATACAAATCCCACATAGTTTCCTTTGTATTTGAAATTGATAAAACGAATAATGAACTGAAAATACAAATTACCAAGAAATTTAGTAAATTTATTAAAGCTGAATACTAGAGCAATCATTATTGGTTTGTGAAATTGGCTTTGATTTATTTATTTTTTTTGTAATCTAACTTCAGAAAGACAAAATAATGTAGGCACACAGTTGTCCTTGATGTGAAAATATAACTCCCTATATGGTAAGATATGTGACATCTTTCCTACTGACAAGTGCTTACAGTCTTGTTCATTAATTTTATCACTAACATAAACTTTTAATATGCATATGATCAGAATATAGGACTTCCAGGGCAGCTTAAAGTGACTGTAACCTGTAATTACTGTTCCTGTACTTGATTATAATAATCTGATTGCAATTATTCAGTGATTTTAATACAAGCCTCAAGCTACATAACAATAATTCAAGTGCAGTGATTGGGAACATGTTTCTGTTTGGCTGTGAACTGATGTTTTAATCTGTAGTGCTTCAAAGATCTGACTAGAATTCTGTTCAGGTAATTAATACACATTTATATTGTCAGGTAAAATTTCTTTATTTTGAAATATATTAATTAATGCCAAAATTCCTTATAAGTCAAAATATGTCATTATCATGCGTTCTTTAGGCAAAATTAATCAAGCAAAGATTCTTATGGTTGGGAAAATTGACCTCGATGACCATCAATCTAAAAACTGTGAATGGAGGTGAAGGAGGAGAAGAGGTGGGGCCAGCCAACAGATATATCCATTATAGCATGTTAATGTGACCCTAAATATTTCCACTGAGTTATAGTACGTGAGTGACTTAAAGGCCAAATGAATAAGGTGTAATTCACTCTGAAGAAAAATTTCTAGAACCAAAACTCAAAGAAAATATTTGATGAGGAAATGATTTCAAATTATAGGAGACAGGCTTAAGTGGCATGGAAAAAAATAGACCTTTGTCAAGTATTTTCAGGGAAGCTTCTCTAGAATAGGTCTTTAGAGAGAAAAAATATATATATTCCTATGAAATCTGTGACATTTTGCTGGATTTAATTTTTGTGGTTGTTTCCTTTCTTTTTGAAACTAAAATTAAGAAGAGAGTAAACCTGGAGTTCAAAGGAGAAAATGTAGAACAACAAATAATGCTCCCAGACACTTACTCTGACAGTAAAGTAGTTCACGGGGAGAGAGATACAGTGCAATAAGAAAAAGGGAGAATAGTTTTAAGATACTGTCTTTTACTTGCATGTCAGAATTACTGGACTGCCTAAAGGGGTAGAAGAGGCAGACCCAGTGGACTTCATTGAAAAATGGGTCCCTCAGGCTCTTCCACTCAATAATCTAACAAGTGACCCAATTTTCTTCTAGCGGTGTTTAAAAATTCCAAGAAACAAAGGAGCAAGGAGACAAAGCATAATCTTGATTCTTAAAGTTGCCATTTGGAGAAATAACAAATAAATTACCAGCTCTGCATGTGACAATGGAGGGGCACATTACAAAATACAAAGCACTTTTCCTTCTGATACCAGACCACATTCAGCTGAAGGGCCAGGAAAATGTCCTTCATTCTGGCCGATGAGAACCTGTATTATGACCAGGTAATTGAGGGTAAAAGGTACTTCTTTAGATTAAATATCACATGAAAAATATAAGATCAGGTCAGTAAAGCAAGCAATCTGGTCAAGTTTGTTTCCAAGAAAACTCAGGAATGAAGGAAACATTTCTGAAAATCTGATCATGATCATTGCAAGTGATTTTTCACAGAATAGGAAGAATTTGGCATATGATCACCAGATGCAGTTGGCAAGTTGTTGAACCACATTCCCAAGTAAATTTACTTCCTTTCCCATCTCAGTATTGTTTTGAAGAGCATTCTTTGCCAGCTTTATAGTTTTGGTCTTCGTGTCAAATCATTTCTATATTTTTGCTAAAGCAAATAGAGACTTACAGTGTGGATTTTTACAAATTAATTTTTCTAAGGGGGCGTACACCTTGCCTGTTTTTGAACAGGGCAGAGCACTCAGAGCAAACCATAAGTTTCATTTTGGAAGCTGTTGTTTTAAACTAGAGTTGGAACAAAAAGAAACAAAGCATAGTTTACAGGCTTTTAAGAAAGTGAAAAACAATTCTAAGTTTGAGAAATATACAAAAGCTTTTTAAAATTATATAGGCATGATATTAAACAGAAATATCTCTAACATGTTCTTTGTTTAACTGATTTAAGAGAACTATATTACTGCATAATTGGCTTTCAAGAAAGACATTCTTGATCTAATAAAATTTAATTTAAAAAAATTCTCAAATCTCTGCTGCTTATTCCTGAGCCATGAAGATCCTATTCATGGGCTTCAATGCTCACCTGAAAATGCAAATATTTCTTCAATTTGGGCCTTGATTTTTTATTTCTAAGTATGACTAGGGAATACTTCCTGCTGATGTACTAGTTTGATTATTTTAAAATTATAATAATTTGATATTTACAAATTAAAATAGTGATAGCATTTATTTTTGGGGGGAAGTCATCTTGAATTCCAAGTGTGGCTGCTCACAACCCATGGCATGGCAAAACTATGAATTTACATGCATAGATAGCTGTGGGATTCCTGTAATTCTCTGGAAAGCTGTTTTGCTGTCAGTAAAACATGAGTATTTTCAAGTTAGACATTAGCTCTAATCAATAGCTTTCGTTCTTTTTAACAGTTCTTTTATTTGATTTATTTGCATCATTTTCATTTAATTTGTTACCAGTTATTTGTTTTACTCAGAGGTTTATAATGATATATTTACATTCACTGCATTTTTCATTTAGAATTTCCTAAAAGCTCTACTTTGAGACTTATAGGTATCATGATACAAGATACAAATACATATAGCTAACTTCTAAATTTTTCTTAGTACTTAGTCCATGAGAATCATTATTTTTAATTATGATATTTTACTAGCTAAATCTTTTAAAACATTAGTTCATTTTTATTTTACAATACCACTTTGTGTACAATAAGACATTTTCCTAATATCTTTAAACCATACTTTTGAAAACAAATACTAAAGGAAGAATAAATATATGCTGAAACATGGCAAATTGTTAACTTTGTAAACTTTTATAAAAATTCCAGTTTGCTGCTAATTATAAAATAATTAACACAGTATTATTTCCTTACAAATGAAAGATATATTTCACAAGATTGTATAATTTATCTTAGATATTGGTATTTTTAGAATAAAGGTTCTGAAATGCTATAAATATGTTAAGCTCATATATGGTTGAGTGAGCCAATTACACTGTCACATAGAAGAAGATCCATGAAACATTGAGTAACAAGTCAATCACTTACCTGTAAGCTGAACACCCTAAAGGGTTTGTACTTATTGCAACATTTTATGTCATATGAACATGTCACTGAATGGACTCAGTATTTGTTCATTCAAATGTGCTTCAAATTCCAGAAATGAGGGAGACAAAAGTAGACTTGAAAGAAAACTCTATTAAAAAGGAATGTTCTCCTTGTCACTGCAAATAATTGAGTCAATCAGACCTCATTTTCAAGAGATTGTAGAACTGAGATTCACAGCCAGGGACCCAGGTATTAGAATGGAGAATTGTTTTAAAAACAGAGAGAGACTCTGTAGCGAAGTTAGAAAGTCATGAAGTAGACTGTAGCACCAGTTAGAGAAGCAAGTAGAGAGGGAGAAGTATGTTTCATTATTGGAGCTGAACTGGCTGAGGAGATGGGACCTCAGAGTAGCTGAGCAGCCAGGAAAATCACTCGGCCAGAACAGGGCTCAGCAGGGCCCACTCCTGAGGGCTTGCCCACTTGAGCTGCCTGAGCTTGCCGAAGGATGCTGCAGTTGTTCATAAAGCCTGGCAGACAGGCTACAGAGGGTTTTTGGGTGTTTTCCTTGTCTCTGTCAATCCTTATGATACATGCTGACCATCTGAAGTCACGTGAGAAAGGCGGGGTCCAGGAACAGTGGATAGCTCTAGGAACAAGAAGGAGAAGAGGGCAAATGTGAGGGAACAGGGAGAGGCCTATGCAACTTTTCCAGGGACCATGTAATGTGAGGAGTAGTAATTATAAGTGTGCAGTTCACAAGATATGGGGATTGCCCAGTATTTCCTGTAAGTCCTGTAAAAATCAGAAACCACGAGTATAAATCCAGGCGCAGGTGCGCAAAGAGGTGGCCAGACTTAAGAACAGCTGAGCAAAACCCTTTATTGGGATATGTGACTCCTGGGCCAAATTCACCTAGGCCGCCAGAGCGAGCAGGGGAAATGAGTATCGGGCAAGGGAAGTGGCATGCAAGAGAAAATGGCATGCAGGGAAAATGGCACTGGATCTTTGCCAGGCAGCTGATTTTATTGGTTAAATGGGAAGAGTTGATGGGGTTGGCCTTTCAGAGATTGGCTGGTGAATCTGTCAATCCACTGGAGCTTGTCTGCCAGCCTCTTGATTGGCTGTTCTTTTCAAGGGCAAGCTGCCCTGTGTCCTGCCCCTTAGCCAGTGGGCATGGCCTCCTGTCTTGACTGAAGCCCTGCCCCCAGCCAGCCTAACAAGTCCTTTGTGGAAGATTGTCCCCAGCAAAGTTCTGCGACATGCGTTAACCTGGAATTCCTGATTACTGTGGGACATGAAAAGAAGGCAGGAGATCTGTTATGGTTTGAATATGAGGTATCCCCCAAAAGCTCATTTGTGACAATGTGGAGTGGCTGAGATGAAGTGATTGGATTATAAAGCTTTGACCCAATCAGCGAGTTAGTCCCCTCATAAGGATTAACTGGCAACTATAGGCTGGTAGGGTGTGGCTGGAGGAGGTGGGTCATGGGGGTGTGCCTTTGGGAACCATATTCAGTATCTGGCATGGAGTTTCTCTCTCTCTCTCTCTGCTCTGCTTGCTAGTGATCTACAGCCTCACTTCAAGCCCTGAGGAATAGAGCTGGCCTTCTCTGGACATAGATCTCTGAAATTAAGCCCCTAAATGAACCTTTTGCTCCTAAAATTGTTCTTGTCAAGGTGTTAAATCTCAGCAAGGAAAAAGCTGATGAAACAAAGTCTTATATTAGGGTTAGGTCAACACAGAAGAAAAACACGGCACAGGAGAATCAAACATGGAACTGGAGCCTTTTTCTTCCTTTAGGCTCATTATAGAGGCTTTTAATATTTCTATACTAAGAAACTTCACAAAACTGGCTAGAATATTTCAGAAACTGTAAATAGTCTGCCTTCAAGTTATATTTGAAACCTAGAAAACAAACTAAAGCTGTATTTTCTAACTAAATCTAACAGAATATATGAATAAAAATAGAATTAGTAAATAATACTAAGAAATAACTTCCATACTTTATGACACATTTTTTAAAAGACATAGATCTTAGTATTTTGTCATCATTGATTATTCATCTAGAGTCAGATCCTTACCTAGTATACACAAAGTCCTGGATTTGATTCCCAGCACCACAAATAAATAAACCAGCACAAAACAATGTTTGTTTCTTGATTTTTAGAAGATGATGGTAATGATATATTTCATTAATAGTTGTAAATACATAGTTGTGGTTTAAGATTTCAAATTGACATCCTCCAGAACTAAGACCACCTTTGGATACTGAAAGAACCTAAGGAAGGTTGAAAGATTATCAAATTCTAAATGCTACATAGTAAATTTTAGAATCTCATGGGTTAAAGAGTTACTGCTGATCATCTCTAAAATCGTACAGACTTTATATGGGAGATACCTTTTATACCCATGGAACTATTTTTAAGATTTAGTGCTTTCCATATCATCAGATCCACAATACTTTGTTAATGTTATTTCATATCTTTTATTAATTAATACAATATTATTGTCAAATGGGTTGTTGAAGCAGCGACTCAGACAATACTTGCTACAAAAATATCTGTCAAAGTGGCTAGCCATGAAAACTCCAGCAACACATTCTTCTGAAGGGGACTCCCCAGGACTATGATGATTTTTGTCATTTTCAAACACCTCACTGTATTTCAGGACTATGAACTTAACTTTCTTTTGTTTTGGGAGTGGTATAAAACTTCTTCCCTTTCTTAGCACTACCATGAGGCCTCAGCACAAGATGGAGGGTGGCCTCCTGTTGAATGCACATCCACTCTCCTGGTGCTTACCACCAAAGTTCAGTCTTTGCCGATCATGAGGAATCCCTTCCTCATCCCGGATTTTGGTTTTACATCTTCTACAGTACTGGAGGGCTCAGCTCAAGTGTAATGATCTTCCCAGTAAGGGTGACAAAAATCTACATCTTCGCTGCAGTTCCACTGAGGGAAAAGAAGATATGGATTAGACCTGGGGACACCAGTCGGAGGAACACCATGCTGCTGGTTGGGGACCATTTCCAGCTCACACACGCAGTACCAGATCCAGAATTCTAATTCTGTGTGAAATTTGGCAATTAATAACATAAAATTATTTTGGGGGAGCTGGTGGCAAAATTGTGTTCCGCTTTGGTAAACAGATATTTAAAAAGACCTCTAGAACACTATTAGAAAAATGCTACATATTTAATTTCAGCCTATAAAAAATTAACTCACTTACAGAATCATATCTCATGATCACAGGCCTTTTTTCTAAAAGGAAACTGTAGACATCAAATCGTAACATTAAAAGTTGAGGTGATTTGGTTCAAAAGTGAGGTGACTCTCTAAGGTCACATTTTTAGTCAATGGAAAAGACAGAAGAATACAAATTTTCTGATTTTTTTAAAAAATATTTTCTACTGCTTCTTGTTGCTTTATTCATATTTATTTAGAATTATTATAATAATGTATATTTTACTTTGTATTCAAAACAAATAATAAATACTAATAGAACAAATCAATCTAATGGAATTTTGTTTAATTTGCATTTCCCTAAAAAGGAAACATTTAAAATAATTTAAAATATCAGTACAACTTATTTCTCTTAGTTGTTTAATTTCCACTTCATTACATAGTAAATCTTGGAAAATTTTTTAAAAATTCCTGTATCCTACTCCTGCTTGTGGCTATCATAAGGCAGGCTGTCCCTACTATTATAATGATATCTGAACTAATTTGTAAGAAAATATACTGAGGGAGAAACCATTATATAATTTTATTCTGTAACTATTACCTTAAGATAGTCTCATGAAGGGCAAGATTTGTAACCTAAAGAATTTAATAAAGATGCTGAGACCATGCTACCACTATTGTATTTTAAACTACTTACCAGTTGCGAACACTTTAAATATTAATCTCACCCAAGCCTTTTTCCCCCATCATGGTTTAATAGGCTGTTTTTAAAATTCATCTGAGGTGGTTTCAATTTCCAATAGGTGCATCAAAGTCAATAAAAGAAACGGATATACTGTCCCCACTTATAAATCTCCAGGGATTTTTTTTTTCCAAATCATTAACCAAGGTGAGCATCTTACCGCTGTTTCCACAATTGCTTTTGCCTAATGACATTTGGTTAATATCTAGCAAAAGGATGCTTCTATCATAACAATAAACTATTGGTCCCAATTGTATATCATAGTGTAGGAAACCACATTTTCATTGACCACAGTCACCACGCATTCTCATTTAACTTCCTTTCTTTTTCTGCAAGAGCAGTAGTTTGTAAGAGATTCATATTTGTTATATTTTAGTATCTTTGTGCTGAAAGTTCAAATAATCAGTTCTATATTAATCCATTTTTAAATAATTTTAAACCAAGGTGGCATTACTGTTTTAGGAAATCAGAGTAATTTTGGGGGGCAGTAGTAAAATCTCATGAAAAATAATCCAGGACTAAAAATCAGAATCTCCATGTTATTGACCTTGTCTTTGTCTATTTTTTGTTGCTATATCTGAATGCCACATACTAAGGAGTTTATAAAGAACAGAGGTTTATTTAATTCATGATTATGGACACTGTGAAGTCTAATATAAAGGTGCCAGCAAATGGTGATGCCCTTCTTGCAGCTCCATAACATGGCAGAGGAAATCACAAGGTAAAACAGAGCAAGTCTGCTAGCTCAGGTCTCTCTTCTTATGAAGCCAAAAATGCCACCATGGGGGAGCTACGCTCGGGACCTCATCTAATCCAAATGACCTCACAATGGACCTACCTCCAAATACAGTATTTGAATTTAGGTACAAAGTTTATAATACATGAACTTTGGAGGATACAAACTAACTAAGAAATTTCTTCAGTATGGTAAGTTATATAGTTCTAATTTTTTCTTTTCCATTCATAAAATGGATACAAATGTACTTCAAAGGATTTTAGTGGTAAAAATTAAAACTAACTGTGCCATGTGTGCATTTTTGTCATTGTCTTTGTACATGCTAGGCAAACACACCACCACCGAGCTCCTTGTTTTTATTTTGAGGTCCATCTCACTATATGGTCCTGGCTGACCTTGCACTGGAGATCCTTTGGCTTCAGTTTCGGAGTAGCCGGGATTATATTCATGTGCCACTATGCCTAGCACTATGTTATAAAATGAGGTTAGACAATCTAATTTTCAGAATTATATATATATATATAATTTCATTAGAAGCTTGTTTGACTGTTCAACAAATAAATTTCTGAATAAAATAAAAAAAACTTAAAAAAAGAAGCAACCCCTGAAAGAACGTTAAAAAAAAATGTATTTATTATGAAATAAGTTTGAACTAAAAAAGAAACAAACAGTCATTTAGGGAAGAAAATTCAGCTCTTATAGGTTACATTTCAGAATTTTCTTAACAATGATATCTTTATAGACTTGAATGCAGAACAACTGCTATTTGAAGTTCACCACTATATCTAGCTGCTCTTTAAAACTGACTCCTACTGATTTGTATAGACACAGCACCTCCACAATGTCTTAGTAAGAGGAAAGGATCGCCACAGTTTATAACAGTGGTTCTCAAGATGTATCCCCCTACCCAGCAATATCAGCATCACTTGGAAATCTAAGATTCACAACTTTTTTGGGGTGCAATTTAGTTTTACATATTGAAGGGATTCATTGTGATGGATTCATTCATTTGGAAGTAATGACAATGTAACCTGAACCCAATCCTTATGTAGGATCTCCTCCCCACTCCCCATTCTCATACCTGCACTGCATTCTCCCCAGTTATAGATATTAATGTAGATATACATATATAATTTTTAAGCATAGTAGACGACTTTTATTATAGAAAGTAAAGCATAGGGAAAAGAGCAGACTTCCCCCTGAGCGGGGGAAGGGGACAGAGCCCATACATATATGACTTTTAAAAAATTTTCTAGTTTTAAATGCCTGTTTGAGTATTATTTAGCTTCTCTGGGGGAAGAAAATATACTACAGAGTATTTATAACCCCCCTTTTTCCTCCCCACGGTCCCTCCTTTTTTTCCCACCACTCTCCCCATCTTCATAATTACACTTCCCCTAGATCATATGTTTTTCTGGCTTAGGTAAGACTATTATATAATCTTGACTGTCTTTCATCCTGTCCTTAGTTATACTCTAGCTTCTGCATATGAAAGAAAACATTCAACCTTTGAGTCTCAGAGTTTGGCTTATTTCACTCAGCATAATTTTTTACATTTCCACCCATTTAGCTGCAAATGCCATAGTATCATTCTTTTTAATAACTGAGTAGAAGTTCTATATATATATATATATATATATATATATATACCTCAGTTTTGGGCTCCATTCATACAGTGAAGGGCATATGGATTGATTCCATAATTAAGCTATTGGGAATTGTGCTGCTATAAATATTGATGTAGCTTGTCACTGTAATATGCTGATTTTACATCTTCTGGGAAAATACCCAGGAGTGGAATAGCTCAGTGAAGCGATGGTTCCATCCTTAGTTTCTTGACGAGTCTCCATACTGCTTTCCAGAGTGGCTGCACTAGTCTGCAGTCCCACCAACAGTGCAGTGCTCCTTTCTCCTCACAACCTCTCCAACATGTGGTGTTGTTTGTATTCTTCATCTTTGCATTTTGATTGGAGTGAGGTGGAATCTTAGTGTAGCTTTGTTTTGTGTTTCTCTGATTACTAGCAACGTTGAACCTCTTTTTCATATATTTATTGGCCAGAAACTTCTCATCAGAAGAAATACAGGGTTCAGTTTAGTTATTTAACCCATTCATTGATTGGGATGAGTTTTTTGGTGTGAAGTTTTTGAGTTCTTTCTATATCCTGGACATTAGAGCTCGGTCAGAGGTGGAGTTGGCCGTGATTTTCTCCCGTTTTGGAGGCTCTCTCTTCACGTTCTTGACTAATGCCTTAGTTGTGCAGAGCTTTTGTTTAATGGCATCCCATTCATTGATTCTTGATTTTAATTCTTGTGCTGTGGGTGTCTTATTAAGGAAGTTGGTGCCTACACCTCTATGGTGGAGTCTTGATCCTATTTTTTCATGTAACAGTTGAAGATATATAATTTCTTGATCCTAGCCCCAGTTCTACATAATCAGAAACTATGTGGCTGGGGATCATTCACAGCATTTACTAAGTGCACCAGCTCATTCTGATGCATACTCACACTAAGAAGACTGTTCTAGACAGAAATCTGCAAACTTTTTTTTTCTTTTTGTGATTTTGTAGAAATGAAACACTTTAGGCTTTGTGCGTCATATGGCTTCTGAAGCAGCCTTGAACAATATGGACATAAGTGAATGTGAGTCTATTAGAATTGGATCTAAAAAGCACCAAGGAAGTCTCCCAAAACAGTTTACTAATCTAAAACAAAATGTGGAAAGGAGTGATGAATCGCTGAAATACAGAGGACACATCTGGGGAATAGATCCCATTGGGTGAAAAATCTGAGTATGTAGGAAGAGTAATCATTGACTTGAGATTTGTGGTTTTGCCAAAGGATGGTTCTGCATTGGCATGAGCTCTATGACACATGGATGGATGAGAGATTTTTGCAAATTTTAGTATGTGATATATGGGTTTTCCTAAGTAGGACACAGAAAATAATAGTTGAGATATGAAATATGCTGCATACTTATAGTAGAATTAATCATTGATGATTTTCTATTTAAAAGTATTTTCTGAATAATCTTTTAGATTTTCATTCCTTTCTCTCTCACCCTCTCTTTGTATGTGTGATATGGTATTAGAGACTGAACTTGGCAGCATTCTGTCCTGACCTACACTCCCAACCAACCCTTTTTATTTTGTGTTTTGGTCAGTTTTTTGCTGCTGTGACTAAAAGACCTAAAAGAACAATTTTAGAGGAAGTAAAATTTATATTGGGGCTCACAGTATCAGAGGTCTCAGCCCATAGAAGGCCAGATCCATTCCTTGGGGCTTCAAGTGAGGCAGAACATCATGGCAGGACTGCGGCAGAGAGTAGTGACTCACATGAAGATCAGGAAGCAGAGACAGAGCAACCAAGTACAGCTCACCAAATACATACTCCAAAAGTACACCCCCAATAAACCACTTCCTCTAACCACATCCTTCCTGCCTTTAGTTACCACCCCATTAATTCCTATCAGGGGATTAATTCACTGATTTGTTAAGGCTCTCATAACCCAATCATTTCATCATTTCACTCTCATTTCCTTTCATTGTCTCAAACATGTGCTTTTTTTGGAAATTTTCTTGAGAAGATGTGTTGTTGTACAATTATAAATGAATATGATATGCCCCTGATTCTAATTCAGAATATGATGGTACATTTTCCAGAATTAAATGATAGCATAAGTATTATTTGGGGGTGGGTAAAGATGAAGCTATGTTATTGATTCCCCCCCTAGATCTCTCCCTACTATACCTCATTTATTAAAATTCTGTGATGCTAGAAAAAATGATCACAGTTTGATTCTTTGAAGTATTAGCTTGATAAAATTGTACATTTAAAAACTATGTACCAAATCAAAATATAAATACACTACAGAATGATCTACTAACAAAGTGAAATGACTGCTTACACCGTTGTTCTGTCTGATCAATGCATACATTTTGGCAACTTTCATTTTTTCAAAATGATAGTTTATCACATCTATTTATTAGAATATACAACTTTGCACTCAGTTTTTTTTTAAATAATGGATTTGGAAACTCTTAAGGAGAAATTTTCCGTCTCTGATATATCTTACTTTCTATGTACAATGGAACTTAAACCTGTATGAATAATAATATGAACTTACTTTGCATTCACATAAATGTAACCCAACTTTGAATTCCAACCTAGATTATCTAATCATGGATAATTAGAAGAACAGATAATCATTGTCATCATTAGGTAGTATCAAACACTATACTAGTAATGAATAAATGCATACCTGGAATAAAGAGGAGTCCTACCTGAAGGTAACAAAAGGAAAGAGTTTAGAGGAGAATTAAACTCTAGTTTGTAAACTCAGAACCTTACAACTAAGAAGCAGAATGAATTAACCATAGTCATTGTGTAAAAACCCTCTGGCCTTGTTCTATTAGTTATAATTTTGAATCATATTTTACCTTAAAGAACATGACAAGGTCACAAACAAAATTGTGGAACTCAACCCAGCCCAGTGTTTCCAATTTCCAATAGATATTAATATTTAGGAAGTGGGGACAAGAAATTGGAATTCTTAAGAATTCATGGGATTGCTGAGGTCATGATTTATTCATATTATTTTATTTATATATTTTAAGTATTGATTATTGAACAAAATAATAAACAATGAAGCATTTTATGTGTTGGCTTTCTACCAGAAGTTTCAAAAGTACTTGAAATAAAAGAAACAATGGATAATAAATGCATATTTTATGATTATGCACAAGAATAACTTAACAAGATTAGAAATTTTAAGAAAGTTAAGATTCTATCTATCAATGATAGATATTTGATACTTTTAGGGTCTTGTTCACAATTCCTGCCCATTCCAATCACCTGAAGCATTTCCCTTATTTTTTCTTCCAGAAGTTTCACTTTCAGGTTTTACTTTTAAGTGTTTAATCCATTTTGTGTTGACCTTAATAGGCGAGAGATTGGGTTCTAATTTCATTCTTCTAAATGCTGATATTGGATCATCCCTGCAGCATTTACTGAAAAGCACTGTCCTTTCTCCAATGTGTGTTTTATAGCATCTCTGTTGAAAAACAGTTGGTTTTAGATTCTTGTGCTTTCTTTTAGGATTTTAAAAAATTTCCACTGATCCATGTGGGTTTTTGTCAGGCTGTTTTGATTACAAGTGCTTTGTGGTATGTTTTGAATTCAGGGTAATGCTTCTTCCTTTGTTATATTTATTCAAATGGCTTTGACTGTTCAGAGATTTTTGTGTTCCCATATAAATTTTATAATTGCTTTTTCTAGTTCTGTGAAGAATGCCAATGGTATTTTGATAGGGATTGCCTTGAATCTAAATCATTTTGGGTAGATGTAAAGAATTTTATGTAAAGGTTAAAAAGAAAGCCATTTTTTTCTTGCTTTGAATTTGGTTTTGCTCTTGTAATAAACATTACTTTTACTAATTCAGAGTTCAGGTCTGTTCTGATTTTACTTTGGAGATTCTATGGCATTCATATCTCCATTTCTGGGTTTTTTCTGTTAAAATATTCCAAAAGATAAATAACCTATAGCGAATACTGAAACACTGGGAGTTACCAGTATACATTATTGAGTAGAATTAAAATTCTTTTTATGTCCTATCAAGGTTAATACCAACACAGATGTCAGTTGCACCTTAATAACTTATTTTATTTCCAAAATAGTTGTTGCCACATGAGTGTTTTAGAATACCACTTGCTGTATTTGGAGAAAGAATACTATATTATTAACTTATTAATATGTATTTTATTTTAAGGAATGGCTTATCATAAGCAGCCAACAAGGCCAAGAATAAACATTTTAACATGCCAGTATCTGCAAGCAAAGCTAATTTATTAGATTGTGACCTTCTCTTGCCTATGTGCACATGTCTTGGCTCCAGGAAATGTAGATTGTAACCTTTGATTCTGACTGTCAGGGTGTCTTGGTTTTGCTTAAAATTGGTATTCAGTTGGATTTCTTCAAACATATAACATTTCAATGTTGATTTTTACACTTGGCTTCTCATTTCTCTATTTTTCCTTATTTCTTATTTAATAATTCTCAGGATTTAATATTTGGAAATATGTACAAATTTTCCAAAGAAGATTGGGATGGTGTTTCCATATGGAGATAATATCTAGGTCATTTGACCCACAGCAAATAATCATTGCAGTCAGTATCTGCACGAAGAGTGCACATGCCTTCATGTTTCCAAACTTCTGTCTCACAAAGCTTGGAAAAATGACACTGATAGGATTCAGGGATCGTCAATATAAATAAGGTATTGATCATTATTAGTAAGTTATACCTAATCACCTACTATATATCTATGGAATATCATTGGAGTATGGAGGAAACTTTATGAAAGGGTGAGCAATGAAATGAGGTGGATCAATAGTGACAGGCCCTGTGAACAAAAATTACATACAAAAAGTGGGGAAGAGATTTTTACAGTTCATAATAAGAAATACGTAATTTCTTTTTTTTTTCATACTAACTCACTTAACCAGGATGTCAAAGTCATGATTTACATGTCCAAAATGCAACCTGCACTATGAATGGTAAAATTCATGCTGAGAAGGGCAATTAAAGAGGAGTGCAAACTCAGTTCATTTATGCGACCATCCTCTACAGGGGTGTGTGTATGTGCATGTGTGTGTCTCTGTTCGTTTATTCACAGTACGTAGCTACCCATCTAGATTTAGCAAGATGGTAAATGCCCTCCTGACCTAATTGATGATAAAATTTTATGAAAGTATTATGCAATTTTCTTGCTTTTGCATTTATTTAGAAACAATATTATTAAATACTTTCCTATTTGTACCTAAAATTTTGCCAACAAATAAATGATAACATTGTCACTAATGTGTATAACATCAAGGCAACCAACAAAATACATACCATGAAAGATGGATTGTCAAAGTGAGATGAAAGCAAGACATATATCCTAGAGAATGATCGAAACTTTATTCTTTGTTATCTTATATATGACAGTAAAAACATTCCATTCAAATTCTCTTTTTCTGTTAGGATGAAAAACATTTACAGTGCACAAAATTTCTGCTGGGGGAAATAAAAGGCTAAGTTTAAATAAACATCGCACATTGAACTCTTTGATCCATGTGACACTGAGGATGCCAGAGGTGATTCAAGGATTAATACTGTCATTTGGCATATTTTTTTCAAAGAATTCAAGTTTTAGTGAAGGCAAACTTGGTTACCACATCGTTAACATATGTTCTTTTGAAGAACAGCTGTTCTACAGCTTTGTGAAGCAAAAAACAAAAGACTAATATGGATCTAAAGCAAACACAGGGGTGGTCAAACAGTCGGTTATATGTCTGTTACAGCAGCTTGGGCAACCTTCCAGTTCATCAATTCTACAGTGTCCATTTTCAAAGCAAGCTTTAGTGGGAAACATGCCTTTTAAGCTACTGGCGGTCACATAAACTGTGAAAATAGAGAGATTCACAAATTTAGCAGAATTAAAAATTTTATATTTGAGAAAACAAAGATTTTCATTATTTCATTTAACATGACTCACATTATACATGTCAAAATTTAGGCTCACCCATTACAGGCATCTAAAACTTGATAATTTTGTTAAATGCCTAGGCAGTTTATATAGCTTAAAAACTTTATTTTCCTTTTTCTATATACTTCATGGTTATATTTTTAAGTTAGGTAATATAACACTTAGACAAAAAGTATTAAGTTTGTCAAAATCTAATTCAGATCAAAATTTGAAGTTGTTCTTTTTTGTACAATTGTCGTTTTCAGCTGAAAAATGAACATTATGGGCTGGAGCGGTGGCTCAGTGGTTACAGTGCTTTCCCAGCATATGTGAGCACAGGGGTTCAAACCCCAGCACCCACGTACACAACTAAGTGTCAGAGCAACGAAACCCATGTGAAAAACTCAATAAAAGATTGATTTTTTTCTCTCTCTCACTGTCCTTCTTTTTAAAAGAAAAAAGAAAGAAAAACGAGCATTATATTATGAGTAAACCAATCCCTGAAAGTTTTCTGAAAATAAATAGAAAAATGTAATTTATTTTATTTTGGAAGTTAACTGGAAAATAGCATATTTAAATTATACAATTAAAATTCTTATTTCATTATCCTTTTATTTTTGAGTATAAAGCTGTTTATCAGCTTTGCTATCTGGTACTGCACTTGGGTGGTTAAGGCATTGCTTTGCTGTGGGAAGCCATTGGAATGGTCCCTGTTTTAGGGATCAGGATTTGCAGATGAAAAAATTTCACATCTTTGGTCTAATAAAAAATTGAGTCCAATTAATATTTCCTCCAGGGCAAGAGAGGTATTCCACTGAGACATGTACCTTTTATCAATCAAACATAATTATCAAGCTCCAGGAATGCTTGGCTTAACAAAATTTCTAGTGATCATATACACAGAATATATAATATAAGTCAGAACACTGAGCCTTCTTATAAATACTACCAGTACTTATATTTCACCAGTACTGATATTTTTTCTTAATGAAATATATCCATAACCCTACCTTCAGATCTATCTACAGC
Source organism: Aplodontia rufa (assembly GCA_004027875.1). Lineage (NCBI taxonomy): Eukaryota > Metazoa > Chordata > Mammalia > Rodentia > Aplodontiidae > Aplodontia > Aplodontia rufa. The sequence continues at coordinate 212,762 of PVKS010000293.1, forward strand.
ATATGCTTCATTAAGAATTTCACCAATATCTCTATTTACATATTTTTCTTTTTAAAACACATTATTTTTAGACAATAATATGTGTAAGCATAAACAGATTATTACTCACAATGCCCATAATGTTGATATGTAATAATTATACATGGATGTACATAAAAATGTTTATGTTCAAATATAGCATTAATTTCATATAGCTTTCTTCATGGGAGTATTTCATTAATATAACTTGAGTTCTGAAATTCTTTTCTATTAGAATCATTAGACAGAGCCTTTGACCTACTGGGAGAGAAACTAAAATAGGTTCCTATAAGGAGAAAAAATAGAAGGGAATACTTTCTATTCATATAATCCTGAAAATGTTCCAGGTCACTGACCCACACTGATAGGGTGTACATTAAACTTCACCTATCGTTTCATGATACATTTAATTTCTGGATACTAAATCTTAAAATGTTCCAGTTGTAACCTAATACATTGTTTTTTCATCTTTCAAGGGGAAAGAAGATACCGTGCAATTCAAGCTCTTTGCACACAAAAATGGAAATATTGAACGATGTGTATTGCTTAATATCTTTGACAAATTTTAAGTGCATACATTAAATATAAAGTTACATCTCTGCTGCTTATCTTTCCTTAGAAACAAGAGAAAGCAATGCCTTTTCTTTTCATGGCTTGGTAAATAACTAGAGAAACATTTTAGCTTGCTGACAACACAAAGGTTGTTTTAAGCTAATTATTAAACTAAGTTCATTTTAAAAAATCATTGTTCACTAGCCATTTTACATTTGTACTTTCCATGTATTTTATAGACCATTTCTGTCCACAGTATATATGGGAGACTTCAGTGAGAGGAATTTTGTATTTTCATTTATTAACTTAGGTATTGTGACATTGGGAAATGAGTATTTCAAATCTTTTTAGGACTTTAATGAATGCATTTTAAAAGATTAGTAACACTTCTTCACCTCATCCAGCTTCTCAGCTCTGCTCTAAGGGAATCACATGAGCACTTGACCTCAGTAAGATTTTAAGAAGAAAAACAAACTTCATAAAACTTAATCACATTAGTTGAAAGCTGGAAGGATGTTTTAATGCTTCTCCTAAGCCACCAAGTTCCATTACCTGAATCCCATCAACATAATCCTTTCTAAGAAAGAAAAGAATGAATCAAATGGAAAAGATTTGTAATTGAATATTAGTCTCAGGGCCAATTAGAAACATTTTTTATAGACACACATAGATATAACCTTGACTAGTTCTAATTAATCCATCAACTCAGATAATAAGAAATGCAGGACCATTTTTACAGTGCTGTAAATCGAAAAGAGTTCATATTGTTAGCATGTGTACTACCCACATACGAATAGATGGGGAGGGAGGAAAGAAAGAAGTGCATGTATAATAGGGTAAAATGTTATGACATAAAATATTTCCATTAGTGAGTAAGGAAGGTCATTCCTTTGCACACAGAGAATTATAATTCTATTGCTGTCTATACCATATCCTTTTTCATTATTACCAGTCTTTAGCCAGTTGTGCTGCTTGATGAAAAATGAATGTGGTGTATAGTTTATGTTAAAGTAGACCTATCAGTACAATATAGATTTTTGGCATGATTTTCCATAAAAAATATGATAGTAAAAGTGGATACTGGGACAGATGGAATATGAGATTTTCAAACTGATTTCTGAGTAGTTTGAACATTCTTAAATGTCAAAGTCCACTTTAGGAACAGAATTGAATGTCAAAGGAAGCATGCTCAATTCTCTGTTCTGAAACTCTGTGTTAAGAAAGATATCATTCCTGCTATTTCATTTATTAGAAGTCATAATAAATAAAAACCCTAAGTTCTCTTGAAAAGCACTATTATAGATCAGACAAGAAATGACTCTGCTGTGCAGATTAATGCTTAAATTTAGGACATGATCTTTATTCCATACTCTTTACATATGATATGTATTTCATACCTCTGTGTTTTAAGAAGTGACATTATTTTTTTTCTTTCGTTTTTTTCCTGGTACCAGAGATTGAACCCAGGGATGGTTAACCAGAGCCACATACCAAGCCCTTTTTATTTATTTTTTTAATTTTGAGACATGGTCTCCCTAAGTTGTTTAGAACCTTGCTAAGTTGCTGAAGCTGGTTTTGAAGTTTTGAACTTGCAATCCACCTGCTTCATACTCCCCAGATGCAGCCACAGCACCCAGTTGTTGTAAGTTCTTATAATGTAGAACTCTGAACTGAAGAAGTTTTCCATGTGCGAATAAGAAATACAATGGTTTGTGGTAATAATACACTAAATCTATTTTATGAATACTAGGGAAGACCATTTTAAGTTAAATTATAAGCACTTTAAAAACTAATTTGATTATTTGATGTAACACTCTCCAAATCATAGAGTTCAATTCGATTATTTTTGTTCTTCTTTTTCTTTTCAATGTATAATTGTAAGTGGCTTTGAAGCAAATACTATGTATCCAAAAAAGATATTTTGATTCCATCTAATCAACTACTGATAAATTAACTAAATAGAATACAGAGTAACTATCAGAGACTAGAACTTAACTATAGATAAAGTCTAGATAAAAAAAATAAGTGAAGAAGATATTGCCCCTGCAGTCCTGCAGTTCTATAAATGTTTACCTAAATACGAGAAAAAAATGTCAAGCAGGGGATGTATCTAGATGATAATGAATACCCAACAACTGCTCATAAAATGAAAGAGTGAAGTTTAGAGCAATATATGATGTTTTACAATCTTTATAAATAGATTTCAGTCTGTTTAAAAATACTACACCTATATTTTACATTCTTTTTCATTATTAAACTCAGTTTGTTGTATATTATAAATAAAACTAATATTTACCATGAAAATAAAACATTTCCTTAGTTATGAAACGTCTGTTAGGCAAGTTTGAGATGCAATAAAGTAATTCGAAGTGGAAAGGCCATTTAAAATTTATCAAAATACTTGCTATGTTCCCAATTTAATGGTGAAGACAAAAGAATCATTTAAAAGTGTTTTTGAATAAACCTTTATTCTATAAATATTTAGAGTCATCAAAAGAAAAACAAAGAGTTATAGAGCTATAAAAATGTAGTTCTACATGGATGCAAAAATCCTTAATAAAATTTTAGCTAATGGGATACAAAAGCATATTAAAAAGATAATCCATTACGACCAAGTGGGCTTCATTCCAGGGAAACAAGGCTGGTTCAATATATGCAAATCAATAAATGCAATTCACCATATAAACAGAATTAAAAACAAAAACCATATAACCATCTCAATTGATTCAGAGAAAGCATTTGATAAAATTCAACACCATTTTATGCTCAAAACTCTGGAAAAGATAGGGATCAAAGGAAGATACTTTAACTATGTCAGAACCATCTATGACAAACCCATAGCCAACATTATCCTCAATGGAGAAAAACTGAAAGCATTTCCACTGAAGTCAGGTACGAGACAAGGCTGTCCGTTATCCCCGCTTTTGTTCAATATAGTCCTTGAAACCCTTGCCAGAGCTATCAGGCAAGACAAGGAAATCAAAGGTATTTGTGTAGGAAAAGAGGAAGTTAAGTTATCTCTATTTGCAGACGACATGATTTTATACCTAGAAGACCCAATAACATCGGCCAGAAAACTCCTAGACCTTATAGGTGACTTTAGCAAGGTAAGCGGATACA
>PVKS010000294.1:0-216099 GCA_004027875.1 Aplodontia rufa
GGTGTCCCTCACTGGAAGAATGGATCCAAAAACTGTGGTACATTTATACCATGGAATATTACACAGCAATTAGAAACAATGATATTGCAGCCTTCGAGGGTAAATGGATGGTTATGGAAGAGATCATGATGAGTAAAATCAGCTTAACCCAGAGATCTAAGGGTCGATTGTCTCCACTCATCTGTGGAGGTGGGGTCTATACCCTGGACAATGAGAAAGTTGGTCTAGTAGCATGAGTTAAATCCAGATAAGATGTAATGCTTTACAATCTAATTCTTTTTTTAGAGTTATAATGGGAAGGGGAAGGGAGGGATAAGGGAGGGTAATTGGGGGGGGCACTCCTGGGGATAATTGCAATATCCAGAATATATACATATTTTATACACATTTTATATTATTTTGTTAAAATCTTGTAAGGTTGCTCAAAATTAAAAAAAATTTAAAAAAATAGCAGCAGAAATAATGACAAAAGGGGCTGGAACGGTGGCTCGGTGGTTATGGCACTTGCCCAGCATGCACAAGTACATGGGTTCAAACTCCAGCACCATGTGCACAACTAAGTGTCAGAGCAGCGAAAGCCATGGGGAAAAAACTCAACAAAGATTGATTCTGTTTCTCACTGTCCTTCTCTCTTAGAAAGAGACAATGACAAAAAGTAAAGGTCAAACAGTCAACAGATGAAAATAATGATTCATGTAAGAGAACATGATAAACCTGACATACTTAAAAAGATCCCTTTTTCCCCTATGGTACTTGAAATTAAACCCAGAGGGTTTTTTTTGTTTTTTTTTTTCCACTGAACTATACCCCCAGCATTTTTTATTTTTATTTTTTCAGGGCTGAGGACCGAACTTAGGGCCTTACGCATGCTAGGCAAGCGCTCTGCCACTGAGCTAAATCCCCAACCCCCCTTTTTTATTTTTTGAGACCAGGCAGGTCTCACCACATTGCCTAGGCTGGCTTCAAGCTTGCCATCCTCCTTGGCCTTCCAAGAGGCTTGGATTATAGGCATGCACCACCCTACCTGGCTATGTGATTATTTTTATTGCAGTACTGGGGGCTGAACTCATGGCCCTGGGCATGCAGGGCAAGCACTCTTACCACTGAGATACATCCCCAGCCCGAGATATCTAATCTTTCTTAGCAAGAAAATGAAAGAAACTGTGTCCCTCCCAAAAGGTAGTTTTTCCCATTAGAAAGGTAGAACATACACAGTGTGTGACAATATAGAAGCTGCCACACAAGAACAGTAGGAAAATCCTTAAAAATAAGTCTTGGGGTTGGGGATTTAACTCAGTGGCAGAGCGCTTGCCTAGCACATGCAAGGCCCGGAGTTTTTGGTCCTCGGCCCTGAGGGGTGGGAAAAAAAAAAAAAAAATATATATATATATATATATAGTCTTTTTTCAGTGGCCCATCCACCAATTACAGAACACAAGACAATTATATAAATACTGAAACTATTTATATATTAGACATACGTTCTGACTCACATATGGATCCAACACACTTCAAAAATGATAGAGAAAGGTTTTATTAACTGACTTAAGAAAGACACTACCTACTAAACTTAAGCACAACTGCTTAAAAGAACAGACATGTGGTATATATTCAAACCAACAATGGACCTCATATACAATGGTTATACCATAACATTATGATGGGTCTCAAAAATGCCTATCACAGGGGCTGGAGCAGTGGTTTGGCAGTTACGGTGCTTGCCTGACATGCGTGAGGACCCGGGTTCAAACCCCAGCACCACATACACAACAAAGTGTCTGAGCAACGAAAGCCACATGAAAAACTAAATAAAGTTGATTCTGTCTTTCTCTCTCTTCACTGTCCTTCTCTCTCTCTTAAAAAAAAAAAGTGATTCTAGAAGGAAAGCACTGTCATGATGGGATGGGAAATGACAGCTCCAAGTGTTGTTGCTCTTGAAGAACTGCCACTGGGACAGATGAGAAGGTAGATCCTGAAGTTGTGAGCCTAGGCTGATGTATCTGTCTCAGTCTAACAAAATACATTTAAAAGTAAACAACAAGGGCTGGAGCGGTGGCTCAGCGGTTACGGTGTTTGCCTGGCATGCACAAGTACACGAGTTCAAACCCCAGCACCACAACACAATGAAGTCTCAGAGCAACGAAACCCATCTGAAAAACTAAATAAAAATTGATTCCTCTGTCTCTCTCTCTCTCTCACTGTGCCCTCTTTCTTAAAAAAAATTAAAATTAAAAAAATAAAAGTAAACAACAGGGGGCCGGAGCGTTGGCTCTGCAGTTACGGCGCATGAAAAAGCGCGAGTCCATGAGTTCGAACCCCAGCACCACATACACAATGGAGTGTCAGAGCAACGAAGGCCACATGAAAAACTAAACAAAATTGATTCTCTCTCCCACTCTCCCTCTCTCTTTTAAAAAAGAAAAAAGTAAACAACAGGGGACTGGAGTGGTGGTACATGCCTTGCAGGTGCAGGGACGTGGGTTCCAACCCCAGCACCATGTACACAAAAAGCTGCAAGAAAGCCAAATGAAAAACTGAAATAAAATTGATTTTTCTCTTTCTCTCTCTCTCTCTCTCACTGTCCCTCTCCCTTTAAAAAAAGAAAAAAGTAAGCTATTATTAAAATGGATAAGCACTTAATACAATATGAATAAAATGTTTTATATAAAGCTGTACAATCCGTTTTAAGCTCAGTGTCTATTATGAAAGTCAAAAAAATAAAAAATTAAAATTTATAAAGAGACAAAGTTACACTAACCTAAGGTTAATTTATTCTTGTTGAAAAATACTATTGTTGGGGCTGGAGAGGTGGCTCAGTGGTTACAGTGCTTGCCTGGCATGCATGAGGACGCAGGTTCGAATAGCACCACATAACACAATGAAGTGTAGCATCAACGAAAGCCACATGGAAAACTAAATAAAATTGGTTCTCTTTCTCTCCCCATCCCTCTCTTTTATTTTTATTTTTTTAAAGAGAGAGGGACGGTGAGAAAGAAAGAGAGTCGGACATGTACTCGCGCATGCCCGGCAAGTGCCATAACTGCCAAGCTACCGCTCCAGCCCCCATCCCTCTCTTTAAAAAAAAAAATAGAAAAAGTTTTTTAAAGAGAGAAAGAGACACAGAGAGGGTGAGAGAATCAATTTTAGTTTTTCATCTGGTTTTCATTGCTCTGATACTTAGTTGTTTATGTGGTGCTTGGGTTGAAACCCAGGTCCTTGTGCATGCCAGGCAATTGCAATATTGCTGAGCTCCCAAAATATTATTTTTATAAATTTAGCATAACTACAGGTGTTCATAGAGTCAACAGGAGTGTCCAGGAATGTCCTAGGCCTTCACATTTATTCATCAGTCACTCAGACTCGCCATCACAACTCTGGCAAGACCCGCACACAGGAAGTTTCTTGGGCAGGTATATCTTTTCTTTTCTTTATGCAGTCCTGGGGATTGAACCAGGTGCACTCGACCACTTAGCTATACCCCCAGAGCTTTTTTAATTTTGAGACAGGATCTCAAGAATCTGCCCAGGCTGACCTCAAACCTGCCATCCTCCTGCCTCAGCTTCTCAAGCAGCTGGGATTATAAGTATGGGCCACCCCACCCTGATCTTTTATATCATATCCTTATTGTATCTTTTCTACGTTTAGATAAACAAATAGTTGTCATTGAGTGACCACTGTCTACAGTACCAAATACAGTAAGTAAGGTTCGGAGCCCAGAAGAAACAGGCAACAGCATTTAGCCTACGTCTGCTGGTCGCACACTATGCCGCCTGGATTTGTCTAAGTTCACTCTACAATCTCCACACAATGAGGAGACTGCCCAGCGAGGCATTTCTCTGAATGCATCTCTTTATTAATGGACGTAACTACACCTACAGGATTCTCACCTCAATGTTCCCTTACAAGGGAATAGAAACCCACAGTCCAGAAAACTTAAATATGAGCCACTGATAGACACGACGTATTCTTAACTTACGTAACTTTCTGTGCATGCTGTAAAACTGAACATGACACAATTAAGTTGCATCAGGATTTCAATTTTACCTACATTTATAAAGTTCTTTCCCATGGCAGGTCTCCTAGGACCTTTAAAGCAATTGGTAAAAGCAAAAGCTTGCCTTTATTTTCCAAACTACTAGAGTCTCAGTCCTACGCCCACCCTGACAAGTGTGACATCTATCTTAGTGTGCGTTATTAAGGGTCTCTGAAGGCAGAGCCACAGTCCCTTCACAGGGATTTTCTTCAGAGTGCATTGTTTCATTATCTTTGAGTGGAACTGGAACAAATGAAGGCTCTACCACATTTCTTACACTCATAGGGCTTTTCCCCGGTGTGAGTCTTTCCATGTTTTCAAAAAGATCTGGAAAAAACGAAGCCTTCACCACCGTTTTTTTATCTTCATAGTAATTTTCCTCCACATGCTCTTTCACCCTTCTGGGGGCGAATGGAAAACCTGAAGGGTTTGCCACCCTGTCCACATTCATAGGGCTTTTCTGTCAGCATGAATCCTTTTATGTTTTTGAAGGGCGCTGGAACAACTGAGCCTCTTCCCACACTGCTGGCACATGGAAGGCTTCTCCCCAGTGTGAGCTCTTTCATGGTATCGCAGGGAACTGGGACAACTGAGCACTTTGCCACACTGCTTGCATTCATAGGGATTGACCTCAGCGTGAATTCTCTCATGCTTTCGAAGGTAGCCGTGGCATCTGAAGGCCTTACCGCACTGTTGACATTCGTAAGGTTTATATCCGACGTGAGTCCTTTCATGCATTTTAAGGGCTACGTGAAACCTGAAGGCTTCCCCACACTGTCTGCACCGAAAGGGGCACTCTCGATTATGAATCCTTTCGTGCACCTGCAGGGAATTGGGACAGCTGAGAGTTTTGCCACACTGTATACACTCGTAGGATTTGTCCGCTGCATGAGTGCTCTCATGCCTGATGAGGGAAGTCTGAAATCGGAAGACTTTTCCACACTGATTACAATCATAGGGTTTTTCTCCAGTGTGAGTTCTTTCATGTATGCGCAGGGAATTGGGAGAACTCAGTGCTTTGCCACATTTTTTACATTCAAAGGGGTTTTCCTCAATATGAAATCTCATATGCTTCCGAAGGTCGCTGTGCCATCTGAAGGCCTCACCACATTGCTTACACACGTAGGGTTTTTCTCCAGTGTGAGTTCTCTTGTGTATTCGAAGGGAATTGGAAGAGCTGAGAGCTTTACCGCACAGCTTACACTGATAGCTTTTTGCTTCAGTGTGAATTCTTTCATGTTCTCGAAAGTAGCCACGACGTGTGAAGGCCTTACCACACTGCTTACACTCATAGGGTTTCTCTCCACTATGACTTCTCTCATGCCTTCGCAGGGAACAGGAAGAACTGAGGCTTTTACCACACTGTTTGCATTCGTAAGATTTTTTTACAGTGTGAATTTTTCCAGGTGTTTGGAATGAGCTAGAACAAACAAAGGTCTTCCCGCACTGCGTGCCATCAGAGGGTTCCGCTCCAGGGTGAGTTTGCTGATGCATTTGACATGAACTGGAGACATCAACGGCTTCCCCACTCTCCTTCCATTTATCAGGGCCTTTGCTACAGTGGGTCACCAGGTGTCTTCGGACACCTCGGGCAGAAACAAAGGTTTTCCCACACTGCTCACATGTAGGTGGCTTCCCTCTGTATTCCTCACACCTGTCTGACTTGGATCTGGAGTGAGATTCCAGGTGCCTCCTGAGGGATGAAGGACACTTGAAAGCTTTTCCACACACACTGCATTCACACAGTTTTACTCCTGTCGGAATTTTCATGCTCTGATTAAGATTTACAGCCTGAGTGAGGGCTTCTCCACGCTGAGCACCTTCTTCACGTTCACAGAGTCTCTCTACCACGTAAGTTCTGTGAAAAATGACAAGGGCATTAGCAATGGCTCAACTGCTAATACCTATTCATTAATAAGCCCTGCAGATACATTGCTCCCAAAATCAGAGAAAGTGTAGGAGCTTTGTCATGGCTGAATGAGTGCTTGCCTGGCATGCACCAGGACCCGGGTTCAAACCCCAGCACCACATACACAACTAAGTGTTGGAGAAACAAAGACCAGATGAATAAATAAATAAAGTTGATTCTCTCCTTTCTCTCTCTCTTTAAAAACAGAAAAAGTAGATGGATCAAATAACTCTGCAACATGACTCCCATTTAGCTATTATCAAAACAGAGACATTCATATATACAGTTTCTTAGTACTGTTTACAAGGAAACTATTTTGCAAGTACTGATCATCTTTGTTTCATTAAGTACCTATGTCAATAAAAAAATTTCTAATGATAAAGTTGTATTTGTTTTGATTGTTTTTAAAATTCTATGACATGCTGGGATTCCTTAAGAGGACCATGATTTCCCTTGTGCATGCAAATTACCTTAAATTTCTCCCAGGATTTTTAAACTGATCTTCAATATTCTGGTTTTTCCACTTGTTTCCTAAAATGTGAAAAAATATTGTAAATTATTAAAAACTATAGAAAAATTGTCGAGTGCAGTGATACACACCAGGCTGAGGAAGGAGGACTGCAAGTTCACAAGGCCATCCTGGGCAAGGAACAGAGATGTAGTTCAATGGTAGAGTGCCCCGGCTTCAATTGCTAATGCCACCAAAAAACAACAACAAAAAACAAATAAAAAGCAATTACAGAAAATTATTTTCAAGGTTCAATGTACACTGTAACCATGCCTGCTTCATTCACCAAATTCTTCCCCTTTCACACTCCAAATCACAGAAGAGCACGTATGATCAAGAAACATTTTTCCTATAATTGACTAAGTGAAGGAACAGTGGTGTTCTTACCAATAGAAGCCAGGTTCCTGAAGGTTTCCCGCATCACATCTCTGTAGAGATTCTTCTGGGAAGGATCCAGCAAAGCCCATTCTGCCTGGGTAAAGTCCACAGCCACATCCTGAAAAGCCACTGAATCCTAAAACATTCCACACATGTGTACAGGAGAATGAGTCTGAATGACCAGGATCCACACTCAGTTCATAAGAGGTTCACGTGATTCTGTGGTTTCCAAACATTTACTCCATGACTTGGTCATCAGCCTTCTTGCCCTTGGATAAGGCTCCCTCCCACACAGCCTTCTTGCCCTTGGATAAGGCTCCCTCCCACGCAGCAGTTCTAAGGCTAAAACTGAGCTACTCAGAGAGGGAACAGCGGAGTCAGAACACTCATTAGCAGGTTCAGGGAGGAAGATGTGCTGCTGGGTCACCCTCATTTCTCTTTGTAGAGCTGACCTTTAGATCTGTCATAACAAAGCCTTACCACCTGATAGGAAGAGTTCACATTAACCAGGCACAGTGGCATGGTATACATCTGTAATCCCAGTGATTAGGGAGGCTGAGGCAGGAGGATCACAAGTTCAAAGCCAGCCTCAGCAATTTAGCAAGGCCCTAAGCAACTCAGGGAGACCCTGTCTCAAAATAAAAAGTGAAAAGGGCTGGGGATTTGGCTCAGTGGTTAAGCATCCCTGGGTTCAATCCCCGGTACAAAAACAAAAAAAGAAAAGAATACATCTTACGAAATATTTGTGGAATGAAGCATAAGCAGTACTCGGGAAGGAATTTAAAGTAGTAAATGCATACACTAGAAATAAAGAAAGATCTAAAATCAAACTTCCACTTTAAGAAAAGGCAGGAAAAAAAATAAACCTAAAGCAAGCACAGAAATATAGGAATTTGAGAAAAAATACAATCAAAATCAATAGAGAAAAAAAATCAACAATACTATAAACTGTTTCTTCAAAAATTCAGGAAAAATCAATAAGCCTACAGCCAAGCTAAGGAAAAATCCAAGAAAATTTCACCAGAATGAAAGAGGGGGCTGAAGTGGTGGCTCAGCAGTTTTGGCCCTTGCCTCCCATGCACAAGGTCACAGTTTCAAACCCCAGCACCACGTATGCAACAAAGTGTCAGAGCAACCAAAGCCACGTTAAAAAGAAAAACTAAATAAAATTGATTCTCTCTTTCCCTCTCTCACTGTCCTGCTCTCTTAAGAAAAATAAAAAAAGAAAGAAAGAAAGAAAGAAAGAGGGACCATCACTACTAATCCCATAAACATTAAAAGGACCATAAAGGAATATTATGAAAATTCCATGGGCCACAAATTTGGTAACTTAGATGAAATGGGCAAACTCTTTGAAGATAATAATCTACCAAAAGGCACACAAGGGGAGAAATATGAACAGGCCTGTATGTATTAAATAAATTGAAGCAATAGCTGGTAACTGTCCAAAAAAGGAAGAGCAAGGCCCAGATGATCTCACTGGTGAATTCTTCCAAACACTTATTGACACCCATTCTCCAAAATTCCTTCCAGAAAATAAAAGCAGAGTAAATACTTCCTAATTCATGCAATGAGGCCAACATTACTAGCAAAATAAGATCAGGCATTACAAAAAAGGAAAACTACAGATAGATGTAAAAAAAATCTTCAACAAATGGTAGCAAGTTGAATCTTAAAATGTACTTTTTAAATTATATCCTACAATCAGGTGGGAATTATTACAGGTGTGTAGGGCTGATTCAAAATTCAAAAATAAAAAAATTTGTGGTACAGCACATGCTTAGCATGTATAAGGACCTGGGTCCAATTCACGGCACCCCAAAATGAAAAGAATCAATGTCATCCATTACATAAACAAGCAAAACAAGAAAAATCTTATGATCATACCAACAATTGCAGAAAATCCATACAGCACCCAGTACGGTGGTACACGCCTATAAGCCCTGTCACTCGGAGGATCTCAAGTGTACGTTGAGGCCAGCCTCACCAACTTAGCCAGACCCTGTCTCAAAGTTAAAAAGGCTGGATATGTGGTCCAGTGGTAGAGTGCTCTGGTTTGATCCCCAGTTCAGGAAAAAGAGAGAGGGATGGGGAGAGATCGAGAGAGGGAGAGAGAGAGAGAGAGAGAGAGCTAAAGGCAAGCCCCACACTGCAGGAAAACAGAAGGAGAGCTGGAGCGGTGGCTCAGTAGTTAACAGCACTTGCCTGGCACACACAAGGACCCGAGTTCAAACCCCAGCACCACGTACACAACGAAGTGTCAGAGCAATAAAAGTTACAAGAAAAACTAAAATAAAAATTGACTCTCACTTTCACTCTCTTCACTGTTCCTCTCTTTAAAAAAAAGAAAAAGAAATGAAAACAGAAGATGGCATTAAGATTGAGAGGCGACATATTCATCTAATTAAAAAAAAAAGATTGAGAAGCGACAAACATAACTGCCCACCGAAGACAGACTGGACTGTGTATGTAAAAAAAATCCCAAGAACCCACAAACCTCAAGGAACTAATAAGATAACAAAGTTGTAGAACACAAGATTAATATACAAAGACCGGGGCTGGAGCGGTGGCTTGGCAGTTAAGGTGCTTGCCTGGCATGCGCGAATACACGAGTTCAAACCCCAGCACCTACGTACACAACGAAGGTTATGTGAAAAACTAAATAAAAATTGCTTCTCTTTCTCTCTCTCTCTCTCTCACTCTCTCTCTCACTGTCCCCTCTTTCTGTAACAAAAAATATATATACAAAGACCATTATTTTCCTGCATATCAGCAAGGTACAACTGGATTTGAAATTAAAAACACAGTATCACTTACATAGCACCGAGGATAGAAACAGAAATAACTTGTATACAATTGTCACAAGCACTATACAACAAAACCCACAAATTTCTAACGAAAAAGAACTAAACTAATGGAGAGATTTCCATGATCATAAGTAGGAAACCTCAATATTTTAAGATGTCCTCCATTTGAACTATAGAGTCAACACAATCCATACAAAAAAAACTAGCAAGTTATCAGTAACAGCTTAAAAAATTAATTAATAAAAAAAAAACAGAAAAAAACTGCTTCTAGCAGGAAGGTTATGCCCATAATCCCAGCAATTTGGGAGGCTGAGGTAGTCGGATAGCAAATTTGAGGGCAGCCTAGACAACTTGATAAGAAGCTAGTGGTAAAGCACCCCTGAGTTCAACCCCTAGTGTGGGGGTGGAGTAGGGGGTGAAGTACAATAACCATTAGATAGCCTAGTGTATTCTCTGGTAGGGAATAAACAATTATTTCTACAGGACAGAAAACCGGAGGGGAGGGGGACTGAAACCCACAAAAAATATACTCAAATGTTCTGTTTTTATTTTTTTTTAAGAGAGAGGGACAGTGAGAGAGAAAGAAATAACTTTTATTTAGTTTTTCATGTGATTTTCATTGCTGGGGTTTGAACTCACGCACTCACACAGGCCAGGCAAGTGCCCTAACCTCTGAGCCACCGCTCCAGCCCCTAGTCAATTGTTCTTTGACAAAGGAGCAAAAGAAACTAGGCGATGAAAGCATGATCTGTTCAATACAGGTTACTGAACCTCCTGGACATCGTATGTGAAGGAATTAACTTGGACACTGATTTCACAACTCTCACAAAACTAAAACTGGTTCATAAACCGAGTTGTCAAATGCAAAGTTTAGAACTTTTAGAAGACAACAGAGGATCTAGACGACTTTGAGTACAGCAATTAGGTTGCTGATGAGATACCAAAATCACGATCTGAGGAGGAGAAAATCGATAACCTAGACTTCAGCGAAATGAAAACGTTGCTTTGCGAAAAGCGCCTCCCGGGCTGCGGGCACAGGGCTGCTGCACAGGGCTCCGGGCAGGGCCCAGTCGCCGTGCTGGGACTGGACGGGACGCGAGGGTCCTGTCCCACAGCCCAGCCCTACCCTGCGCCGGAACGGACCGCGGGCCCAGCGGCGTTAGCCGCGGACTCGGCCGCAGATTCCGGAGCTGACGCCGGGAGGCCGGTCCTGCCACCGCCCGTTCTTGCTGACTGCGACCAGGGCATTCTCCCGATATGGGGACACCTGGCTCCCGCACTCACCATTTTCCAGCTTGGGAGGGGTCTCTGGCGGCCTCCCTAGGGCTCCTGCGATCAGTGGAGGTCGCAGTCAACAAAAACTGACACCGGGCTCTGAGCCTAGCGGCGACAGAAAACACCAACCTTGCGCTCTGCAGAGCAAGCCCTACCCGCGGAGCGCGCCTGCTTGGACAGCAAGCCCCTCCCCGCCCCGCCCCTGAGAGCCTGATTGGCTAGTGACCCAGAGCCCACCCCCTGAAGCCTGAGTGACAGGAGAAGCGATCCCGTCTGCGGGTGAGTGGAGCTTAAATGACCTAGAGCAAGTCCAGCTGCAGTTGCCTCCCCAGACTGTGACCTACCCGGGAGAGGGGCTTAATTGATTGAAGCGGAACTTGCCCCCGGCTTTCCAGAGCGCGCCCTGCTGTCTTCTTGTACTCAGCGGGCAATTCCTGTTCTTCCCCCTTGGACCCAGGCTCACGAGCGTGTGTCATCAGTTCTAGACTTAGTGTTCAGCTAGGGGGCCGTGAATGGGTGAGCTGGAATAAGACGATAAAGAGCCTGAAAACCTCAGGGAGACTTATCTGACAGATAAGCACCTGGAATAGGGGGGACTGGTATGTGAAAACCTCCCCCAGCCATAATTACATGCTCTTAAGAAAAGCTATTGTCGGGGCTGGAGCGGTGGCTCAGCGGTTTCGGCGCTTGCCTGGCAAGCATGAGGACCCGGGTTCGAACCCCAGCACCGCGTACACAACTGAATGTTGGAGCAACTAAGGCCATGTGAAAAACTAAATAAAGTTGTTTCTCTCTCTCTCACTTTCCCTCTCTCTTTAAAAAAAAAAGGGGGGGGGCAGGAGGTGGCCAGGCACCTGCAGAGAAGCACTGAAGCAGGGCTGGCAGCCCCTGGTGTGGAACATTGCGAAGGGCACGTGTGCATTGCCAGAGCCTCCCAGGATATGTATGTGTGAAGGCACTGAATAAAGCCTAGAACTTTGGGGTCATGGGTAGGGGTCACACCTGCCCCCTGTGCACCCTGGGAATTGAGCAAGCCCCCAAGTTTGCAGAACTGGGAGCCACTGCTTGCCAGGGAGATACTACACAGAAGCTGGTGACAGGGACAGTGCTGGGCAGATGGCAGCTGGGGTTTGATGGTACCATGCTCTGACGTGTAGCAAGCAGAGAGAAGTGGCTGGCAGTTATAGTGAGCCAAGCGCCTATAATATGCGGTATTCTCAGGCCTTCCGCTATCCAGCTGACCCTGTGGCTTTGGAGAGCAGAGGAGGGAGAGCTTGAGTTGGTGTTAGCACAGGGACTAAGGGGGTTGGCACCCTAAGAGGCCTCGCCAGGTGCCCACACCTCTGAGCACTACAGGCCTGGCCTGGGACCTCCCGGTCTCCCTGCCTTCGGGACTTTGGCACAGTGCTTGGCTAGTCCTCCTGTCCAATCCCAACTTACCTGCCCAGAGCTGATGCCAGTGTTGTGGATGTCAGGTTCATGTCCTCTTGGAGTTGAGGAATGAAACCAAGGGACACGCAGGCAAGCGAAGCAAACAGAGTTTATTTAAGAAAAAAGATAACAGGGCAGACTTCCCTCAAGTGGGCAAGGAAGCCAAGAGTTCATGGAGGGGGTTAAGTCTGTCCTTTATACACGACGACGCTTTCTCCTCAATTGATCACTGCTTTCCTGCCCCTGTACCTAAGACAGAGGTGTGTGGGGTTCATGGTTCATGTCTCAGGTGCCAATAGAAAGAATATGAATCCTTGCTTAGCAGCAGGGAGTGTCTGCATCTGGGCCTATCTTGACAGCAGTGGGAATATCAAAGGAAAGAGAAAAAACAGTTTTCCCTTGACTCGAACATTCCAACTACACCAACTGCCTAGCTTTTCTCAGAGCCACCAGCATACCCAAGAAGCAGGCCGACCTTCCATTTGCCCCAGTCCACCACCCTGACCAGGCCCCTGTGCCATTGCCTCACCACCACTGTGGAGAGAGCTCTTCCGGGTGGAGATGCTGAATTAAGGGGAGAAGACAGCCCAACTACCACAGCATAGGGTGGCCACTGGCTGGGGCTAAGAAAAGAGAGCACTAACCTGAAAGCAGCAGTCAGCCTCAGAATCCCAGGAAGTCGGAGTCACAAGTCTCCCAGGACTTTTTTTGTGTTTGTGTATGTAGTACTGGGGATGGAACCAGGGCCTGAGGCCTGCAAGGCAAGCAGTCTCCCACTGAGCTATTCCCTGAGGCCCTGGTGGGATAGTTCCTCCTCACTGCCTTGCTTGACCCTGATGGGAGCACCAATTGGTTCCTGGGCAATCTGTGTCCATGTCCTGGGTCCTGTTTTTATCATGTTTCTGCCTCCACCATTCTCCTGCTTGGAAAAATGCAACGACATTTCTTCATAGTAATAACTATGCATGAAGCCAAGGGGCCAGAAAGACTAAGATCTTTGTGGATCCCAGCTGCTTGGGAGGATGAGGCAGAAGGATCACAAATTCAAGGCTAACCTCAACAACTTGGTGAGATCTGTCTCAAAATAAATAATAAAAGAGACTGTGTGGGGTGGGCGGGGCCTGGATTCAATTCCCAGTACCAAACAAATAAACAAATGAGCCAGGCATGGTGGAGCATGCCTGTAATCCCAGCCACTCGGGAGGCTGGGGCAGGAGAATTGAAAAGTTCAAAGCCAGCCTCACCAACTTAGGGAGGCCCTAAGCAGTTTAGCAAGACCCTGCCTCAAAATAAGAAATAAAAAAGGGCTGGGGATGTGGCTCAGTAGGTAAGCACCCCTAGGTTCAATCCCCAGTACCAAATAACTATATGAAATTCTATTCTTTTTCTTGTAATTGTGCTAAAATTTTTTTAATGAAATAACAGAATGTTTCATCTCATTCATTTCAATAGAATGAACACCTTAGAAAAAGACTGAAAAGAGTCGATAATTGACTCCGAACTTTGTGTTAGGTTGATTCCAGGCGGCTGGAGGCAGGACAACAGGCAGCCTGCACAAAAGGAACAACCAATCAGACACTGAGAGACAAGCTCCAATGGCAGCTTGCAAACACCTGATGATTGACGGATCCATCAGCCAATCTCCAAAAGGCCATGCCCATCAACTTCCTTTCTCCACTCCAGACTATAAAGCCTTTGCCCAGCTAGGGCCCAGCGCAAGTTCCCCATCCGCCCGGTTCCCACGCGCTACTTCATCTACCCAACGTCACTTCCTCTGCCCACCCTGACTATGGGGGTGGGTCTGGCTCCAGAGTTGCAAATCCCAATACCACACCTGCGCCTGAATGTATACACGTTTCTCTGATTCTTTTAATTTTATACTTTGGTACTTATTTTTTCTACTTTTGTCAGTTTCCCAACGTATTTTAAGTAACTAGAAGATTATGTTCAGTAAGTTGGGCACAGAGTTTAAACACTAACTTGAAGACCTCCTCCAAATTACATCTACCCCGTGATGCGTTTGGTTTTCCTTCACTGGTTTGCTTCTAACTCTCACGCAGTTTCTTCTTCGTGATGTAGCTTGTGATTTTTCAACCTCTTTTTTACTTTTACAAATTTTTTTTAAAGAGAGAGGGAGAGAGTGAGAGAAAATCAACTTCATTTATTTTTTTCATCCGGCTGGCCTTGTTTCCTCTGACAGTTGTGTATGTGGTGCTGGGGTTTGAACCCGGGTCCTCGCGCATGCCAGGCAAGTGCTCCAACTGCTGAGCCACCACTCTAGCCTCACTTTTGCAAAATTTTTGACAGGTAATTGGCAATTTTAAAATTATTCTTAATTTACACATTTTTTTTAAGAGAGAGGGACAGTGTGAGAGAGAAAGAGAGAAACAACTTTAGTTTTTCACATGGCCTTAGTTGCTCCAACACTCAGTTGTGTACATGGTGCTGAGAGAGAAAGAGAGAAGCAACTTTAGTTTTTCACATGGCCTTAGTTGCTCCAACACTCAGTTGTGTACATGGTGCTGGGGTTTGAACCCGGGTCCTCGTGCTTGCCAGGCAAGTGCTGAAACCGCTGAGCCACCGCTCCAGCCCCTAATTTACACATTTTATAAGGTACTTTGATACAGCTCTACAATGTGTATTCATCAAATCAGGGTAATAAGCCTTTCCATCTCTTCAGCCATTAGACTTTTTTATGTTCTGGGAAGTTCATACCCTTCATTTTGAAATACATCATAGGTTGTTTTGCCCAATAGTTACCCTCCTGTTCTAAAGAAGAACCGGGAATAATTCCTCCATGCCAACTGTGGTTTTGGCATCCTTTATGAATTTCTTTCTGTTCTCCCTCCACCCTACGTTCCCACTCTCCAATGACCACTATTCCGTTCCGTTCTTCTGCAAGGTTGACTTATTGGTTTTCACAAATGAGTGAGATTATGTGGTATTTATTTTTCTGTGTCTGACTTGCTTCACTTAACATAATGATCTCCATTTGTATCCATCTGGCTGCAAATGACAAGATTCCATTCCCTTTTTATGGCCAAATAGTATTCCAGTGTATAAATAAATCACATTTTCTTTTCATCCATTGAATGATTCTATATTTTGGCTCTTGTGAATAGTGCTACAATAAATAAGAAAGGTACAAGTTTGTTTTTGATACAATGATTTCATCACCTTTGGGTAAATGCCCAAAAAAGGAATTGCTGGATCAT
Source organism: Aplodontia rufa (assembly GCA_004027875.1). Lineage (NCBI taxonomy): Eukaryota > Metazoa > Chordata > Mammalia > Rodentia > Aplodontiidae > Aplodontia > Aplodontia rufa. The sequence continues at coordinate 15,557 of PVKS010000294.1, forward strand.
ATGGTGGATCCCATTTTAGGGGTGTATTTTTGGTGGGAAGGGAGCGTGGGTATCAGGGATTGAAGCCAGAGATTAACAACTGAGCTACATCCAGCCCTTTTTATATTTTATTTTGAGACAGGGCCTCACTATTAAGTCACTGAGGCTGGCTTTGAACTTGTGATCCTCCTGCCTCAGCCTCCTGAGTTGCTGGAATTAAAGACGTGTGCCACTGCACCCAACTCAATTTTCGTTTTTTGAGGAATCTCCATGTGCCAAGGTCTGGAGTAGTAAGGTAGCTGCTGAGCACCTTGGCCTCCTCAGTATACCACTCCTCCACAGCCTGGTCCATCCTGTTTTTGAAGGCCTGACTTTTTTCTTTCTCTTTTTAAACAGGGGTTCAAATCTTTATCACTGACCCCAAGATACAGAGTAAGCTCCCCCACTGGGTTTCATTCAAGGTTCACTATGAGATTCTTTTTCACTATTCAATTTATCTATTCTCAAATCTTTTCCTTTTTCCCCTCTGAATCTTCAGGTGAAGTTTTCTGTTTGTAATTTTTTTAATGCAATTCTTGAAATGTATTCCCTGTGTTTAAGGGAACTGCAGAAACACACACTTCACACTCGTTTACAGTTGTCTTTGTTTCAGCTTTGGCCCATCTGTTGGGAAATCTGCGATTTCTGGTTTTTTCTAATCGTCCCTCCCTTCTATCTTCCTGACAGCCCAGACCAGTTTTCTACTGTGGCTCCGTCTTCAGAATTTCACTAAGTACCACTTTCCCTGAAGCCAAAAGTCATTTTGATTTTACAGTCCCTTGTCTGGAACAATGTTCTTTCTGGGTGTGGGGCTTTGCAGAGTTCTAAGAGTGGAGGTCTCAAAGACAGGGTTAGGGACCAGTCTGTTCTCAGGGGCTTTGCTGGGCAGAGACTGCCCCACAGGGGAGCTCAGGGCTTGGCCTTTGGCTGCGGGAATTCCAGGGTAAGGCTCAAGTGCAGTCACAGGGCTCCCTCTGCTGGTCACAAGCACAGTCCACCCAGATTTCCTGGGCTGTCCTTATGCTTTCTCACCCAACCTGACAAGCTTTAGTTTGTCCCATGAGCCCCCTGTAGGGGGGAAGGGAGGGAAGGAGGCAAACTGGGCTTCCCTTCACCCAAATCCCCCTGGAATAAGCTCTGTTCCTCTCCAGCACCCATTCTTCTGGGATCACCTTTGGGTCCATGGCAGGTTCCTGGCGGGAACATGAAGTCACTCCTAATTCCCTCTAACCAGACAATCCATTTAAAATGGCTACTGCAACTTCTCCTTGCAGTCAACTGAAAAACACCATGTTGTCATCATGCACTGGATAAACCAAGAGCAGGGTTTCTCTCCAATCTCAAGAGTTCTCTGTGGCAAATCCAATCCCACTGTATCTCTGAGCTCCTCCCCACTCCCTGCTGATTGGGTGCCTTTGTGATTACTGCAACTGCAGCCTGCCACAACCCCCCATGCTCAAGTGCAATGACCTGATCATGCCCCTAAATCTGAGTCTCTGAATGTCTCCAAATGTCCAACACTGAGTTCCAGCAAAGATCAATCCTTGCCCTCCTCATGGAATGGTGGCACTCCTGGTGTTTGTGTCCCAGGTCACAGAGCCAGAACAAAAGCCACCTCCCCACAGCCCACCATGTTGGATCCCCAGTCTGCCAAGTTGAATCCCCTGCAGCAGACATTTTATATTCCTGGCATCTCTAACTTCCTGGGATCTCCACTGCAGCTTCAGTTTCACTCTCACAACATTAAGAAACAACTGCAGGAATTCTGACTCTGTCACAAATTGCCTGGTCTCACAGGTCTCCCTTTGAAATCTCAGTGGAAGCTTCCATGATTCTTTTAATTCCTACATTCTGCATGCCTGCAAACCAACATAATGTGGATGATGCCAAAGTCTCCTGCTAGCAGAAGCAGTAGCTAAACCTATTTGTACCATGGCTGCAACAGTCTCCAAGTGCCTACTGCTGAACCTGGGTAAGTTAATCCCAAGGAACTAACTCCCAAAGTGGTTTTATGAGCAGATTATGCTGATGCTCTGTTCTCAAAGAAAAAATATTTCAAGAGAATTTATAGCTCTATAACATTGAACTTGGGATAGATGGGGTCTGGCCAAAGCCTGGGATGCCCTGATGCCCTTGTGCAAATTACTTGGCCTCATTTTAATGGTGATAATCTCTTCAGAAATTACACCTTCCTTGGCCCAAATTTTAGGGTGTTACTTTTCTGGTCATACTGAAGAATTTTCAAGTCTTTCTGTTTTCTGCTTCTTTATCTCAATTCTCATAGTAAATGTGGCTAAAAGCAGTCAATAATACCTATGCCACTGCCTGAATACTGTGTTGCCTTTTGATTTCTTCTGCTATATTAATTACTTCATCTCCTTTAAACTAAGTCTCACATAGTCTCGGTGTGTGGACAAAATGTAGATATGTTCTTTGCCAGAGTGTAATATGTTTAGCCTCTAGTCCAATTTCTAATAGAGTCCTTATTCCCATCTGAAACCTCATGAGCCCAGTCATTGCTGTCTACATTCTTATCAAAATTTTGATCTTCCAAGTTCATACCAGCATCATTCATTTAGCTCCACTTACAATATTGTAGGGTTTCTCTAACCTTCTCCACACCTTTTTAAACTCTTCTTGCAAACCAGTTCCAATGGTTTCTGAATCTCAGGGTACAGTATAATCACAGGGATGACTCCACTTCTTGGTGCTAATTTACTATGTTAGCCAGATTCTTTTGCTATGACAAAATGCCAGAGAATAATAACTTAAATATAGAAACGTTTATTTTGGCTCAAAGTTTGAGAGTTTTCAGTCTATGGTCAGCAGGCTCCAGGTTTTTAGGATTATGGCAAGGCAGGAATATCAGAGGAATATGGGAGAGAGCTGCTCACCTCATTGCAGCCAAGAAGCAGAGACACAGCAAGATGAAAGGAGCCAGGAACAACATACAGTCCCCAAGGGCATGCCCCAAGGACCCATTCCCTTATGACTAGGTCTCTACTCATACAGCTCCCATCACCTCTCAATATTCCTTTCAACTATGAATTCAATAATGTATTAAACCATTAATGAAGTTAGAGTTCCTATGATCCAACCACTTCCCATAAACCCCACTTCTGATTAGCATTGCATTTGGAACCTAACCTTCAAAACATTAGCCTTTGGGGCATATTACACATCCAAACCACAACAAATCGAATTAGACTAACATCTTCTTGCTATGGTGCTAGGGAACAAATTCAGGAACCTGTTCCTGCTACATACATGTTCTATCTCTGAGATACATCCCCATAACCAAGTTCAAGTCTTACTAGGTAGAGCTCCTAATAATTTAAGAGCATGGAAGTTCCCCAGTCAAAACATTTCAACAATTGTAAAAGTCAATTCACAACCTATTTTGAAATGGTATAGAACTCGATCCATACCATTTAACCTCTTTCTTGTTATTTTATTAAAACTTTAATTGATATTGGGTCACATTTCCAACCTTTGTTTCAGGTTTTCTTCCTTTGGGGAGTAAAGGTTGCTTTGAGGATAGGTGGGTGCCTATGTACTACACACATAATGTAAATTTCTTCCTTTAGAGCCTCAAATCTGTTTTCAATGTTACAAGCCTCTCACACAGAAATTGTTACAGGGTTTAAGGACCTTGGGTTTATCTCTGATTGTATATACCCTTTGCTATGGTTCAGGACTGCTGCAGGTGTTTTTCCTCATTGTGAAGCACTGGTTGCCAACTTGTCTAATAAGCTTGGTGAGACAGTTCATACTCATACATAAGTTACATGAAGTGGATTTATTACTCACAGAAGATCGGCAAGAGGGAACATCAGAATTCTTAAGATTCAATGCCAACAGGTCCCCCAAGACTCAGCAAAGTTGCCAAGGAACAAAGAAGTCTCCCATTGACTGCTTGTGCCCCATGCGAGGGATCCCAGAGAGCCACCTACACCGGGTTGTAATATGTCAGGATAACATAACGGGCAAGAGTGTTGAAGGAGGTCCAGTTTCTGCAGGGGACTGTAACACATCCTGGACTGTTCTGGCCAGACTTTCTTGAAATCATGACGTCATGTTCCCGCCACATTCTACAGTTATTAAAAGTACGGATGAGAAAGTTACTAAGAGTACAAATGACTGAGAACTGGACCAATCAAAGCCCAAAAGGAGTGTGGTCCTCAACTGCAAGGGATCAGGATGCTTGTTCCCACAGAGGCAAAGGCAGTAGCGGCAGTGGCAGTGGAGGCATGCAGGGTTCTGGTGACCCATCTGCTAATAGGTTTCCAGACCTGAGCATGCCACATGACTGCTTTTCTATTTATGTTAAGAAAAAAAATGTCTCGGGAGCTGGGAATGTATCTCAGTGGCACAGAACTTCCCTGGTGTGTGTGCACGCACACACAAGAAGCTATGCTTTCTGTTTCTACTCATATAAAGTTGTGGGTTTCACAAGCACATTAATCACCAGTAGAGTGGCTCACCTGTGTGGATAATGGGACACATTCAGGAAACCAGTAACACACACTGGAGGACAGCAACTCAGCTTCTAGAGAGCGCCATACAAGAAAGCTGAGGTGGGGGTCCAAATGCAATAAGATTATTTTGTCTAAGGCCATCAAGCCTTGTGATCCCAAGTTTAGAACTTAGGATGCTGGTGATGAGCAGTGAGAAAGAAAGGAAAGAAAGAGAGAGAGAGAGAGAGAGAGAAAGAAAGAAAGAAAGAAAGAAAGAAAGAAAGAAAGAAAGAAAGAAAGCCCATGCACCTGGCCAGGGGTTATGCATTGGGAGAGCAGATGCATTACCTCCTCCCAGGCTTTGGAGGGGTTAACAGCAAATGCTCCTTCCTCTTTTCTTTATTAATCAGTACCTAAACCAAGAGGCACCTCAGATGCCCACCTCAACATCCTGGGGGAGCAGAAGAATGCATGATGGGAAGCTGTAGGGGAACCAACAGCACCGGAAACAGACAATGCCACTGCTGCTTTCACCTGCACACAATGCTGAGCAGGCAACTGGGTGACACACTTGAGTCCTGTTCCATTCTGCAAATTAATAAACCACCCCTGAACCTAACCCAGAGGTAGACTACCCCAAGCATCCAGTGAAAGACCAGAGAATATGCCATGATCGGAGTGGTGGCCTGACTCTTGGTATTCAAGACTGAAATGCCAACAGGCTAAGGTGCTGCATTCTTGTTGCCTTCACAGGTGAGTACCTCAGACGCTGGCAAACACAGCCAGGTGCGGTATGCTTGTAATCCCAGCAACTCAGGAGGCTGAAGCAGGAGGATCACAAGTTCAAAGCCAGCCTCAGCAACTTAGCCAGGCCCTAAGCAACTTAATGAGACCTTGTTTCAAAATAAAATACAAAACGGCTATGGAATGTGGCTCTGTGATTAAGTGCTGCTGGGTTCAATCCCTGGTACCTCCCCCAACCAAAAATAGAAAAAGAAAAAGAATCTGGCAAAAACAGACTGAACCAAACAAGTCACAGAGGCGTAACCAATTAACCATTCATGTCTACAAGATGAGTGTTTTGTATGAAACAAGACTGCAACCCTTGATAACCACCACAAAGTACTACGCAGACCAGGGAAAGCCAATCAGCATTTGGTGGTTCTGACTAAGGTGATGGTGAATGTGTCATGGAACCAGTTCGCGAAGAGCACTTCACTAACAGAGTTTGTATTTGGTCATAGTGAGTCCATCCTGTCTTTACTGCCATTTGTTTCAATATCTTCCTATGTACTCCACTGATGAGGAAGAAATCAGCCCCAGGCCTACTGGGACCGTCAAACACATGACATCCACTACGTGACAAAGATGACTGGCAGGAGCTTATTATTTATCTAGTCTCTCAGTCAAGAGGTGGAGGAAACTATAAACAATGCAAACCCACATAGGGTTCTTTTCAGAGCCAAAAAGAACAAACAGGTGTGGGCGGAAAGGCTTTGTAGTATCAATAATGTACGGGGCTGGAGCGGTGGCTCGGCAGTACAGTGCTTGCCTGGCATGCACGAGGACCTGGGTTCGAACCCCAGCACCACATGCTCAACTAAGTGTCAGGAAAACAAAAAACAGATTAAAAAATAAATAAAATGGATTCTTTCTCGCTCCCTCTAACTTTATAAAAAGTAAAAAAATAAAAAGAATGTGAGTTATTCCTTGATTCCCATGTCTGGATGTGAGGGTTTATTTACTATTGAGTCAACTGGCAGTCACTAAAATGCATTCCATGACAGCCTGATATGACTATCATACCTCTGTATGACACAATACAATGTTCAATCCATATTCTATACCAACGACACACATGTAAATACAATATCAATGAACCACAAAAAGTACATATTGTTAGACAAAACTGTACTACTACTAATTATGCGTATGCTTACACATACACACACACACTGCGTGTGCCAGATAATGCTACATGCTACACTAAGGCACACCAGTCTTTGAATGCAGATACAACAAGCCTCACCAAAGTATTATAAAAGCAAATCTACCAATATATAAATATGTATACTCCATGACAGAGATTTTACTTTTAGAAAAGCAATCTTTTCACATCTGAAAGTCAATTAATGCAATATAACATTTTAGGACAAATGTCAAAAACAACTTTGTTCCAAGAGATACGGAAAAACCACACATTAAACCCCCTTTATGATGAAATGTTCCATAAATAATGAGCAGAAGGAAAGTCCTTCAACCTGCTTTAAGGCATTTACTTAAAAACCCACAGCTAACATCATACTTCATAGGAGAGTAAATGCTTTGTCTCTCTGATTGGACAGAAAATACTGTACTTTCACAAGTCTTTCTCCTTAGTTCAAAGTGAACTGTCCACATAACAATCAGAAAAAAAAGTAAAGGGAAACAATAAAATAATTCACATGAGACTATGATAAACTTTACATACTTGATATCAACTCTTTATTAGCAAAGAAAATGGAATGAACATTTTTATGTGCACTGAAAAAAAGTAGTAGCTTTTACCATAAGAAAGGTGGAAACGTGTAACGCATGAAGACAATCCAGAACTTGCCACGTATGAATAAGAGAATCCCAACAATCTGCAAAGATTTGTTTCTCCATGGTCCATCACAGAATAATTATGTGATTATATAAAAATTAAACCTACCTTATTGGAAATACAATTCAACTCACCTACGGACCCGACACACAAACTGATGGAGGAAACTTTTATTAAAAGACTTAAAAAAACAATAACCATTGAACTCAGACACTACTGCTTGAAGAGTATGGTCATGCACTGCCTATTGACAGGTCAGTCAACAATGCTGAATCCACACCATCACAATAAAGCTTAAAAATTCCTATCACACAGTAAATGCATACTTGAAGAGGTAAGAGAAAAAAATTCAGAAGGAAAAAAACCCGAGAAAATTCAGTGAAGGGTTTAGAAGAAACCTGCAGACTTCAAGAAGCTCCTTTAAAAGTGTGGAAACATGGGGCTGGAGCAGTGGCTCAGCAGTTATGGCGCTTGCTGGCATGTGCGAGGACATGGGTTCAAACCCCAGCATCATGTACACAATGAAGTGCTGGAGCAAGAAAGCCACATGAGAAACTAAATAAAACTAATCTTGTCTTTCCCTCTCTCCCTCTTCCTCTTTTTTTAAAAAATAAAAAGTGTGAAAACATGACCCACATTAACAAAAGGCTTTCAGTAACAGAGAGGAATGTTCAAAGTGTGTACTGCTCACAAGCAATTCCATGATGAAAAAAAGAAACAAAGAACCACACACATCTTTATGAAAAGACTGAGACCTCCTTAACAGCCCAGATCGCCCAGGAGGGATTCCAGAAGAAAGCATTGTCATAGGAGAGGGAAATTCCATGTGTGTCACTACCCCTGAAGAATTTCTATCGGGACAGATATGGAGGTGGAAGAGAGTGATACTGATGATCCTGGCCCTGTGTAAGCCTAGGGTGATTGTGTGTTTGCATCTCAGCTTTTAACAAATAAGTTTAAAAATTAAATAATAATAATAATAATAATAATAATAACGAGGCTTATAGAATAAGTATATAAAGAAAATATTTTACATAGCTGTACAGTGTTTTAAGGTAAGTGTTATTATAAAATATTTAAAAAGATAAAAAATCAAAAAGTTTATAAATTTAAAAAGTTACAGTAAGCTTAGGTCATTTCTTGTAGAAAGAAAATATTTCATGAATTTAGTAATAATCTAAGTCTGCATTGCTTATGTAGTCTACAGTAGTGCCCAGTTATATCCTAGGACCTCACGCTCAATCACAAGTTGCTCACTGACTCACCAAGAGCAACACCCAGCCCTGCAGGTTCTACTGCAGTAATTGCCCTTCACAGGAGTACCATTTATTAATTTTATATGTCATATCCCTACCATATCATTTCTGTGTTTGGGTATGTTTAGATACACAAATACTTAGCATTCTGCTAATAATGCCTATAGTAGTATTTCATATGATAACATACTCTACAGTTGAATCCTAAAAGCTATACCACACAGCCTAAGTGTGTAGTAGAATATACCATGTAGGACTAGGCACACAGCGATGAAATTGCCTAACGAGGCATTTCTCAGAATGGACCCCATTGTTAACTGACATGGTTATACCAAGAACATTCACCTCAATGTTTCCTTGCTAAGCAAAAGGAAACTCAAGAGTCTAGAGACCTTTTGGTATGAACCACAGATAACACAATACAATCTAACTTGGGTAATATTTCATTCATGTTGTGAAAACTGGAGTATTATATATTAACTTGCACCAAGATTTCAGTATTACTTCATTCATATGATTTCTTTCCAATGGGAGTTTTCCTGACAATCAAAATAAATATTAAAACAAAAACTTTACTTGCCACCAGGTATGGTGGCACACACCTGTGATCCCAGCGACTTGGGAGGCTGAGGCAGAAGGATGGCAAGTTTTGAGGCCAACATCAGCAACGAGGCAAGGTCCTAAGCAACTTAGCAAAACTCTGTCTCAAAAAAAAATAAGAGCTGGGGACATGGTTCAGTGGTTAAGTGCCCCTGAGTTCAAAACCCAGTACCAAAACAAAAAATTTTGCCAACTACTAGGGTTTCAATCCAGCATGCACCTGTACATGGATAAGGTCTATGTCCAGTGTGCATTATCATGTGTCCTTGAACGGATGTGAGAAAAATGAAGTTATTCCCATGGTCTGCACATTTATAGGGTTTTTTTCCCTCCAAGGTAAGTTTTCTCATATCTTCAAATGGATCTAAAACAATAGAAGGCCTTAATACATTTCTTACACTCATAAGGCTTTCTCCAATGTAAATCCTTCCATGTTTTCAAAAAGAACTCGAAGAACTGAAGTCTTGGCCAGTTTTTCATAGTCACGGTATTTTTCCTGCCAATGAGTTCTTCACGTACTTGCAGGCAACTGGGAAGTCTGAAGGCTTTTCTTCAGTTACATTCTTCCTCGAGCATGGCTTCTCGCGTGGCTTTGGAGAGAACTGTGGAATCTGAAAGCTTTCCCACACTGCTTGCACTCACAGGGCATTTCTCCAGTATGAATTCTCTCGTGGCAACGAAGGGAATTGGAACTGCTGAGAGCTTTCCCACATTGCTTGCACTCGTAGCGTCTTTCCCCAGGATGATTTCTTTCATGGTATCGAAGGGAACTGGAACTGCTGAAAGCTTTCCCACACTGTCTGCATTCGTAGGATTTTTCTCCAGTGTGAGCTCGTTCGTGATACTGCAGGGAACTAGAACAACTGAGCACTTTCCCACACTGCTTGCATTCATAGGGCTTCCCTTCAGTATGGATTCTTTCATGCTCTTGAAGGTAGCTGTGACATCTGAAGGCCTTGTCACATTGCTTGCACTCGTAGGGTTTACTTACAGTGTGAGTTCTTTCATGCATCTTAAGGGAACTGGGAAACCGGAAGGCCTTACCACACTGCTTACATTCATAGGGGTTTTCTCCAGTATGGATTCTTTCATGATATCGAAGGGAATTGGAGATACTGAAAGCTTTCCCACACTGCTTACACTCGTAAGGGTTCTCTCCAGTGTGAATTCTTTCATGGTATCGAAGGGCACTGGAGCAACGGAGAGTTTTCCCGCAGTGCTTACACTCATAGGGCTTTTCTCCAGTGTGAGTTCGTTCGTGATACTGCAGGGAACTAGAACAACTGAGTACTTTCCCACACTGCTTGCACTCATAGGGCTTTTCTTCGGTATGAATTCTTTCGTGCTCTTGAAGGTAGCTGTGATGTCTGAAGGCCTTGCCGCACTGTTTGCACTCGTAGGGTTTATATCCACTATGAATTCTTTCATGCACTTTGAGGGAACTGGGAAATCGGAAGGCCTTCCCACATTGCTTACACTGATAGGACTGTTCTCTGTTATGAGTTCTTGCGTGAGATCTAAGGGAAGTGGAGGAACTGAGAGCTTTCCCACAATGTTTACACTGGTATGGTTTGGATTCAGTGTGAGTTCTTTCGTGTTCTCGAAGGTTACTCTTTCTTGTGAAGGCCTTACCACACTGCTTACATTTATAGGGTTTCTCTCCAGTATGAGCTCTTTCATGCCTTAGAAGGGAACTCTGATACTTGAAGGCTTTACCGCACTGTTTGCATACACAGGGTTTTTCTACTGTATGAATATTTTCATGAAGCTCAGGAGAACTGGAACAGCTCCGTACTTCGCCACACTGTTCACATTCGTAGAGTTTTTCTTCAGTGTGAGTTCTTTCATGCACTCGAAGGGAAATGGAAGAATTGGGAACTTTACCATATTGCTTACACTTGTAGGCTTTTGCTTTAGTATGACTTCTTTCATGTGTTCGCAGGGAAATGGGAGAACAGAGAGTTTTACCGCACTGTTTGCATTCATAAGATTTTTTTACAGTGTGAATTTTTCCAGGTGTTTGGAATGAGCTAGAACAAATAAAGGTCTTCCCGCACTGCGTGCCATCAGAGGGTTCTGCTCCAGGGTGAGTTTGTTGATGCATTTGACCTGAACTGGGGACATCAGTGGCTTCACCACACTCCTTCCATTTATCAGGGCCTTTGCTACAGTGGGTCACCAGGTGTCTTCGGACACCTCGGGCAGAAACAAAGGTTTTCCCACACTGCTCACATGTAGGTGGCTTCCCTCTGTATTCCTCACACCTGTCTGACTTGGATCTGGAGTGAGATTCCAGGTGCCTCCTGAGGGATGAAGGACACTTGAAAGCTTTTCCACACACACTGCATTCACACAGTTTTACTCCTGTCGGAATTTTCATGCTCTGATTAAGGTTTACAGCCTGAGTGTGGGCTTCTCCACTCTGAGCACCTTCTTCACGTTCACAGAGTCTCTCTACCATGTAAGTTCTGTGAAAAATGACAAGGGCATTAGCAATGGCTCAACTGCTAATACCTATTCATTAATAAGCCCTGCAGATACATTGCTCCCAAAATCAGAGAAAGTGTAGGAGCTTTGTTATGGCTGAATGACTTAAAAGTAGATGGACTGCGGGCTACAGTGATGGCTCAGCAGCAGAGAGCTTGCCTGGCATGTGCAAGGACCTAGGTTCGAACCCCAGCACCACATACACAACTAAGTGTCAGAAAAACAAAAACCAGATAAAAAAATAAATAAAAACTGATTGTTTCTTTCTCTCTTTCTTTAAAAAAAAAATAGACAGGGATTGGATCAGTGGCTCAGTGGTTACAGCAGTTTCCTGGCACATGCAAAGGAACCAGATTCAAACCCCAGGACCACATACACAACTAAGTGTAGAAGCAACGAAAACCACATATAAAATTGATACTTTTTCTCTCTTTCTTGCACTATCCCACTCTCTCTCTAAAAAAAACCTAGATGGATTACACTAAAATGTGACTCCCACTTAGTGACATTCATGTATGTGGGTTCCTAGTATTGTTTACAAGTGAACTATTTTGCAAACATGAAACACATTTGTTACACTTAAGTAAATACTTCTGGTGAATACTTTCTAATGATAAATAAATTTAAAGTTGTACTTATCTGCTTTGTTTGTTCTTAAAATTATATGTCATATTAGGTTTCTCTCACAGGACCCGGATTTCACTTGGGCATGCAAATCACCTTAAGTTTCTCCCAGAATTTTTGTACTGATCTTCAATATTCTGGTCTTTCCATTTGTTTCCTAAAATACACACATGAGAATTATGAATTATTAAAATTTATTTTAAAACATTGTCCAGGCATGTGGTGCACACTCATAATCCCAGCTAGCAGAGAAGCTGAGGCAGGGGGATTCTAAGTTCAAAACTGGCCTGGGAAACAGTGAGACACTGTCTCAAAATAAAAAGTAAAAAAGGCTGGGGGCATAGCTCAATTGTAGAATGCCCCTGGATTCAATCCCAAGTATCATTTTGAAAAATTACATAAAATGTTATTACTTTCTTGGTTTAATGTACATTGCAATTAAGCCTATGTCTATGATTTAGTCACCAAATTCTTCCCTTTTTACATTCCAAATCACAGAAGAGCATGCATGACCATAAAATACTTGTCCTATAACTGCCTAAGTGAAGGACTGATGTTGTTCTTACCGATAGAAGCCAGGTTCCTGAAGGTTTCCAGCATCACATCCCTGTAGAGATTCTTCTGGGAAGGATCCAGCAAAGCCCACTCCTCCTGGCTGAAGTCCACAGCCACATCCTGAAAAGCCACTGAATCCTAAAACATTCCACACATGTGTACAGGAGAATGAGTCCAACTGACAACAGAGGATCCACACGCAGTTCATAAGAGGTTCACGTGATTCTGTGCAACCCAAACGTTTTCTCCAAGACTTGGTCATCAGAATTCTTGTCCTCAAGTGACACTCCCTCCCACATGGCAGTTCTAATTCTAGAACTGAGCTACTCAAAGGAAACGGCAGAACCTGAACCTCCTTTGTTAGCAGGCTAAGGGAGTAAGGTGTGCTGTTGGGTCACCCAAACTTCTCCTTGTAGAGTTGGTCTCTACTGTCTGTCATAACAAAGCTCTACTACCGATACGGAGAGTTAACATTAGGGCTGGAGCAGTGGCTCAGCGGTTACAGCACTTGCCTGGCATGCGTGAGTACACGGGTTCAAACCCCAGCACCATGTATAAAACGAAGTGTCAGAGCAATAAAAGCCACAGGAAAAACCAAATAAAAACTGATTCTCTCTCTTTCTCACTGTCCCTCTCTCTTTCTAAAAAAAAAAAAAGAGTTAACTTTAGCAGTTCTAATCTGCTTACAAACTTTGCTAGTATCAGGGAACTTGGAACTTGGGACTGATCCACCAGCATAAAGGATAAGAGTGATTCACTGTACCTAAATAATTTTTGCAAATGCTACAGTAGTTTCTGAACTCCTGTTTCCCTTCTGAATGTCTATTCATTTGTCCATGCTCCCAGTGGTGCCTAGAGGATTAGAACCCATAAACACTGGGCATTGTGTGTCTAAGGAGCTTACCCGGTAGACACTATTTCATGCATATGGTCACCACTTGTCCATTGGGGAACTGAGCTCATTATATGTGACTCCAAAAAAGAACACTTTTACTCCAGGTCAAATTTAATCAGGTACTAACCATGATAAACGATCACATTTAATGATCCTAACAGGAAAAAATTTCAGTTTCAATTGAGCAATATCAAAGCAGAACTGAGCAAACCCAAAGATGACACACGTACTTGGAAAGAACTCACTATCACCAAGCCGCACCTCGCAAAACCCATACATCTCCAAAACAGACTAGCAAACCTAAAAGAAACAACAAATGTTCAAATCCCAGCACCTACATACACAACTAAGTGTCAGAGCAATGGAAGCTGTGTAAAAAACTCAATAAAAAAATTGATTCTATCTCTTCCTCTCTCTCACTGTCCTTCTCTCTTTAAAAAAAAAAAGAAAGAAAGAAACAGAAAAAAAGAAACCAAAATAAGACTCATGGGCATTGAGGGAGTAGTGAAGATACAGGCTAGCAGGACTGAGAACCTATTCAGTGAAATAACAAAAAGTTTCAAATCTCAGGAATGAGATAAGCATCCACATAGACAAGACCAGAAGAGAAACTTCTCATAACACATTGTAATGCAAAAAACATCCATATCAAGGAAAAAAAATTAAAGGTTATAAGAGACACACCAGTTCACATTTAGAAGAATATTAGATTTCTCAACAGAAACGCTGAAGTCCAGGAGGGCTTGGAACAATTTATTTCAAGCTATGGCAGAAAGTAACTGCCAACCAAAATTGCTATATTCAGCAAAGATATCCATCAGAATTAACAATAAACACAACCTTCCATGAAAAGAATACACTAAAAGAATGGATGGCTTAAGCCAACACTGCAGAAGATACTTATAAGAAATCCTATATGAAAAAGATAAAAATAAACAGTAGAGCTCTAGAAAGATTAAATTCATAAGAAGAGTAGTTAAGCACAGAAGAATTAAGATTATAAAAAAATGGGTAATAAATAAATAAAAATAAATCTAAATCACAGGAAATAACAAACACCATCCAATAATAACACTGAATGTAAATGGTCCCAGCTCTCTAATTAAAAGATACAGACTGGGCAGGAGCAGTGGCTCAGCGGTTATGGCCTTGCATGCGCGAGGTTGCCGTTCAAACCCCAGCACCACATGCACAATGAAGTCTCAGAGCAAAGAAGGCCACATGAAAAACTAAATAAAATTGTTTCTTGCTTTCTCTCTCTCTCTCACTGTCCCTCTCTCTTAAAAAAAAAAAAAAAAAAGATACAGACTGTCAGACTGGATGAAAATACAAGACTCACCCAAAATTTTTTAAATTGTTTTACAGACTCAATTATATGTTGCCTGTAAGACATAGTCTACAGGCAAAGAAATCCACAAGCTGAAAGTGAAAGGATGGAAAATGATATTCCATGCAAATGGAGACTGAAAGCAAGAAGGAATAGTTATGCTCATATCTGACAAAGCAGACTCAACCAAAAATTAATCAGAAGAAACAAAGAATACTGGTAAAGGGAATAATCCACCAGGAACTTACAACTATAGTAAATACTTATGCCCCAAATGTCAGTGTACCTAATTATACAAACACTCCCCAACAGACAGATCTCAACATAATAAAACTAGGTGATTTCAACACACTTCTCTCACCATAAAATCATCCAGACCAAAAAAAAATACCATAAATCAAATAGACTTAACAGAATATTTCACTAAACAACAGCTCAATATAGTTTCTTCCCAGCTACTCATGGAACTATCTCCAAAATAGACCACATTATAGGTCACAAAGCAACTCTTAGCAGATACAAAAAAGAACTGATATAATTCTGTGCATTTTATCAGATCACAATGGAATAAAATTAAAAACTGTTATGGTTTGGATTTAAAGATGTCCCCCAAAGAGCTAATGTGTTATGCAATGCAAGAGTTTAGAAGTGAAATAACTAGTTTGTAGTGATTAGCAATAATCTCATCAGTAGCCTAATCCACTTGATGGGTTAATAACTTGACCAGACTACCAGGTGCTAACCACAGACGGGTGAGCCACAGCTGGAGGAAGTAGTTAATTGGGGGCATGTTCTTAGGGATTATATCTTGCCCCTGGCACCTCACATGTTTATGTGTTCTCTCTCTCTTCTCTCCTTCCCTGCTTTCTGGTTGCCGTAAGTGCAGTCAGCCAATCAGGGACTGAATTTCTAACACTGTGAACCCAAAATAAACTTTTCCTCCTCTAAGTTGTTTTTGTCAGGCACTGTGGCCATGGTAATTCAAAGCTGACCAATGCAAAAATCAACAGCAAGAAAAACTACAAAAACTATATAAACAGCGGGGTGTGGTGGCGCACACCTGTAATTCACAATGGTTCAGGAGGCTGGGGCAAGAGGATCGCAACTTTCCAACTTCAGCATCACAGTCAGACCCTGTCTCAAAACAAAAATAAAAAAGGGTTGGGGATGTGGCTCAGTGGCTGAGCACCCCTGGGTTCAATCCCTGGTGAAAAACAAACAAACAAACAAACAAACTATATAAACAAAATGGAAATGGAACAAGACTTTTTTAGGGGAAATGGAACAAGACCTTTTTAGAACACAGTATTAAATATAGGAGTGATCACTGAGCTATATCCCCCAGTCTTTTCATTCTGGGACAGGATCTAAGTTGCTGAGGCTGGCCTCAAACTTGTGATCCTCCTGCCTCTGCTTCCCAAAGTGCTAGAATTATAGGCATGCACCATGAGGCCCAGCTGAACAATTCACTTTTGAGCAATGAATGGGTCACACAAGAAATCAGAGCAGAAATTTATAATTCTTGACTTGAATGAGAATAGAGACAGAACATACCAGAATCTCTGGGAAACGATGAAGGCAGTTCTAAGGGCAAATTTTTAGCTATGAGTGCCTATACAAAAGAAAGAAAGAAAGAAAGAAAGAAAGATTCCAAGTAAACAACTTAATGATGTATCTCAAGATCCTAGAAAAACAAAAACAAATGCAATTACAAAACCAGTAGAGGGTAGGAAATAATTAAAATCAGAGTTAAAATTAATAAAAGAGAATTTTAAAACTAATACAAAGAATCAATGCAACAAAGAGTTGGTTCCTTGAAAAGATGAAGAGGATGGATAAACACTTAGCCAAACTAACCAAAAGAAAAAGAGAAGATCCATATTAATAAAACTAGAGACAAAATAAAAAGAGAGGTTGGAGCAGT
The DNA here is from genome assembly GCA_004027875.1 of Aplodontia rufa. Taxonomy (NCBI): domain Eukaryota; kingdom Metazoa; phylum Chordata; class Mammalia; order Rodentia; family Aplodontiidae; genus Aplodontia; species Aplodontia rufa. The sequence goes on from PVKS010000294.1 coordinate 32,284, forward strand.
GAGTGGCTCAGTGCTTGCTTGGCATGTGCAAGGATGCAAATGTGAACCCCAGCACCACTACACAACAAAGAGTCAGAGCAACAAAAGACAAATAAAAAACCAAATGAAAGGGGCTGGAGTGGTGGCTCAGAAGTAACAGTGCTTGCCTAGCACGTGCAGGGTCCTGAGTTCAGACCCCAGCACCATGTACACAATGAAGTGTTGGAGCAACAAAAGTCACATGGGAAACTGAATAAAACTGATTCTCTCTTTCTCTCTCTCTCACTGTCCCCTCTCTCTTTAAAAAAAAAAAAGAAAAATTGATTCTCTCTCTCTCTCTCAAAAAAAAAAGATATCAAGGACATCACTGAAATACAGATCACTGGTGACTATTTTGAAAACTTACTTTTTAATACATTGGAAAATCTAGAAGAAATGGATAAATTTCTAGACCTATATAATCTACTAAAATTGAACCAAGAGGAAAGAGAAAACCTAAATTAGACCAACAACAGACAATCAAATTGGAGCAGTTGTAAAAAGCCTTCCAACAAAGTCAAGGACCACATGGATTCTTAGCTGAATTCTACCAGACCTTCCCCCGAACCCCCTAGAGAGAGAGGGACAGTGAAAGAGAGAAAGAGAGGATCAATTTTATTCCATTTTTCATGCGGCTTTTGTTGCTCCAACACTTCTTTGTATACATGGTTCAAATCCACATCCTCGTGCATGCCAGGCAAGTGCTGTAATGGCCAAGCCACCACTCTAACGCCCTCCACCATACCTTTAAAGAACTAATGCCAAGACTCCTCAAATTATTCCATGAAGGGGTTGGGGATTTAGCTCAGTGGCAGAGAGCTTGCCTAGCATGCGCAAGGCCCCAAGTTTGGTCCTCAGCCCTGAAAAAAAAATAAAAGATTCTATGAAATAGGGGAGAATACTTCCAATTTCCTTCTTTCAAACCAGTATCACCTTAATACCAAAATCAGGAAAGGACATATCAAGGGGAAAAAAACTACAGACCAATATCATTATTGAGAAAAAAAATGGATAAATCCTTAATAAATATAAGCAGGCTAGAGCGGTGGCTTGGTGGTTCAGTGGCTCAGTGGTTACGGCATGCGCAATTGTTTCTCTCTTTTTCCCTCTCTCTCTCACTGTTCCTCTCTTTAAAAATAAAATATAAGCAAATCCTACTCAGCAACACATTAATAAGACTGCACATCATGATCAAGTTGGTTTTATTCCAGGGATACAAGGATGGTATGACATACACAAATCAATAACTCCAGTTCACCACACAAATAGAATCACATGATCATATCAACAGATACCAGAAAGCCATCCACAAAATTCATCATTCATGCTAAGAACACTGAAGAAACAGGGATAGAAAGAACCTATCTCAATAGATTAAAGTCTATAAACCCAAACCCAAAGCTAATATCATACTGATTATGGAAAAACTGAAGGCATTTCCTGTAAAATCAGAAACAAACAAGATCTCCACTCTTGCCACTCCTATTAAATGCAGCACTCAAAATTTTAGCCAGAGCAATTAGGCAAGAGAAGGAAATAAAAGGCATATAAACAGGAAAGGAAGACAACAAATCATCACTGTTCGCTAATGATATGATCCTATACCTAGAAAGCATACAAAGCTCCATCAGAAGACTTATAGAGTTGATGGACAAATTCAGTAAAGTAGCAGAATACAAAATCAGCATACAAAAATCATAGCTTTTCTCTACACCAATAATGAGCCCACTAAAAAAGAAACCAGGAACATAAAAAAAAATATCTAGAAATAAATCTAACCAATGTGGTGAAAGACCTCTTCAATGAAAACTACAGAGCACTGAAGCAAGAAACTGAAGAAGACCTGAGAAGGTGGAAAGACCTCCCATGTTCAAGGATAGGCAGGATATTGTTACGAAAGCCGTACTGCTGAAAGCAGTCTATGTATTCAATGCAACCCCATCCAAATACAAATGGCATTCTTCACAGAACTAGAAAAATATCCTAAAATTCATATGGAAGCTTAAAAAAAAAAAAAGACCTAGGATAGCCAAAGCAATTCTGAGCAGTAAGAGCAATGCTGCAGACATCATAATATCCAAACTCAAATTATACTAGAGTTATATCAAAAGCAGCATGCTGTTGGCAGCCCACAGACATGTAGATCAGGGAAGAGATTAGAAGACACAGAGACAAACCCATGGAGATACAGCCATTCGATCTTTGACAAAAATGCCAAAAACACACTGGAGAAGACAGCCTTTTTAACAACAGATGTAGGGGAAACTGGGTCTCCATATGGAAAGGAATAAAATTAGATCCCTACCTCTCACCATGCACAAAAGTCAATTCAAAGTACATCAAAGAGCTAGAGTTTGGACCAAAAACCTTGCAAATGCTAGAAGAAAACATGCATTCAACACCTCAGCATATAGACATAGGGAGCAGCTTCCTCAAGCTCAGGACTCCTAAAGCCAGGAAATAAAGCAAGAGTCAAGAAGAGGATAGAACCAAATTAACCGGCTGTTTCACAGCAAAGCAAGCAAGCATGCGAAGAGAAAGCAGACAGAATGGGAGAAAATCGCTGACAGCTACTCTTCTGACAGGAGATTAATATCCAGAATATAAAAAGAACTCAAAAGGGACTGAGGAGGTGGCTCAGCGGTAGAGCACTTGGCTGGCATGTGCAAGAATCCAGGTTTGATCCCCAGCACCACATACACAACTAAGTGGAGGAAAAACAAAAAACAGATGAAAAAACAAATAAAATTGATTATTTCTCTCCCTCCCACTCTCTCAAAAAAAAAAAAAAAAAACCAAAAACTCAGAAAACTTAAAACCAGCCAGGCATGGTGGCACACACCTGTAATCCCAGCAGCTCAGGAGGCTGAGGCAGGTAAGAGGATCACAAAGTCAGCCTCAACAACCTAGCAAGGCCCTGAGCAACTTAATGAGACTCTGTCCCAAAATTAAAAATGAAAGAAAAAAAGAAGAGCAGGAGATGTGTGGCTGAGTGGTTAAGCACCCATGGGTCAATCCCTGGTACAAAACAAAAGCACAATCGATAAATGCACAGACGTGGGGCTGGAGTGCAGGCTCAGCAGTTATGGCACCTGCCTGGCATGCACGAGAACACAGGTTTGAACCCCAACACCAGTGGAGTGTCAGAGCAACGAAAGCCACATGAAAAACTAAATGAAATCGATTCTTTCTCTCTTTCACTGTCCCTCTCTCTCTCAAAAAATAAAAATAAATAAATGCACAGACTCCAGATGGTGAATTAGATTTGAGAAGGCAGAAAGCTGCATTCCTAATTGCTCCATGGCTCAGAATGCAAGCAGCAAGAGTACTCTAAGCAAGGCACTAGGAACCTACAGGGACACTACAGGTTCACAGGGTGGAGACTTTGCTGCTGAACTAAACTCAACCAAAGACAGCGCACCTTGCTCCACACGTAAATTAACGATATTCAATCTTCAGCTATACTTTAGCACAAAAGCACAAAGAATTGAAAAGACAAACTCCACACTAACGTCCAGGCAACATAAGATAATCAGAAAAATCCCAAATACACAACCTAAAGATTCATCTCAAGGCCCCTGAAAAAGAAGAACAAACCAATTCCAATACCAGTAGAAGGAGGAAAATAATTAAGATCAGAGCCAAAATCAATGAAATCGAGAGTAAAAGAAAAAACAAAATATCAATGACATGAAGTGTTGGCTCCGAAAAGACAAGATTGATAAGCCCTTAACCCAACTAACCAAAAGGAAAAGGGCAAAAACCCAAATTAATAAAATTAGAGGGGCTGGAGCGGTGGCTCAGCGATTTCGGCACTTGCCTGGCAAGCACGAGGACCCGGGTTCAAACCCCAGCACCACGTACACAACTGAGTGTTGGAGCAGCTAAGGCCATGTGAAAAACTCAATAAAGTTGTTTCTCTCTTTCTCTGTCTCTCTCACTGTCCCTCTCTCTAAAAAAAAAAAAAAATTAGAGATGAAAAAGGAGATATCACCAGACACCACAGAAATCCAGTAGATCACTTTGGACAGTTTTGTAAACTTGATACTCCAATAAATTAGAAAGCCTAGAAGCAATGTAGAAGAGATGGATACGTTTCTAGACAAATATGATCTGCCAAAACCGAATTAAGAGGACAGAGAAAACCTAAACAAACCAAGAACTTGGAATGAAACTGAAGCAGTAATAAAAAGCCTTCCAACAGAGAAAAGTCTCAGACCTGATGGATTTGCAGCTGAATTCTACCAAACCTTTAAAGAACTAATGCCAAGACTCCTCGAATCATTCCATGAAATACAAAGGGGTGGGTGTCCTGCTTCCAGGTACCCCTCCGCTTTGTGGAGTCTCTGCTCTTCTTCCTAAATAAATCCTACTCCTTAAAAAAAAAAAGAAAGAAATAGAAAGGGTGGAATACTTCCAGATTGATTCTATGAAGCCAGTATTACACTCATACCAAAACCAGATAAGGGCACATCAAGGGAAAAAATTAAAGACCAATGTCCCTAATGAATTTAGATGAAAAATCCTTAATAAAATAGTAGCAAATTGTGTTTGACAACATATAAGGAAGACTATACACTATGACCAAGTTGGTTTTATTCCAGAGAGGCAAGAATGGTTTAATAAACGCAAATCAGGGCTGGAACAGCAACTCAGCTATTGGAGCACTTGCCTGGCATGTGGAAGGACCCAGGTTCAAACCCCAGCACCACGTACACAACCAAATGTCAGGGAAACAAAAGCCACATGGAAAAATAAAGTTGATTCTATCTCTTCCCTCCTTTAATAAAAAGATTTAAAAATGCAAATCAATGAATGTAATTCATCACACAAATAGAATTAAGGTCAAAAATCAATCATCTTGGGGTGGAGCAGTGGCTTGGGGGTTAAGGTGCTTATCAATGAAAACCACATCAAAAACTAAATAAAATTGATTCTCTCTCTCTCTCTCTCACTGTGCCTCTCTCTTTAAAAAAAAGAAAGAAAAGAAACGGGCAAATGAATTAAGCAGACACCTCAAAAGAAGAAATACAAAATGGTCAACAAATATATGAGAAAAGTGTTCAATATCATTAGTAAACAGGGAAACGGAAATCGAATCAAAACTATACTGCAATGTCATCTCACTCCAGTTAGGATGGCAGTCACCAAGAATATAAACTATAATAAATGCTGGAGAGAAGGTGGAGAAAAAGGAACACTTTCACACTGTTGATGGGACTGTGAATTAGTACAACCATTATGGAAATCAATATGGAGCTTCCTCAAAAGACTAGGCAAGGAACCCTCCTAGGCCCCAACTATAGAACTTCTCGGTATTTATCCTAAAGAATTGGTCATCATTCTACAGTGGTACATGCATGCCTATGTTTATAATAGCACAATTCACAACAGCCAAACCAGGGAACCAGCCTAGATTTCCATCAACGGATGAATGGATAAAGGGAAAAAAGAACAAAAATGAACAAATGAACTAAAAAGGTATTTCTCAAAAGAAGAAATACAAATAGCCAACAAACATGAAAAAAAGTTCAATATCTATAGCAATCAGGGAAACACAAAGAAAACTCACATATCACTTCAGTTAGAATGGCAGTCATCAAGAACACAAAACAACAAATACTGGTAAGGGTATAGGGGAAATGAACTCATACCCACTGTTGGTGAGGTTGCAAATTAGGATAACCACCATGGAAATAAGTATAAACAAATAATAAAACAAAGAATGACCCATAAGCTAAGGAACTGCCAAGCTCAAACGTTAAAATTAAGGGAACTGAAACAAAATACAAAGGAAAATAATCTGCAATACACGCAATATAAAAGAATTCATGTGCAGAGTAAATATGAATGAGCATATGCTTAAAAATGGGATAATCACCACAACAGAAGATAAAAGACCATATATGAAAAAAAGCCCCACCTCCTCAGCAAAGAGGAAACCGCCCAAGAAAATGTCAGGGATGACTTTCAACATTGACCAGAAGGACAAAGAGTCCATTATGTAAATCAACTGGTGATGGCCAGAGCGAACCAAAAACTGTGGACACGTGAAGTCCACTGCTAGACCGACTGCTATTTTCTGTAATGGGAACTTTAAAATCATTAATAGGACTCACATCTACTTAATCTCCATAGAGGGGCTGCTCTCAACCCCATCCCACGTGGCACAGTGGTGTGTGCTCAACCCCAACCAATTCCCAAAGGTGGTTTTACCCAAATGAATTGAAAATGTGGGTCCACACAAAAACCCACACAGGGCTTTTACAGCATAATTTTGAAAACCTAGAAGCGACTAAAATGAAGATGTATTCACCAAGGTCAGAGGAACAAAATTCACAAAATGTACTGTACTTCTCTACCCTCTCAATAAAATAAGTAAAAATGCCATTAAGAATGAATCCAGGACTGGAGCAGTGGGTGGCTCAGCGGTTACCGCGCTTGCCTGGCATGAACAATGTAGGTTCAAACTCCAGCTCCGCGTACACAACAAAGTTTCATAGCAATAAAGGCCACATGAGAAACTAAATAAAATTGATTCTCTCTCTCTCTCTCTCTCTCTCTCTCTCTCTCTCTCTCACTTTCATTGTCCCTCTCTCTTTAAAGAAAAAAGAAAGGGTGACCAGAGGCACTCAGAATGGTCCAGCGTTTGACATACTGTCGCGGGCTTTCATACAACACAGCCTCTAACAAAACGAGGCTGTCCCGAACCCATGCTAATAGAACTGTTTACCTTTATACAAAGAAGGTTGGGACAGCACCAAATCTGCACATGGTGTATGCCAGGCAGACTTCGGGGGTTCCTGCTGTGAGACCTAAAGTCCCTATGAGATTGTCCAAAACAAAAAAACACGCCAGCAGGGCCTATGGTGGTTCCATGTGTGCTAAATGCGTCCGTGACAGGATCAAGCGTGCTCTCCTTATTGAGGAACAGAAAATCGTTGTGAAAGTGTTGAAGGCATAAACCCAAAGTCAGAAAGCTAAATAAAGAAATGACGCTTCTTTGAGTAATAAAAAGTCAAAAAGCAAAAAAAAAAGAAAGAAAAAGAAAAAAGAAAATGAATCAATTTAAATTAGCACTCAAAGAATAAATACTTTCTGAAAACTATGAACCTTATTGAAAGAAGCTGAAAATAACATGGAAAACCACAGAAGTATAAGAAAAATAAGAATCTTGTCAAAATGTTGGAAAATTGTCAAAGGTTTACAGCAACCATGTAAAAGAAGAAGAAAAAGTGTGGAAAATGGTAGGTAAGCCTTGTGGAGTTAGTACTTGTCCTTGTCCCAAACCCTTGCCACCTTGGTGCCACTCCTGGAGACAGGAAGTCTGAATAACCAGTGTGGGACCACAGTCACTGCTTTCCGGGAAAGAACAGGTCTTATCTGCGAATTATTGCCTCTGTATGTTACCGTCTGTCTGGGGGCTACCCAAAGGTCTAAGCCCAGGCTCTCTTCTCCATTTCATCGATGTCAAAAGCCCATGATGCAGGAAAAATGGTAGGCATTGTTTGAAAATGTTAAACAGAAAGCTTTCAGCCACCTGTGACAACAGATGACAGTTGACACATACAATAGATCACTTCAAGCTCAGGAAGAAAAGCTGGAGTGAAAATCTTAAAAGCACCCAGGTACACTGAGGAATTACAAAGCCCTCTGCACGCACGGGCAAGAACACATTTTCAGAAAAGACTTGAGAGGATAAGATCCTCATTTGCAGAACTGGCTTTAACCAGGCTCAATTCAGCAGAAAGGGAAGAGTTCTAAACAGCCTGGTTGTGTGTTAAAGGAACGCCCCAGTACAGAACCATCCACTAAAATGTAATAGGTGAAGTTTTCTTTCTTCTTATCTTTTTGCTCTCCTGGCATTCAAAGAAATCTGTCAAAACACTGGCAGAGGGCTGGAAAGGTGGGTCAGCGGTAGAGCACTTGCCTGGCATCGCTCACTGTCCCTCTCCCTTCAAAAAAAAGAGAGAGAGAGAGAGAGAGAGAGAGAGCTGGAGAAGTGGCTCAGCGGTTAAAGCACTTGTCCGGCATGCACAAGAACCCGGGTTCAAACCCCAGCACCACTTACACAATTAAGCATTGGAGAAACAAAGACCAAAGACCAGATGAAAAAGTAAATAAAATTTATTCTCTCCTCCCCGCAACTTTATCTTTTTTTTCTTTTTCTTTTTTTTTCAGGGCTGAGGGCCTTGCGCTTGCTAGGCAAGCCCTCTGCCACTGAGCTAAATCCCCAACCCCGCAACTCTATCTTAAAAAAAAAGAATGTGAAGAGAGTGGGGAACATGGCACATGCCTATAATCCCAGCAACTCTGTAGGCTAAGACAGAAGAATCACAAGTTTGATGCCAGCCTCAGCAACTTAGCGAGACCCTCAACAATTTAGTGAGACCCTGTCTCAAAATTTAAAAATTTATAAAGGCTGGGGATGTGGCTCAGTGATTGAGGGCCCCTGGGTTCAATCTCCAGTGCCAAAAAAAAAAAATCAATAAATATATGAAAAAGTGTTCAACATCATTAGCAATTAGGGAAATGCAAATCAAAACTACACTGAGATTTCATCTCATTCTGGTTAGAAGGGCAGTTGTCAAGAATACAAACAGGGCTGGAGCAGTGGCTCAGTGGTATCACGCTTGCCTGGCATGTGCAAGGAAGAGGTTTAAGCCCCAACACCACATACACAACAAAGTGTAGAAACAATGAAAACCACATGAAAAACTAAATAAAATTGGTTCTTTCTCTCTCTCTCTCACTGCCTCTCTCTCTCTTAAAAAAGAAAAAAAAACAATAATAAATGTTGGAGAAGAGATGGAGAAAAAGGAATTCTTTCACAGCTGATGGGATTTTGAATTAGTACAACCGCCAAGGAAATCAACATGGAAGTTCCTCAAAAAACTAGGAATGGACCCACACTATGACCCAGCTATCCCACTCCTCAGTATTTATCCTAAAGAATTAAAGTCAGCATAATAGAGTGATACATGCACACCCACCTTTATGCATACCCAGGTTTATGAAACCTAATTCACAATAGCCCAACTATGGAACTAGTCTAGGTGTCTGTCAATGAATGAATGAGTAAAGAAAACATGGTATATATGAACCATGGAGTTTTATTCAGCCATAAACAAGGAAATTATGTCATTTGCAGGAAAATGAATGGAATTTGAGAACATTATGTTAAGTGAAATATACCAAACTCAGAAGTCAAGGATCATGTTTTCTCTCGTATGTGTAAATTAGAGATGAAAATAGAAAAGAAAGTATATGGGGGAAATACTGGGGAATGAGATTGACCAAACTATTGTTACATTGTGTGCCTGTACAAATATGTAAAAACAAATCCCGCCATTATGTATGATTATAATGTACCCATAAAAATATGGAGAAAATATGAAAAAAGGACCACAGAGAAACAGGAGAAATGGCAGCTTATAAACTGGGGGAAAATTACCTCTGATAAATCATCTCAGAGAAACCTCACATTAGAATTATTAACAAAGACCTTAAATCAGCTGTCTTAAATCCTTAATATAGATGCACCTAAAACAGATCAAATACATGAGGCACAAATGTATAGAACTGCAAAGAAAAATAAATGCCTTAGGAGAGAATAAAACGATATGGGTATCAGAGCCTAGGAAACATGGTAGGGGCAGCAGATGGAGAAAGGATGGCCAGTGGGTAAAGGGATGCACCTGGAGAGGAGGAACAACTGGTTTATAGCACTGTAGGGTAACTATGGTTCACAGCAACTGTAGCGAGAGGATTTTGAAAATTCCCAACATGAAGAAATGATTAAATGTCTCAAGTTACAGGTATGCTGATTACATACCATATACACGTATTGAAATGGCACTCCGTTTGGAATCTACTCATCAAAGACTATCTCTTGCAAAGAGAAGCCTTCCAGGAAGAAGCTTAGGGGAACACTTCTCTAAGGAATTAGCAGGAAATCTTCAGGGTACAGAAATGCAATCGACAGCTAGAGATGTGACGATAGTGCTGAAAACCTGCGTGGCACTACACGTACGCCTCAGCAGACAGAGCCAGAGGTGATCAGCGGGCTGCGCTGCTTCTGGGCACTGGCTCTCGAACTTCAGGGGCAAACAGTCTTGCATAAGTATGTACAATTACTACGTATCAATTGAAAGTTTTAAATTTGTTTCAAAAATAAAAATTTAAAAATACAATAATGCTGACTCCACTATGTCCTCTACTATTTAATATTGTTTAGAAGTCCTGGCAATACATTATGACATGAAAGTGATAGTCTTAATATTTTAAAGAAAAATTATATTTTAAAAAATAGAAAAATACACAATTATAGTGGGAGACACCAATACATCTGTATTACTATCTGACACATCAAGCAGGCAGAAAAAAACAGTAATGGCTCAGCTGAACCCAACACCAGCGGCAGCCAACTGAATTTAATTTATATTTACAGAATACTACAACCAACGATAGAAAATTGCAGTCTTCTCCCAGTACTGGTGACTGAACCCAGGGCCTTGGGACGCCAGGCAGGCTCTCAACCAACACCCCCAGCCCACGTTCTTCTCAACATCAACTGCAATATTCACCAAGACAGGCCACGTTCTGAGTTACAAAGCACACCTTAATATAAGCCTAGTAAACATTTGGATATGCTCTAAGAACATACTGGAAAAAAGCCATCAGTAACAGAAACGCAGCTGAACTACCTGCAACTCACTGGAAACTAAATCACAAAGTTCTGACACAGGGGTCGAAGAGAAGGGTGAGACATTTCAAAATAACTGAAATGAAAGAACAGCTTATGAAAATTTGTGGAATGAAGCACAAGCAGTCCTGGGGTCGGGGAATTTAAAATAGTGAATCCACATGCTAGAAGTGAAGACAGATTTAAAATCAATAATCTAATCTCTTGGCTCTGTCCCCTTCCCCCACTCTGGGGGAAGTCTGCTCTTTTCCCTATGCTTTACTCTCTATGAAATAAAATCCGTCTACTATGCTTGAAAAAAAAATCTAATCTTAATCTAATCTTCCACTTGAGCAAAATGGAGGAAGTAGAGAAAGACAGATCTAAACCAAGCATATAAAAATAACAATTAGAGAATGAAATTACAAACAGAGAATCAATGGAGAAAATCAATAACACCAAAAGTTGGTTCTTCAAAAATATTAGTAAATGGGGGCTGGAGCGGTGGCTCAGCAGTTATGGTGTTTGCCTGTTGTACAAGAGTACAAAAGTTTAAACCCCAGCACCATGTACACAATGAAGTCTCGGAGCAACAAAGGCCACATTAATGTATATATATATACATATATATATGTATATATATATATAAAGAGCTGGAGCAGTGGCTCAGCAGTTACAGTGTTTGCCTAGCAGGTTTGAGGACACAGGTTCAAACTCCAGCACCACATACAAAACTAAGTGTTGGAGCAACAAAAACCACATGAAAAACTAAATAAAATTGTTTCTCTCTCTCTGGCCCTTTCTCTCCTTAAAAAAAAAAATCAGTAAAATCAATAAAACTACAGCCAAGCTAAGAAAAAGACACAAAAATTTAGTATCAGTGGCTGGAGATGTAGCTCAGCAATAGAGCGTTTGCCTGGCATGCGCAAGGACCCGGGTTCAAACCCCAGCACCACATACACAACTAAGTGTCAAAAAAAGCAAAAACCAGATGAAAAAATAATTAAAATTGACTCTTTTTCTCTTAAAGAACATTAGTATCAGATTGAAAGAGAAACCATCACTACTAATTCTATGGATATTAAAAGGATCATAAAGGAATATTAAAAAAAAATTTCATGGCCACAAATTTCATAACTTAGATGAAATAGGCAAATTCTTTGAAAGGAATAATCTATCAAAAGGCATATAAGGACAGATAAACAATATGAATATGTATATTAAATAAATTTAATCAATGACTAGTAATTGTTCTAAAAAGTGAGATCATCAGATGATCTCACTGGTGAATTCTTCCAAACACATAGGGAAGAATTGACACCTGTTCTCCACAATCCCTTCCAGAAAATAAAAGCAGAGGAAACACTTCCTAATTTATGAAATGAGGCCAACATTACCCTACTATCAACCCAAGATAGAGATATTACAAAAAAGGAAAACTATAGAACAGATGTAAAAATCCTCAACAAATGTTAGCACTTTGAATCTTAAAATGTATTTTTTTAAATTATATACTATAGTCAGGTATAGTGGTGCACACCTGTAATACCAGCAACTCAGGAGGCTGAGGCAGGAGTATCACAAATCTGAGGCCAGTCTCAGCAACTTAGTCTCTACCTCAACATAAAAAATAAAAGAAGTTGGGGATGTATCTCAGTGGCAAAGTGTCCCTGGGTTCAATTCCCAGCACCCAAACAGAAAAAATTCAAAAATCAATTAATGTAATCCATCACATCAACAAGATAAATAACAAAATTCATATGATCATACCAATAATAGCAAAAAAAAAAACCACAAAGCAAGAAAGGTGGGGGAGACTATTAAGACTGAGAAGGAAAAATGTGTCAGCAAATGATACAACTGTCTATGTAGAAAATCCACAAGTCAACAAAAAACTCCAAGACCTAATAAGACGGTATAGCAAAGTTGGAGAATATGAGATTAATATACAAAAGCTGTGGGTAACCAGCTCCCACAGGAGCATGTAGAGGAGCCTTCTGGGAAAGAGTGCACAAGTGAAGAAATCGCATGCGCTGTTCCAGGATGTTCAGCGCTAGCATTGAGGCTCTGAGAGGTGCACCAGGTAAATCAGAAAAACATCGTGTCTACATGCAAGGGCTGTCCTGGTAGGGGCTCCATCCCAGCTGGCTGTGCTGAAAGCTGACGTGTCCCTTTGACGTGCCAAATTGCCTATATGTTCTTTGTAATTATTAGCTTGTCCTTTCTTCCTTTACAAAAATATTATTTTTAGTTAAGTAGTAAATAAGAAATTTATAAACCTGTTCTTCTAATTAAGAAATATATGTTTCTGTCCTACTAAGAAGTACACATTTTGTAAACATTTCCTGCTTGAGCATAATAAAATGCAGAGGAGCTGGGGACAAATCAGACTGCCTCCCAGTAGTCTCCCCAGCCTCCCCCATAGGAAATTTCAATTAGATGCTGAGTTTTTTGTCAATGATTGCAGGACTGCACACTGGCTGGTGAGCATTCAAGAGAACACAATGGTGAGAAAACTCAAGGACCTAATAAGATGGTATATATAGCAAAGTTGTAGAATACGAGATTAATATACAAAAGTCCATCATTTTCCTTTATAACAGCAATGAACAATGAGATTTTAAATTAAAAACACAACACCACTTACATGGCACCAACAACAAAGAGAAATATTTATATATAAATCTAACAAAGACCTATATAATAAAAACTACAAATTTCTAATACAAATATTGAAGAATCAAATAAATGGAGAGAGATTCTGTGATCATAGATAGGATGCCTCAATATTCTTAAAATGTCAGTTCCCGGGGCTGGATCGGTGGCTCGGTGGTTAGGGCGCTTGCCTGGCTTACAGGAGGACACGGGTTCCAAACCCAGCACCACATACACAACGAAGTATCGGAGCAACAAAAGCCACATGAAAAACTAAATAAAACTGATTCTCTCTCTCTCTCTCTCACTGTCCTTCTCTCTTAAAAAAAAAATAAATTCAATGATGAGAACTTGGTTCTTTGAACAAATGGTACTGGACCACCTGGACATCCATATGCAAGGAAATAATAAATGAGACCCACTCTTCACAACTTCCACAAAATTAACTCAAAGAGAATCGTAAACCTTAATGTAAAATGCAAAGTTTAGAAGGTTTAGAAGATGACAGCGAGAGGCAAAAAGGCCTTGAGTTTGGAAAGGAAGTTTCGGGTGCAACACCAAAGGCGTGATCTGTGAAGGAGAAACCGACGACCTGGACTTCACTGAGTTTTGAGCCTCCCTAGTCCTCACCGCAGTCTAGGGAGACGCCGGGCTGCGGGCACAGAGCTGCATGACAGGTCTGGGGCCCAGGCCCAAGTCGCCGCTCTGGGACCGGACGCGACGCCACACGGGGGTCCTGATGGACAGCCCAGCCCGATCCCGGTCAGAGAGGACCCTGGGCCGAGCGGGGCCAAGCAGTGGACTCGGCCGCAGACTCCGGAGCTGCCGCCGGGAGGCCGGGTCCCGCCACAGGCGGTTTCCACCGGGCCGTCCTCCGTCGTCTCGGAACACCTGGTTCCCACACTCACCATTTCAGGGGTCCCTGAAGTCCTCCCCCTGGCTCCTGCGGCCAGCGGAGGTCACAGACAACAAAGGCGGAGACGGGGTTCGGATGCAGAGGACAAACCCCTTCTCCCCTAGCGCGCCGGCCTGGACCGCAAGTACAGCCCCGCCCCGAGGCCCTGATTGGCCAGTGACCCAGGCCACACCTCCTGGGGCCTGAGTGGCAGGAGAAGCGATCTCTTACGTGCTCGAGTGGAACTGAAAATGACAAGCAGTCACGGCCCTTGCCAATCCCGGCTGCCTCCCCCGCGGGCCAGTCCTGGCCCAGCCTGGGTTATAATTGCGTTTAAGCAGAACTTGCTCCCCGCTTTCCAGAACGTGCACTGTTGTCTTCTCGTACTCAGTTGGTAATTCCTGTTGCTCCTCCAGGATATCAGATCACAAGGGTGCTCAATCAATTCCAGACTCAACATCCAATACCCTTAATTGAGAGCTGGACGGACACCCAGACCACACTAGGCCAGACTGGGATAGGAAAGATGATTGGACGTCCTCCAGGGATCAGGAATTCAGGAAGAAGCACGCCTAGGATTGTTCATAATTTATTTCATTTTCAGTCCAAAAAAAATGAAAACAATCATAGATAGAATCATAGAGGAACAAAATTATTAATTGTATGGGAAAAACGGAGTTATATGGTAGAAAGAAATAGAGATCAGAGCCACAATTCATGAAATAGGGAACAGAAAAAATATATGTATATCAATAATCAAAGCTGACTTTTTGAAAAAACAAGCATAATTGATAAACTTTTAGCTATATTGACTAAAAAACACAGAAGACTCAAATTGCTAATTTAGAAATGAAAGCAAAGATATTACTGATAACCGCAGACATTGGAATCTTTTTATTAGGTAGCTACTCAGCCATGAATGGAAGGGAAAAGACAATGAAGGGCCACTGAAAGCTACAGGGAGACTAATCTGTCAGCTAAGCAGCTGGAAGATGGAAGACTTAAAACCTGCCCCAGGCAGAACTATCACAACCGCCAATCACCCTGGCAACCAAAGCACCAACACCCTCACAAAGAAAGCTTGCTGAGGGATATTCAAATGGTAAACAAACAAGCAAACAAACCTGATTAAGGGGCAGGAAACTGAGGCACTCACATCTTTCAGGCAGTCTATGAAGTTCTTATGCTGTCAATCAAAAGTCAGAAGGTGAACTTGGTTGGGACTTTGGAAACTTCCCTGAGACCCTCAATAAAATTAGAGAGCAGAAGGGACACAGTAGCCTTCTCCTTTCCGAGAGAATCCACTCTCTTCCTTCGAAGTGCCCCCTTTTCCCTTTCTTACTTCTTCTAATAAACTCATGCTGTTATTCTTAGCAGCATGTCTGGAATCTTTCCGGCACAATTGCAAGAACAGCAGTGAATGGGGGAGGGGCTTGCACTACTTTGGTTTTCACGGCTGCCCTTGTGCCCTGTAACATTTTGACCTGATGAAGATGGAAACAAGAACAAGTCAGGTGAGCAAACATGCACGCGAGGCTTTTAGTGGCGTTTCCATTTGCGAAAAGAGCCAGCTCAGACGAGAAGACATCAGGCTGCTTCCCTGAACCAAAAGGAGCTCCTCTTATTGTTTACTTTCAGGGGCCGGCATATTAACCGACTTTAGGTATACTCAATTCAAGCATTTTATCCCATGCTAAAGATGTTATTGCAAACAACACATAGGTGGCACTCTGACCTCAATGATGCAAGCTGACACTGGTTGAGGGTGGTACAAGCCTCCTGGGGTCTGCTATCAGGCCATGACCCAAAGCCCAGAAAGTGCATTTTCCCTTTGTACCTTTGCTGCTTCTGGTCTCATTACTACCAATCTTACAGAAATAGAATGGATTAAAAGGAAATACTGTGGCTGGAGTGGTGGCTCAGTAGTTGAAGTACTTGCCTGGTCTGCATTGTGACAAGGCAGTTAGCCTAAGAGACCCTGTGTTTGCACTCTAGCTGACCTCCCCTGAGCATGCAAAGTCCTGAGGTATTATAGGCTTTTAGGTATTGTGAGCCCCAAGGTGTTGTGAGTCTTTCAGAATGTTCTGTAGGTACTGGCAACCAGGATGCGATTGTTCTTGCTCCACAATGTGATTGATATAACTGCATTCTTTGGCTTCTGTAAATGAGCTTGCTTTGTGCACCTGCAGACCCCCCAGCGTCTAGGAGGATCTGATTTTTGCCTTTATAATACCCTCCAAAAGGAGGATCAGGGCTGCACTTGGAACAGCATTTTGCTGTGGAGACAGTCGCCAGCCTGCTAATAGACTCTCCAATTGGCTTCCACTGGTCTCGGCTTGATCTCTCACTGGTTACCTTTCAACAGCATGAGGACCCAGGTTCAAACCCCAGCACCACAGGGGAGGGGAAGGGGGAGAGGAGGGGGAGGGAAGGTGAGGAGGGAGGAGGCCAGTAGTGTGGAATGCCTGCTGAGCAAAGCTGCAAGTGGCCAGCAGAGCCAACCCAAGGGAATGGTCATGTGGGCTGCAGCCAGCAAGCTCACAGGGTGGAAATGCCAAACTCTTTGGGTTTCACATACTGCCACCACATGCCACAGTTGCCAGACATAAAACCACAGAATATGATGTTTGCTCTGGAAGGTTTTGGTCTTATTGTATTCTGATCCCTCCTTTCTTTGTCCCTGTTTTTTCCTTTTGAAACAGGAATGTTTACCTTGTGTCACTGTATCTTGGAAGTATGTAATTTTTTGTTTTTTTACAGGTGTTCGTAATTGAGAGTTTTCCTTCAGACTCCAAAGAGACTTTGGACTTCTACATTTTTTTTAAAGAGAGAGACAGTGAAAGAGAGAGAATTTTATTTTTCATATGGCTTTCGTTGTGCTGACACTGTTGTGTACGTGGTGCTGGGGTTCAAACCCGTGTCCTCTTGCATGCCAGGCAAGTGCTATAACCACTGAGCCACTGCTCCAGCCCCTGGACTTGTACTTTTGAGCAATGCTGGAAATGTTAAGATTTGGGGTACTCTTGGAGATGTACTAAAGGAATTTTTCATAGTGGTATGGATATTATTAGCCTTTGGGACCCAAGGGCAGAATGTTATAGTTTGGATCTTTAATATCCCCCAATGGTTCATATGTTGATGCCTTGGTCCCCAGCAGATGGCACTATTGAGAGGGGACAGAAAGAGGTGGGACCTAGTTGAGTAAGTAGGTCACTGGTGCTGTGCCTTGAAGGGTATAATGGGACTCTGCACACTTCCCCCTTCTTTGTTCCCTGGCTGCCATGAAGCAAGCATTTTTACTCGGTACTCCCCACCATGATGTTCTGCCTTACCTCAGGGCCAAGTGACCATGGACTGAGACCATGAGCCAAAATATATCTTTTTTCCAAATTGTTTATCTCAGGTATTTTGCAATAGCAATGGAAAGCTGACTAACAGCATTGGTTGAAAAGAACAGCACAGGTTGACAATTGCTCATTTGTCACATTCAAGGCAAGAATTGCCATAAGCAGGAACAAGACATTCTCTAAGCTATTTATTATTCAGAACGTCTACAAGAAATGTAGTGGTTAAAAGTTAAATTGGCCATATCAAGAGACTTCGGAATCCAGGAGTATGTGATTACTGTCCCACAATGCATGTCAGCCAGGTCTGATAGTTTTCAGATTCCTTCATTTATTTTTTCAATAGTATTATTTCTACAAAACAATGGATTCACCACTCTGTCATATGTTATACAATATCTGAAAGGATGTGTCAATTTATGTTCCTAAAGGTGCTGGTTCTGTGCCTAAATAGAGATCATGTTATTTCTGTGAACCTCTGTTGGATGTTGTGAAATGTATATTTGGTCTTCCTACTATTCTTGACATAAATTCCTAAAATCCTTGGAATCTCCAAAGTGATTGTGTCTTTTTGTATGCTGATGAGTTGATGGACAACAGGCAGCCTCTGGAGCTTCAGGAGGGGAACTGGTCACAGAAAAAATCAAAGCAGGATTAGAAAGTTGGGATGTTCAGCTCCACCCCCAACCTCCTGGAAGGGGAGAGGCTTGAAGGTTGAGTCAATCACCAATGGCCAATGATTTGATCCATCATGACTACAGGGCTGGGGATGTGGCTCTGTGGTATAGCACTTGCCTAACATGCACAAGACAAGACCCTGGTTCCATTCCCAGTACTGAAAAGATCACCATATTTATATAACCCCCCCCAAAAAAAAGAATTAGGTACAGAGAACACCCAGATAGCCAAACACTTGGAGGTTCCTGAATAGTGGCACACATAGAGAGGGCATGGCAGCTCCAGGCCCCTTCCCCCATACCTCTTCCTATGCATCTCTTCATCTGTATCCTTTGTAATATCCTTTATAATAAACTAATAAATGTGTTTCTCTGAATTCTGTGGGCCACCTGAGCAAATTAATGTAACTTAAGGCAGGTAGAACCCAGAATTTCTGGCTAGTCAGTCAAAAACACAGGCAAAATAAATGAGGGCTTGCAATTAGCATCTGAGGTAGGGAGGGATGCAGTCTTGGGGACTGAGCCGTCAATCTATTGAGATCTGACTCTACCTCCAGGTAAGTAACGTCAGAAGTGACTTGAATTACAGGACACTTGACAGATCTGCTGAAGAATTAATTGCTTGCTTGCTGGTGGGGAGAAATCCTCAAACTTTTTTGAGGTCACGTAAATCTTGTGTGCTGACTGTTGTGGTCTAGCCACAGAGGTCAGAGAAGATGCTGGCTAGAGGTTCCACATGGTTTCCATTCATAGAAAGCACCACCCAAAACTACTCTAATTCCTCCCCGTGGTGGCAGAAACCATCTCAGTTGGCTAGGGAGGCCCAGAGCCGGAGCCCTAGACCCAACCAAAGTCCCACATTTGCCACAGTAACCAGTATACCCTGGGAAATAATTTTCAAACTGAGATAGAAATGGACTGAATACAAAGAACACTGAGTCTCTAAAAGAAATATCCATGTTAAAGTTTAGAAAAATGCCTAGTGTGGCACAAGCCTACAACACCAGTGACTCAGGAGGCTGAGGCAGGAGAAATACAAGTTCAAGGCCAACCTGGAGAATTTAGAGACCTTGTCTTAAAATCTTAAAAAATAAGACCTAGGTATGTCGTTCTGTGGTAGTTTCTGGTTTGATGGTTCAACCCCCCCGGGGGGAAGGGAGTGTTATTAAGCCATACACGTGTATGGAGAACAAACAACTGGTGAACCAGTCAAAGGAGCCTAAGGGAACAGAAAAGGAACTGAGTGTAAGAGTGCATTAAACAGCACATAAATTACTTCATAACTTTCCATTTCCTTGTAGGTTTTCTGGAATGTAGCAAAACAAGAACAAGACTTCAAGAGACCATTAACCTCATGAGGCTTACAATTCAAGTTAACGCTTGATCAGACTCTGACCCTCTGGCTCAATCATCCAATTGGCCACCCAACTGCCAGAGGTGTTCATGTAAATTGAAATCAACATACCAGACCAAACTCCCTAATGGGGAAACACAATCTTGTTCAATATTTCTTAGCCACAAGAAAAGCCCAGCTCCTCTGGAGCTCATGCATTTCACCCAATTTTGTGCCCAGGGCTCCAAGCCCTGATGTTGTGTCTTATCAAGACTGCCTGTACAGTGTCCCGGACAGTTGGGACCTTCCTTTGCTTTGTATCTACTTTTGTTTCATTTATTTATTTTGGTACTGGGGATTGAACCCAGGGATGCTGTACCACAGAGTTACATCCTGTTTTGTTTTATTTTAAAGAGAGAAGGACAGTGAACGAGAGTGAGAAAGAGACAGAATTAATTTTTATTGAGTTTTTCATATGGCTTTCAATGCTCTGACACTTAGTTTTGTACGTGCAGCAATTGGAGCGCTTGCCTGGCATGTGCAAGGACGGGGTTCAAACCCCAGCACCACGTACACAATGAAGTGTCATAGCAATGAAGACCAGATGAAAAACTAAATAAATTAATTCTCTCTCTCTCACTGTCCTTCACTCTTAAAAAAAAAAAAAAGGAAAATGTTTATTTTGACTTATAGTTTCAGAGGCTTCAGACCATGGTTAGTTGGCTCTGTTGCTTTAGGCCTGTGGTAACACATTATGATATTTTGAGAGTGTGTAGCAGAAGAGGCCTGTCCATCTTATGGCAGTCAGGAAGCAAACAGCAGAAGAGGAGTGGCCAGGGTCCTAATATTCTCTCACTGGTGGAATAATCCATTGATAGATTTATAGCTGAATATACTATTGGGGTGATGGAAACTATAGGAGCTAGGACTAAGTCTTTGGGGACTATATCTTATTCCTGGCCTGCCTCCCCCCTCTGTTTTATAGGTACCATAAGGTGAGCAGTCTTCCCTGCCATGCATTCCACTGCCATGATATTCTATTCTGCCTTGCCTCAGGCCTGAAGCAATGGAGCCATACAACCTTGAACTGAAACCTATGAAACCAGGAGCCAAAATAAATATTTTCCCTCTAGGTTGATTGTCTCAGATATTTTGTTTGTGATAGAAAGCTAATACAGAAGGTGAAACCAACAGTATTTGGGGGGATGTTGGGAATGGAACCCAGGGCCTCCTGCAGGCTAGGCAAGTGCTCTACCACGAGTTACATCCCTAGCCCAGAACCCAGATGTTATTTGTGAAAACATGCTGAATGACACATGCTCTCCAAATGTAAAGTCTCATTTCAGGTTGGAGCAAATAATGATACATCTAAGCAACATGAATTATGGATGAACCCTGACTTACAATGGTTCGACTTTATAATGGTGTGAAAAATAAGTTTCAGTCGAAACTATACACCAAATTTTGAATTTTGATTTTTCCCCCAGGTTATTTTTGTGCAGTATGATATGCTCTCATGATGCTGAGAGGTGGCAGCAGACTGCAGGTCCCAGTTAGCTATGTGATCACAAGGAGAAATAACTTTTCTCTACAATGTATTGTGTTGCTAAGTTATGTCATATGTATTCAGAGCGGGGAAAGACAGATGTTAAGTGTTGATGAAGTAGCATTGGCTCAATGATTGTAGAAGCTATGATTTTTTTTTTTGAGAGGGGCTTGCTAAATTGCCCAGGAGGCTGGGGGCTGAATGCTCAGTGGTACAGCATTTGCCTGTCATGTGCAAGGACCCAGGTTCAAACCCCAGCGGACATACACAACTGACATTCTCTGATTCTTTGTTTCTTACAAAGGTCAGATGAAAAAATAAATAAAATTATTTCTCCCTCTCTCACTCTCTTCCTCTCTTTATAAAAATAGAAATTAAAAAATTGCGCAGGCTGGCCTTGAATTTGTGATCCTCCTGCCTCAGCCTCCCTGGTCCCTAGGGTTACGAGAATGCACCACAGTGACCAATTTACAAAGTCTTACATGTATGTACCTTAAGAATACCCAACAATAGGTACTGGGCATGTAGCTCAGTTGGTAGAGTGCCTGTCTAGTACATCCAAGGTCCTGGGTTCACCATCACAACACACAAAAAATTCCAACAATATAGCTTACAAAGTTGACATGCGCAAGAAAAAAATCTTAAAAGGAACTACACTGCTGTGACACATATACATTTAAAAATAGTTATTATTTTCTCACACGTACTAATTGTTCCATCCCTCTACTAATTACCAGTAATTGGCACTGTTCAGTAGTCCTATTGTGGTTGTGTTCAAATAATAGCATTTATGCAACACTACAGCTGAGTAACAAATGATAATGTGCAATTTCACATAATCACCAATTTTCACCTTTTTAAACAAGTGACTTTATAGTGTGTGCATCTATTACATTACAGCACTCGTCCGGTGGGGCTTGGTTCCAGGTCGGCTCCGCAACCCAGCCAGCCCCGGGGGGCAGGCCCGCCCCCCCACCTGTCCCTCACAAGCCCCGCCCTCAGGACGGGCTCCGGTCCTAACAGACCAGGTCCCTGAACATCCCTCTTCTTTGGCCCCCTTCTAGGCACTCTCCAGGCTCCGCCCCTCATGACCAGAGCTGTGGAAGTCACCGAGGAGGGCTCGCCTCTTCCGGTTCAGGTTGTCATGGTGGCGCCCAGGCTACCCTGCCTGCTTCGTCTTTTCCGGTCAAAGTCTGGCGAGGGAGTGGGGACAGGTCGATTTAGGCAGTTCAGGGCCCGTCAAGGCGATTCCACGTCTCTCCTTCCGGCCACAGGCTGTCATGGCGGCGCCCCGAACATCCACTTCCGGACCCACCCTTCTCGCTTGCCCTGGCGCTTCCTACTGCCAGGGCTACTATGGCGGCGATCAGGTTTTGCCGGAAGTAATATATCGGAAGTGAGGCGGCGCCTCTGCCCGGAAGCGAGCGCGGCGCTGGGAAAGATGGCGGCGATGGGCAACACGGTGCCCTGTGGGGCCCGGTCCGGCGGGCAGCCCAAGCCAGGACTGCAGCCGCGCGCGCTCCTTGCTGCCGGGCCAGCGCTCATAGCGAGTGGCGACGAGCTGGTCGCTGCCGTGTGGCCATACCGGCGGCTCGCTATGCTGCGGCGCCTTACCGTGCTGCCATTCGCGGTGCTGCTTTACCCAGCGTGGCTGGGCGCTGCGGCTGCCGGTTGCTGGGGCTGGGGCAGTAGCTGGGCTCAGATACCCGAGGCCGCGCTGCTTGTGCTCGCCACCATCTGCCTCGCGCACGCGCTCACCGTTCTCTCGGGGCATTGGTCCGTGCACGCGCACTGCGCGCTCACCTGCACCCCGGTAAGTGCGCGCGCACGAGCCGGACCCCTGGCTCTGTTGTGGCTCTCCGCGGATCCCAGCTGCTGCAGTCTTGTAGGTCCCCAGCCGGTTCAGATTCTCCCATCTGCTAGGCCTGAGTCCCCAGCGGCGCCCTCTACCCTTTGGCTCGGTCTTCTGTCTTGCTGGGCGATCGTGGTGTGGAGTTACTTTGTTTCTCTGGGTGTAGCCATTTAAATTCAATGTGGAATACCTGTGAGACTTACTCAGGACCCAGCATCTGTTGCTGTTTGATAGGATGTTAGTGTCAGCTCTCACACTGTCAAGTATTTTATTGTTTCTCTGGAAAACAGTCCTGGTCTTCTGGAATGTCTCTTATTTTGATTTTTCAAGTGTGAAGCTAGATACATGGGGTGGGTTCCCCACATTTTTGATACCTTGCCCTAGAACCAAGTGATGTGTGCATTGTTCAGGCTCCCATCCATGTTATACCAAAAGCGTGAATTGCAGTGTTTTAAGATGAGCAGGAGTTTTTTGTGAGTGAGCAGCTTAACAGCTTGGGGTTTTAAAGGGTTGGTGATGGTGGGGACAGATCAGGATGCAGCAGCAAGGTATTGCATGTGACCCTCAGTTCATAGTTCTAAATGAATGAGTGTTGCTACAGGAGGCAGTAACCATGAATTGCCCTAGATTGGCAGTTGACATCCAATGACTGCACCACCACCCTCTGGTCTTGCCTCATATAATATCAACAAGTTTGGAGCCCTGGACACTGAGGTCTAACTCTAGTGAGACTCCCCTGTAATCCCAAGTGTGGGTTGGCCTCAAGAAGAGGTAAAAGGGACAGCATCAAGAGCTGCAGGAAAAGATAGAGCCACCTCTGGCTCTGACTATGTATTGGCTCCTCTTCTGAGAGAGTGAACCCATTCTTCTCTCCAATAGGCATTCTGTGGGAGCAGGGGGCAGAGCCCAAACTTCTGGGCTTGGTGACTTTGGTTGGTATAGCAAAAGACCCCAGCAAGAGACAAGTAAAGGAAAGGGAATTGAGGATTGTGACATTCTACTCCTACCTCCACTGACTTCTAGGTGTCCTTTAGTCTGCAGCTAACAGTGTAGTTGTGAACTTCCTCTCCAGGGAGGAGCTTAGCAACCCTGGGGTTTGGAGAGACAGATGTAGGTTTGCATCACAACTCAAATGGGTGGTTCTGCTCTCTGGGTTTCAGTTTCAGCGTTCTGTAAAGTGAGAACCACCGTAACACCTATCTCCAAGTGCCAGTGTGAGAAGCTAAGATGACATCTACAAAGTGCCTACCATGGAGCCAGCATTATGTATAGCACCTTGTACATTCTTCCATAGTATTACCAGAGTTCATAGTTATGTATTTGCTGCTATCTTATGCCTGCCTGCTTCGGTGTCTGGTATACTCCCTTCATGGTACTTATTTGGAGTCATGACTATGCTCCCATCCTCTTGTTCCCCCCAGTCATCACAGAGTCTAGCAGAAAGGAGGGTCTAATAGGGCAGCCATGGAATGAATACAGCTCACAGGATTGAGGTAGTACTTCCTGTGTCTTAGGTAAACAACAATGAATCAAACTGGCAAAGTCTATTGCTTTTGTGGTACTGGTGGGAGAGAGAACTCATTCTTAGCAATTAATGCTAAAAAGAGATAACATTGAGGGGCTTGAGTGGTTGCTTAGTGGTTAGAGCGCTTGCCTGGCAAGTGCAAGGATCCAGAATCAAACTCCAGCACCACATACACAATAAAGTGTCAGAAAAACAAAAAACAGATGAAAAAATAAGTAAAATTGAGTTTTTGTCTTTCTCTCCCTTCCTCTTTCCCTCTTTCTCTCTTAAAGAGAAAAAAGAGAGAGAAAGAGAAAGAGATGACCTTGACATACCACCTGTAATCCCAGTTACTTAATTACAAGTTCCAGACCCTATTCCGAAAAAAAAAAACCCAAAAAAAGGAACTGAGGGTTTAGCATGCACAAGCCCCTGGGTTCAGCCTCCAGCACCACATGAGAGATGACACCAAGTTAAGCATGCAGACTTTGCCAGGGACCTTTAGATGCGACAGCCAGGGAAGGGGTCCTGAGAGGCTGACATTTAAATAAAGCCTGAAGACATTAAGAGCCAAGTGTACGAATGTGTGTTCCAGGCAGAGAAAATGGTACATATCAAGGCCCTTAGTTGGATAAACCTCGTGTATTAAGAGTACATGACAAGAATACGTAAGGAGGGACTGCAGCGGTGGCTCAGTGGTTGGAGTGCTTGCTTGGCATGTGCAGGGACCTGGGTTTGAACCCAACACCGCATATACAACTAAGTGTTCCAGAAACAAAGTACAGATGGAAAAATAAATAAAATTTACTTTTTTCTTTCTCTTCTTTCTTTAAAAATAATAATAATAAAAAAATAATAGGAGTAGGGAGAGAGGCAGAGTGATGGGGTAGGCTGTGATGGGCTGGGCTCATGAATTAAGAATATGCTAGGTTCCAGCTGTCATTCTTCCTCTCTTTTTTTTTTTTTTTCTTCTTTGTGCTGGGATTGAACCAAGGGCCTCATAAGTGCTAAGCACGTTCTTGCCATATGAGTTAGTGTCAGAGCCTTGGATATTGGATGCTTATCCATGCCCCCAGCTTTATGATATGGAACCAGGGGCACAGTGAGGTGGTGTCCCTTGTCCCAGTGACACATGTGGAACATGACCATGGAGCTGCTGTGCCCGCACTGCCCCCACTCTGGGAGCTGTGGACCTGTGGGTTGAGAAAGGCTGAGTGGCAATGCTTTGCCTCTGGCAGGAATACAACCCCAGCAAAGCGACCTTTGTGAAGGTGGTACCAACCCCCAACAATGGCTCCACCGAGCTCGTGGCCCTGCACCGAGATGAGGTAGGGACCACCTGCTGGGCGACCCAAAGCAAGGGCTTGGGAGGGACTCCTAGATCCTGATATCCCTCAAGTTGGCGGCCTCCATCACACACATACCTTCCACTGCAGGGTGAAGATGGGCTTGAGGTACTGTCCTTCGAATTCCAGAAGATCAAGTATTCCTATGATGCCCTTGAGAAAAAGCAATTCCTCCCTGTGGCCTTTCCTGTGGGAAACCCCTTTTCATATTATCAGAGCAACAGAGGGTTCCAGGAAGATGCAGAGATCCGAGCAGCTGAGAAGAAATTTGGGAGCAACAAGTGAGTCCCTGTGCTGGCCTCCTTTGCATTTCTACCCTGTTCCGCTTCCCACTTGGGTTGCCCAGGAAGTGAGACACAGGAATCGGCCTTTTGGCCAAGCATACCATCTTTGAGAAATAAGCTGTCCTCTAATCTTCCCCAAACTTGCCAAACACAAATGGCCAGAGGCCCTAGAATAAGGAGCCCTTATGTAAGACTCTTGAGCATGCTATTTCTCAAGAGAGCCTGGCCCATGGCCCTCCTCACCAGCAGTCCTTATTTTGTTGTTCTGGCAGTTTCCTTCTTCCTTTAAATTTATTCTTGAAACTTCTGTCCCTAGCTGGGTGTGGTATGGCTCCTGCCTGTAATTCCAGCTACTCAGGAGACTGAGGTAGGTGGATCATGAGTTCAAGGCCCGCCTGAGCAACTTAGACCTTGTTTCAAAATTTAAGAAGCGCTGGGGATGTAGCTTAGTGGTAGAGCACCTTACCTAGCACATGCAAGCAAGACCCTGGGTTCAATACCCAGTACCACCAAAAAAAAGAAAAAAAAAGATGTTGGTAGGGCCAGAGGTGGGGCTTAGTAGTAAAACATGTGCTTAGCTTGTGCAAGGCCCTGGGTTTCCTCCCCAAGTCCTGGCAGAAAAACATTGATGGTCACGATAGCTATTCTTTTTGTACTGGTAGAATGGCAGATGCTCCATATGTGCTTTCTCCTTTGATCTTCACCAAAACCACACATGCTGATATGTATTCAGGAGGAGTCAGCTTAAAGCTGGACTTCAAACGCTGTCAAGCTCCCATCCTGGCCACTGTGATGATGGTCCTCTACCTGGAAACCCACAGGATCTCCCAGGGGATTCTTTCTTGGCCCAGTTGACTTTCAGGAAATTATAAAGGTGTTTACCACGAATTTCCACCTAATGCAAAGATTTAGAAGAAACATTTCCCATTCTCCCCTAGCCTCAGGTGGGCCACATAAGTGACCTGGCGCAGATGTTCTCTTTCATGCCCTTTTCCCTTGAATCAGCTATCTAACAAGATACAGGATGGGAACGCTGTCGTTACGAGTTCTTTTTACAATAGTGGGGTCATTCTTTGGTTTTCTCATCTCACATCCCCACAATGTCTGGGCATGTCCCTTCATTTCAAGGGCAGAGCAAGGACAGCCCTAGTTGATTGGTCCCTTTTTTTTTTAAGTCAGACTCAGCTACCACACGCAGTCACAGAAGCCAAGGTCCATGAATTCCAGGGATTTTATTCTTCAGGAGGTTGGGTAATCCCAGTTCCGCTGAGGGTAGAGCTCAGGCTCTGTTTTAGGCTCCCAGGGAGAATCCATAAGGGAAATTCGCAGCCAGTGCCCGGCTGCCAGAGCTGCTTCTGTGAAACTTCAGGGCTCCTCTCCTTTGGTCAGACGCTCCTCCATTTGTTGTATCACCTGTCCAGGTGCAAGGGTTCTGATCTTGTCCAGCTCCTCTCAGGTGGGCAATGCCAGAAGAGCCTGTTGGAGATTCTTAAGCCCTGTGTGGGTTCTGCAGACCAGGGGCCTGTGTGTGGCCAGCTTGCCAGTACTGGGCATAGCATAGTCAAGGAGGAATCGTGGTCTAGTGGAATGTCCTATCTGAAAGCTTAACCAGGCTTTCCTCACCCATACCTGGCTCCTTGTTTCTCCAGGAGGCCTGCAGTGTCCCCCAAGTAGAGGTGTTGGGGTGGGGCCTTTGTACCTCAGAAGCCTGCACCAGTAACAGGATATGGGATGTGGTCTCTTGCAGGGCCGAGATGGTGGTGCCTGACTTCTCTGAGCTTTTTAAGGAGAGAGCCACAGCCCCCTTCTTCGTGTTTCAGGTAAAGGGGCAGCTCCCTCCTTTTCCCTGTCCTCTGTCTTGGGGCTTTCAAAGCCAGTGCAAGTCTGTCTGCCACCTCCAAACCCAAAAACCTCCTGTCCTCATGGGTCAGATCCTGTGGGCAGAACTTGTATCCCTCAGGTGCACATGTCTCCAGGGAACAGAACAGGTAAGCAGGGATAGACAGTCCAATGTCCCACAGGTGTTCTGCGTGGGGCTCTGGTGTCTGGACGAGTACTGGTACTACAGCGTCTTCACTCTCTCCATGCTGGTGGCTTTTGAGGCCTCCTTGGTGCAGCAACAGATGCGGAATATGTCAGAGATCCGGAAGATGGGCAACAAGCCACACATGATCCAGGTACAATCAGCAGAGATATCTGGTGTGGGGGGCATCCCTGCCCGTTCTTGAGGTGGACACAGCACAGATATGTCTTCTGGGCTGACAAACACACCCCTGCCCAGGTCTACCGAAGCCGCAAGTGGAGGCCCATTGCCAGTGATGAGGTTGTTCCTGGGGACATCGTCTCTATTGGTGAGTCCTCTTTCTCCTACATCTAGGTGGAAGTCCCTGCCTCAGGGCTGCTGGCCAATCCTCCCATCCCTACCCCACAGGCCGATCCCCCCAGGAGAACCTGGTACCTTGTGACGTGCTGTTGCTGCGGGGTCGCTGCATCGTGGACGAGGCCATGCTCACGGGGGAGTCAGTGCCACAAATGAAGGTACTTGGGGGCTGGGGGATCCTCAGTCCACTCAGGTGTGTCACTGTCCCATCCATAAAGGAGGGAGTTTTCCAGGAGATGGGCTAAGCTGGGGTCCTGCCCAGGCACAGATGAAAGAGGCAGAGTGGGCTCTAGTTAATGCCATGGACAAAGGGGATGTTGGGCGACAGGGGGCAGAGGTGAGAAACCACAGACATTTGGAGTGCATCCAGATACCTGGGGATGTTGGACTGAGGAAGGCCGTAACCAGGACGGGTCAGCCCTTGGAGGGTCCAGCTGGGGAGTTATGGGGCATCAGTGCTGCTCATGTAAATGGAGAGAAGATAGGGAAGGTGCCTGCTGCCCCTGGTGAAGCGGGGACCTGAGGGTTGGGTGGGATTCTGGGATTCACTAGGTCTGGCACAGAGCACCATGGGGGTCAGACTAGCTCATCCTAGCCTCAGGGTCCAGCTCTCCAGAGACTCAGACCAAGAATTCTAGAGGCAGGGAGAGGTGACTATCAAGATCCATCACATCCCCCCTGCAATCCCTCCAGGAACCGATTGAAGACCTTAATCCAGACCGGATGCTGGACCTCCAGGCTGACTCCCGGCTCCATGTCATCTTTGGGGGCACCAAAGTCGTACAACACATCCCTCCACAGAAGGCCACCACAGGCCTGAAGCGTAGGTGCCTCCAGGGTGTCTAAGGGTGTCCTGGCTCCCACCTCCCCCACATTTGCTTGATCATGAAGTACTGAAATGATGGCAGTTCTTTTTGTTTCCCCAGCGGTTGACAATGGGTGCGTGGCCTATGTCCTGCGTACTGGATTCAACACATCCCAGGTGCGAGGCTTTGACAAGTGGACATTTGAAGCGTTGATTCCAGAACATAGAGAATCTGGCCTTGATGCTCGCAGACAGGGAAGGCCACCACTGTACTGTGGGTCTCCCCCCAGAAAAGACTTCTGTCCTTCTATCCCTCTAGGGCAAGCTGCTGCGTACAATCCTCTTTGGGGTCAAGAGGGTGACTGCAAACAACCTGGAGACCTTCATTTTCATCCTTTTCCTCCTGGTCTTTGCCATTGCAGCAGCTGCCTATGTGTGGATTGAAGGTAAGCAACATGGCCTCTGACCCCTGTTTGAGACCCTGCCCCCTCGGCTCTCAGGTTGGCAGGCCCTGTCTCTGCAGGCACCAAGGACCCCAGCCGAAACCGCTACAAGCTATTTCTGGAGTGTACCCTGATCCTCACCTCCGTTGTGCCCCCTGAGCTGCCCATCGAGCTGTCCCTAGCTGTCAACACCTCCCTCATTGCCCTGGCCAAACTCTGTAAGTGTGAAAGGCGGGGCTGGGATGCTGAACAGACTGGTGGCCCGGTGGGATTGCTGACCCTGACTCCCACTCCCCAGACATGTACTGCACGGAGCCTTTCCGGATCCCCTTTGCGGGCAAGGTTGAGGTGTGCTGCTTTGACAAGACAGGAACTTTAACCAGTGATAGCTTGGTGGTGCGTGGTGTGGCTGGGCTGAGGTGAGTATCAGGGACCACGGGCCTTGGGGGTGCCCAGCAGAGGGGCTTCCGGGAAATCAAGGGACAAAGTCCAGCCCAAGCCCCTTAAGTGAAGACCCATCAGAGACCCTGCCACAGTGGTCTTGCTTCGTGGGACTGCCCACATTGTCCACTGCAGGAGTAACTGCACCAGCATGAGGGCTCAGTTCAGGCCCAGAACAGCCAGCCCAGCCTCCGTTCATCCCACGCACAATGCATGACCCCTGGGGCCTTCTGTGAGTCTGCTATAGTCTCCCAAAGACCCAGACTTCTCCCCTAGGTAGCCTTAGAGACTGGCACAAAGCAAGTGCTTTGTTAGGGCACATTCCTCATGGCCCTTTCTGGCAGTTCCTGGGTCCCTCCCCTGGTAAAGGTATAGCCCCACCCAACTTGCCTCTACCCTGTAACCAGCTACTCCCCATCCTTGCAGAGATGGGAAGGAGGTGACCCCAGTGTCCAACATCCCTGTAGAAACACACCGGGCCCTGGCCTCATGCCACTCCCTTATGCAGCTTGACGATGGCACCCTTGTGGGTGACCCCCTTGAGAAGGCCATGCTCACAGCTGTGGACTGGACACTGACCAAAGGTGAGGGGCTAGAGTCTCAGACTGCTGTGGGTGAGCTCCCTTGCCTGGGCAGGTAGGCCCACAACTGTGATGTTAGCCTAGATGACTGGGCACAGGCACATCTCAGTCCCAG
The DNA here is from genome assembly GCA_004027875.1 of Aplodontia rufa. Lineage (NCBI taxonomy): Eukaryota > Metazoa > Chordata > Mammalia > Rodentia > Aplodontiidae > Aplodontia > Aplodontia rufa. Next base: position 63,187 of record PVKS010000294.1, read on the forward strand.
GACAAGCCACATCCTTGGGTGTACTCCTGGGTTGGAACCTACATTGCTGTGGCTGAACCCACAGTGCTAACATCCTCCCAGCTCAGGTCTCCTAGCTCTGACCCTCCCTGGAGCCAAGGAGCCCCACCTCTGAGTAGGCCCTGGGGGAGGTGGGAGGGAAGGAGGTTGGGGAGGCCGGGTGGAGAGGTGGGGGCTTGGCTGCCTCTTTGGAGCAAAGCCCCTCAGGACTCGTACTTATTTGTTTCCAGATGAGAAAGTATTCCCCCGAAGTATTAAAACTCAGGGGCTGAAAATTCACCAGCGCTTTCATTTTGCCAGTGCCCTAAAGCGAATGTCCGTGCTCGCCTCCTATGAGAAGCTCGGCTCCACTGACCTCTGCTACATCGCGGCCGTGAAGGGGGCCCCTGAAACCCTGCACTCCATGGTGAGCCTGCCCTGGTCCCAGAGAGAGGTGGGGAGGGCAAGGGACAGACAGTGACATCCCCCTGCATTCCCTGCAGTTTTCCCAGTGCCCGCCTGACTACCACCACATCCACACTGAGATCTCACGGGAAGGAGCCCGCGTCCTCGCGCTGGGGTACAAGGAACTAGGGCATCTCACCCACCAGCAGGTAAGGACATAGGCTCTTCACCCATAACCCTCCTGTTACCTTCCCTCTCCCAGCTTCTACCTTGTACGTCAGATCTCGACCATGGGGCTGTATCATCTGGAGCACATCTGACCTCACCTCCTGTCCCCATTCTGACATCTCCTCTGCACCCTCCTTAGGGAATGGCAGGAGACGTCATGGATTCCCATCTCCCAGCCCCACTCCTGGCCTTTCGTACTTTCTGGTCACTAAAAGGTCTTAGCAGCATCCTCAGCTCCACCCCACATCCCTTTATCTACAAATTCTTCTCCCACCTCCACTGCCAACACAGCTGTCCATGTGCCAGCTTCTTCCTTGGCGCTTATTCAGTCTGCTCACACACCACAGCCTCAGCATCTTATGGTCAGGCTCTGCCCCTGTGTGCAGAGCCCCAGCCCAGGCCAAGGCTCTTAGCATGTTCCCATCCTTCCTCATGGTCACTGTCTTACTTCTGAACCTGGAGCCCCCTACTCCCCAGTGGCACAGGCCCTCACCTTCAGAGTCACCATCTCTGAGGCCTTCCCCACACCCCTAGATGCCATTCTCCAACCCACCCCATCCCTCTATTGGCACTAGGTACTCTGGTTTTTGTGATTCTCTTTATCACCTGTCTCTTAGTACCCTGTGAGTTACCTGAGGGCAGAGGGTAGGTAAGGGTTATTGGCTACAGAAAAGAGAGTCCCAGTTTTAATGACTCAGAAGCTAAGCCATAGGGGTTCCATGACACATCCATGTCCACAATCAATAGGCCTGGACCACTAAGCCCCTGCCAGGCCCTGTTCCTTGAAGATGCCTAGCATCTTCCTTGTTTCTTTCCTCCTGACTCTAGCATGTCTCTCTCTCTCTGCCTTCCCTCATCATTGTCACATGAGACTCTAGCTGCTGAGGAATGACCTGTTGTCCCTACTCCATGGGAAATGCAGGGTGTGGGGACTGCCGGGAGGAGCAGATGGTCAAGGCACCTCACATCTGTCCGCAGGCCCGAGAAGTCAAGCGTGAGGCCCTGGAGTGCAGCCTCAAGTTTGTTGGTTTCATCGTGGTCTCCTGCCCTCTCAAGGCCGACTCCAAGGCTGTCATCCGAGAGATTCAGAATGCATCCCACCGGGTATGGCACGTGGCAGAGACAGCAGAGAACAGTGCCAGCCTTACAGTCTCAACAGCGATATTCTACAGATTTTAGCTGGGTGCAGTCACCTGTGCTGCTCCCTCTGCCCCCGAGCCTGAGGACACTCTAGGGCCTGCCTGTGTTGGCTTTCTCATGTCACCTGCACAGAATTCCTAGCGTCCCTGGGAGGCAGGGTAATAGCCCCATGCCCCCACCTCAGCCCTATCCTAGAGAGGAAGAAGCTTGACTAAAGCTGGGGGTGAGGGAAGTGAAGGCAGCAGCTCCTATCTGTCCTGGTGGTTTTCGTTTGTAGTGCTGGGGCAGAGCCCAGGGCCTTGCACTTGCTGGGCAAGTGCTCCACCACTGAGTTACTCTCCTTTGCCTGGTGGTTTTGTGACTCTTGTGATGGCTTTTTCTATTTTGGGACTCAGGATACATTTTAGGGTGTGGGGGTAATCAGTCCCAGAGGGTAGCAACTCCATGACAGGCCGATTGGCCCCTACCAGACCTTCAGAGGTCACAGTCCATTCTTCCCATTGCCAGAATGTCCCCCCACAGAAAGCTATCAACCAAGAGGGTCTGTACTGGAAACTGGTACTTAATTTGCATTACAGATACAAGTTATGGAAGGACAGGGTTGTAGCTCAGTGGTACAGCACCTACTTGGCATTGCACAAGGCTCTGGGTTTAATTTTTAGCACGAAAAAATTAATTTATGGATGTTCTCAGGACTCACGCATACATGCCATTTGTGCAGTGCACCTTAGATGGGGGTGGATTGTTGCCCCAGTCCCCATTTGGAGTCAACATTAAAGAGCCTGGACCTCCCTCCACATCCTACCTTAGAAAAAGGTGGATGGCCATGTCTCCAGACTGGGGTCCTGCCCTGCTAGGCCCACCCTGCTGAGCCTTCACCCTTCTCTCCCCAAGGTGGTCATGATCACAGGTGACAACCCACTCACTGCCTGCCATGTGGCCCAGGAGCTGCACTTCATTGAAAAGGCCCACACACTCATCCTGCAGCCTCCCTCAGAGAAAGGTGAGGCTTTGGCACTACTGTTGGGAATGGGTACAGGGGGACCCTAGTCCAAGAATAGCTTTTATACCAGCAGTGTCCTCAAATAGCTGTTGCATGGTGGCATCTCTTATCACAGCCTAGGTCATTGGGCAGCTTGCAGACACTCACTGGGACACTGGTTCCAGGATCTGCAACATTTCTTTACAGTAATGAGGCACTGGTGATCACACCATCGGTGATCCTGCTCCCAGCCTCATTGCCCACCATTCCCAGCCATACTGGCTCACTGGCCTCCTCATAGCCACCTTGGGCCCAGTAGGCAGCCCCTGTGCAGGTGCTCCCTTCCCCCGTGCAGGGTCTGCCTGGCTCCCCAGCACTCAATGATGGCTCCATTTTTCACGTCAGTATGACCAGAGCCTAGGTAGATGGCTTTGTGCGTATTTCCCACACTGTACAGTACAGCTGATTGTGCCCACAGCACAGACAAGAAAAACAACTGCTTAGTCAACTCTTGGGGCCCCTGTTTTGTACACAAGGAAACAGATTCAGAAGTGAACCTACTAGGCTCAGTTCTCTTGATGTCACTGTGGCATGGGGTATACTCAATACAGAACCTGGGTGCGTGGCAACAGAGTCATAAGAGGAATTACAAGGAGCAGTGGCATCACAGGGCTGTGGACAGCAAATATTCACAGGGTTGGGTGACCTAGCCCAACTGGCTTCCTTAACCAGCCAGCTGCGTCTCAAAAAGGCTCAGTCCCTAGACCTTGGAATTGTGGACAGATGGCCCAGAGGGAACAATCAGAGTCATTGGTTGACAACAAAGCTGGTCTAACTAAATGGCCAAAACAAAAGCAAGGAGAAGCTGCTTTCCCTGTTGGACATTCCAGGGTAAGCAGTCCAACATGGGGTGGCTGCCCTTGGCCATCTTCATCCTCAGCTCCCAGCACCCAAGCCAGGGCCGAGAGTATTCTCAGAGTGGGAAGGGAGGCTGCGCCAGGAAAGCAGGGGTTCAGGCAGGTAATGGAGGTAGGGGTTTATCAGGTGAGGGATCAGCGTCACGGGTACTTTGCACAACAAGATGGGGAGGGGTGGTTTCACTTCTGAGATCAGGATGCCTGGGTTTGCATCCAAACCCCATCACACAATCTCAAAACAGATTGCTCAGGCTTGGACTCTTAGCTCCCTCAACTATACTAAGGCTTCAGTGAACATTCTCTAGTGCCCAGAGCAGGACTGGGCACTTGATGAACCTGTGGTACTGACTCAGGTGTGCAGGGCTCAGGTCAGTGTGGGGGTGCTTGGAAGACAGGGGGCTCCAGTGAGGAGAGAGCAGCTAGTGGGTGGCTGAGCCCCCTTCCCTGACCTTGGATGCCCCACAGGCCAAATATGCGAGTGGCGTTCCATTGACGGCAGCATCGTGCTACCTCTGTCCCTGGGCTCCCCAAAGGCACTGGCCCTGGAGCATGCACTGTGCCTCACAGGCGATGGCCTGGCCCACCTGCAGGCCATGGACCCCCAGCAGCTGCTCTGTCTCATCCCTCATGTGCAGGTGTTCGCCCGTGTGGCCCCCAAACAGAAGGTGCGTGGAGGGTGTTAGGGAGGTGGGAGTGCAGGGGGGGCTCTGGTGGCGGGCACTCCCCCACACTCGGCATGCCTCTGCCATGCAGGAATTCGTCATCACCAGCCTGAAGGAGCTGGGCTATGTGACCCTCATGTGCGGGGATGGCACCAACGACGTGGGCGCCCTGAAGCACGCAGATGTGGGTGAGCCCTTACAGCAGCTGTCCCTCCCTTCAGAGTTCTGGTGTTGGGCACACCTCATTGCTCAAGACAGACAGACTTGGCCTTGGCTGCACATGGACAGTCATGCAGGCGTCAATTCCTATGAGGAAGGGTACAAGGGATGGAGGGGCAAGTGGAGGGGGGGGCAACTGAGAAAACCAGGGGCTGAAATGATTGCCAGTGGTTCAGACTAGGATTATTGAACTTTAAAGCCCAGCCTAAAGAAGTTTCTGAGCTTTCCCCGTATTTAACTGCTTTACCTGTTGAAGAATTGTGTGAAGAATTGTCTTCCTCCAGTTGTCCTCCTTGAGCAATAAGTTTCTTTGGAAGCCAGTGTAGTTTTGACCCTTCGATATTGTGTGGTTTTCATTTTATTTATTGTAAATTTTGTTTTCTTTAGTAGTTTGTTGAAAACAAAATAGACACCTTCTGAGATTTCCTTAGGTCAGGTGGAATAGGGAGGTTTGGAAACTGCTCTGGATAAGAACAGGCTGCAAAGCTTGGGGATCAGTGACATTAAGGCTGGCTTCTCCACTTCTACCATGAACAGATAGACATGGAGCCTGCTTCTCGGGGCCTGGGACTGACAGGCTCCCCCTCTCCCCCTGCATCTGCCGCCTTACCAGGTGTAGCACTCCTGGCCAATGCCCCTGAGCGGGTTGTCGAGAGGCGTCGGCGGCCCCGGGACAGCCCAATTCTGAACAGTGGTGTCAGGCCCACCTCCAGGACGGCCAAACAGAGGTCGGGGAATCCACCCCCTGAGGAACCGTCAGCTTCCCAAAGGGTGAGTCTCTGGAGGGAGATGCTGGCACCCCCTTTGGCCAAGGCTGATCCCCTGCCACCCTCCCTAACAGGACCGCCTAAGCCAGGTGCTGCGGGACCTCGAGGATGAGAGCACGCCTATTGTGAAGCTGGGAGATGCCAGCATCGCAGCACCCTTCACCTCTAAGCTCTCATCCATTCAGTGCAGTGAGTCCCAGCACCCACCCCCAAGCCCCTGCTTACTCCAGCACAACACCCCACCCACACCTGTCTTTTTTCACCCCACAGTCTGCCACGTGATCAAGCAGGGCCGTTGCACATTGGTGACCACACTGCAGATGTTCAAGATCCTGGCACTCAATGCCCTCATCCTGGCCTATAGCCAGAGTGTCCTGTACCTTGAGGGTGTCAAGTTCAGTGACTTCCAGGCCACACTACAGGGGCTGCTACTGGCTGGCTGTTTCCTCTTCATCTCCCGTTCCAAGGTGATCTCTAGAGGTGTTTGGAGGCCAGGGACATCAGGGCCAGCTGGGACTGGCTATTAAAAGCCCTGCCATGTGCTCTCCTTTCACCCTTACAGCAGCCCCTGGAACCTGGAATAGAAACAGTCATCCCTACGTTATAGCTGGGGTTACAGGGTGGTACAGGAAATGCCAGTGGGGGCAGAGACAGGCTGAGACTCTGGGATACCTCTGAGTGGCATACCTTGGTCCCACACTGTCCAAGGGTCTTGAGTGAACCACACAGAATCCCACGGGCAAGGAAGAGTCAGGTGGGGAAATGATTACAAAAGCACTCTGAGGGTGTTATGAAAAAAACTAAGTGGGCCCCAGACTACACGGGACCTCCCTATGGAGTCCTACGCCATGCTGATCTTCAGGCTGATAAAGAGGGAGCTACTCGCAACCTAGAACTGCACGTAGAGTCCATGATATGTGTGGACTGATATGATACCCAGTTCCCAGAGGGGATTGGATGGGAGGCTCCTGAGGCTAGGCCATAGATGCCCCGGGGCTCCCAGGGAGGACTTTGCGTGGATACTGGACTAGTGGAAACAGGGAAAAGTTAGAACAGAGAGTAGGCTCTGCTTTAGACTTTTAAGACCCTTGAGGCTGCTGTGGGGTGTGTAGACATACTGCCCAGGCCAGGGGGGCAGTGCCAACCCCATCCTTAGGGTTGTCAGCACAAGGCCTCCCAAGAAGGAAAGGGTTTTGTTTCGTGCTTATTGGGTAGGATGGTTCCAGGGTAACCCAGGCCCTGACCCTACCCCTCAACCCCTCTGCTACAGCCCCTCAAGACCCTCTCCCGAGAGCGACCCCTGCCCAATATCTTCAACTTATACACAATCCTCACTGTCATGCTCCAGTTCTTTGTGCACTTTCTGAGCCTTGTCTACCTGTACAGTGAGGCCCAGGCCCGGAGTCCTGAGAAGTAAGTATTGTCCCCAGAGGAAGTAATGTCCCTGCAGTTGGGAGTGGCAAGAGGGCCTGGGGGTCTTGGGTGTTGGGAGGTGCATGAGGTCATCACGGTCAGCCAGGCAGGGCCTTGGCTCTCTGCCAGGGCACCAAGGAGCCATAGAGGACTCGTGAGCAGAAAAAAGGTTCCTGACACCACTATCCCCACCCCACCCCTCCCTCACTCCCACCCCCGGCATCTCTACAGGCGGGAGCAATTTGTAGACCTATATAAGGAGTTTGAACCGAGTCTGGTCAACAGCACTGTGTACATCATGGCCATGGCCATGCAGATGGCCACCTTCGCCATCAACTATAAGGTAAGGTCTGGCCCCTTGTCCAGCACACCCTGCCATGTGCCCACTTGGCCCTTGCCACATGCGTTCGTCTGTCTGTCTGTTACCACAGGGCCCGCCCTTCATGGAGAGCCTGCCTGAAAACAAGCCCCTGGTGTGGAGCCTGGCAGTGTCACTCCTGGCTATTGTTGGCCTGCTCCTCGGCTCCTCACCTGACTTCAACAGCCAGTTTGGCCTCGTGGACATCCCTGTGGAGGTGAGTGGCCCTGCAGAAGTACGCTTGGGGCTTAGCCTGGGCCCAGATGCAGGGCCCTGGCCACAGGTCTCCAACTCATCAGCCCTCCCTGCTCTGACAGTTCAAGCTCATCATCGCCCAGGTCCTGCTTCTGGACTTCTGCCTGGCGCTCCTGGCTGACCGTGTCCTACAGTTCTTCCTGGGGACCCCGAAGCTGAAAGTGCCTTCCTGAGATGGCGGTGCTGGTACCCACCGTCTACCCTGGCTGCCACCAGGCAGGAGCCCTACCAAGGCTCCAGGAGGGAACAATGTCCCCCCAACCCCACCCCTATGGTGAGGCTTCCAAGCCTTGCCCTTGGAAGACTGAGCTGGGATCCCCACAGCCCTCTGCTGGCCTGGCTAGTGGAACCAGCCTCTTTGTTAATAAAGCAGCATCCAAGATTTTAAGAAGCCCTGCCTCCAACTTGTCTGTGACACCTGGGGTCATTTTAGGTCACAGGCCAGGAGACTCTCAGGTACTGGGAGAAGTTAGGATTGGTAGTCTTTCCCTCTTCCAAACTTGTGCAATAACAGTGTGCCTTCCTCGGTATGTCTTAGAAATGTAGAATATGTCACTGACTCATGCTTCTTGGGGTCCTATGCCACAGTTGCACCTCACACTGCAGATGAGAGTAGCAATCACCAGGGTCTCAGCCAGGATGTGACCTGGAATCCTGGCTCAGCCCTAGTAGTGCAACTCAAGAATTACAGAATAGCCAGCTGGGGATGTAGTGGTAGAGCACATGCCTATCGTGTGGAGCCCTGGGTTTATTCCCCAGTACCACAGAATAGGTAGCATAAGACTAGTCACAGCCTTTCCAAAAGCCAAAAACTTCAGGAAGCAAAGTTCTACACATACTTTTAAAGATTTTTTATTTCCAGCCAAAATTACTGGGTGTGGATGCATCTTCATAATTGACAAGCTGCTCGTGGCAATCTCTCCCTGCTTTCTGCTCAGCATGGGCCTTGGCCTCTTCACCTGCGACTTTGCCCTCCACAGCCCACTTGGGCCTACAAGTGGCTGGCTTCATCAGGCAGTGTGACATGAGTAAGACCCTGAGAACAGGAGTCAGATGGAGGCTGAGGAGGGGGTCAAGACTGGCAGTGACAGGCCCTCCTCACTGGGTAGGACCTCAGGAGGGAAAGGGGAACCTACCTGATGACACCTGACCGGGGGCTGCAAAATTACCAGGATGTAGATGGCAAATCACTGAGAAGGATGATTCTTAGATGTTCCAGAGCAGGAGTCCTCTGTGCTCCTGTCCCTAAGAGAGCCACTCTCTGGCTCCACTCAGGGGGTCTCAAGAGCCTGATCCATCTTTGAAGATCACCAGTGTTCAAGGAGACTGGGCCCCCCCCCCCGCATTAGGGGAATCGTGTAGAACACCAAGCGTCCACCAGGGGGCGCCATTGCTCAGATCAGGCGGGTGTTGATTCCGAGAGCCAACACACCTCTGGGCATGGAGGTTACTGGGTCATAGGGTGTGGAAGTTTCTGGGACAGACACCCCAGGCCGGCGGATTGGGTTCTGCTAAAAGAATCTGTCCTGGACAAAGTCCTGGGATGCCCTAGTCTGAGCCGCTGCGACCAGGGGTGTTCGATAAAGATACGCCGACCAGACACGATCTCAGGTGGCTTGAGCAGTGGCCGCAGTCCGGGCTTCCGGGCTTTGGGGGCGTGGCGTCGCTTAGGCGTGGTCTTTCAGTGGGCGTGGCCTTGGCCGGGCGGACCCGTGCCGAGGCAGCCGAGACTGTGGCAGGAAATCGGGGCTGGTCCCCGCCGGCGTGCAGCCCCATCCCGGGCCAGGTCCCAGCTGAGCGATCCCTGGGCTTAGACATGGACACATCAGAGCCAGGTAGGGGGTCCTGGATCTGGTCTTCGGGGGAGATTTCCACGACGACCCTCTCTTCCAAATGAGTAACCCGGTCTGTCGCTCTTGGTCTCGAGAGCCGAGAAAAGAGTTCCTGAACTGGAAGATTGCAGGAATCCTCCATGATGAGGACCCCGCAACCAAGAGGGGCTCGAGACACCAGCCCTTGACTCCCCCCACTCATTTCCGAGCCTTCGCGCAGGACGCCTGGGGGAGGGGGCCCAGGAAAGGGAAGTGGCCGCTTCTGCTTCTGATTTTTGTGATGGGGGCAGGGTGTCACGACCGCTGTTGGAGAGGGCAAAGCAGTAGGATCCCCACAGGGCTCCTCCATAGCCCCAAGAAGCGGACAATGTTAATCTTAGACCCCTAGAAGAGGGAGCGGGGGCGGTAGCAGAAATGTGGAAAGGTCGGACTTGTGTTTCCGGCTGTCTTTGTGTCTCTTGTATGTGGAGAGTAACTCAGTCTTTTAAGTCCCTCATGGTTTCAGTCTGTCCATGTGTTTATGCCGCAGGCTCTGTTCCTGTGTGTCCCACGTGTATTTCCATCTGTCTGGCCTGGGGTCCATGTGGTTCCATTGTCAAGCTGGCTCTCTCCTCCCAGATAATGTAGCAGCATCTGGGGCATGTTTTGTTGCTTTGCTTCTGGGTCCCTGCCTGTGTGGGTGTCTCTGCAGCTCTGAGCGGCTGTCTCTGGTTGTATCTGGGCCCATTTGTCTGCCCTGAGTTGGCCCCACCTAAGCCCACTCTCCCTGTATCCCACACTCCCCACCACCCAGGACACATGCCCCTGCATGCTCTCTCTCTCCCCTTCAGAATTAGATTGGTTGAGGTGCTGATTGTGGATTGTGGTGTCGTGGGTGGAGGGAGGCAATGGTTGGCCCATGTATTACACTCCCTTCCCCCAGGGTTACCCCCAGCTCCTGAGAGCAGGAAGAGGTACAGTGACATCTTCCGGAGCCTGGATAACCTCGAGATCTCACTCGGGAACGTGTGAGTCTGAACCTGGGTCACCCAAATCCTACCAGGATCCCCAAAATCTCTGACTATTCAGGTGCCTTGAAGCCCCATTTGAAACCTGAAACATCTGGACCCACTTAACTAATAACACCAAAAGTCTAAGATGCGGGGGCTCAGCGGTTACTGCGCTTGCCTGGCATACACGAGATGCAGGTTCAAACCCCAGCACCACATATTAGGACAACCTAGTGTCGGAGCAATGAAAGCCACATGAAAAACTAAATAAATAAAATTGATTCTCTCTTCTGTCTCTCATTGTCCCTCTCTCAAAAAAAAAAAAAAAAAACAACAGAAAAAAGTCTAAGATGGAGAGGTGGCTCAGTGGTAGTGAGCTTGCCTGGCATGTGCAACATTCCAGGTTCCATCCCCAGCACCACATACACAAATAAAGGAAAATCAACCAGATGAAAAGGGGCTGGAGTGGTGGCTCCATGTTAGCATGCTTGCCTGGTATATTCTAGGATGCAGGTTCGAACTCCAGCACCATATACACAACCAAGTGTTGAAGAACTAAAACCAGACAAAAAAATAAAATTGATTCTTTCTCTTTTCCTATCTTTAAAAAATGAAAAAAAAATTAACTCTCTTCCTCTTTAAAAGAAAAAAGGTCTAAGATGGGAGCCCAGATATTTTAGATATATCCCCAGAGTGGCCCTAAGACCCCCAAATATCCTTCTTGTGACCCTTTAAAACAATTGCGATTGCTATAATCCCACTCTGAACCCAAAGTTATCTAGGGTCCTTCAAACCTTTTCTCAAGTCCTATAAAATTAAAAAATAAAAAACATGGTTTCTGCAAAATCCTCAGACCTCCCAGATACAAAAGATGCCACAGAAGTGATATCCAGGACTGTCCCTGAAACTGCCCTAGGGTCCCCAGCACCAACCCACATATATATGCAGTACAGACTGGGCAGAAATGACATCTGACCCCCATGCCCCCTAGGACCTTTGAGATGCTGGCTGGAGACCCTGTACTCTCAGAAGACCTGGATCCTGATAAGGTCACCACACCCACAGTGGTGAGTGGGACATGGGAGACAAGGAGGAGGGGCCTGAGCCAGGATCTCTGCCCTGCTTGCTCCTGAATGCTGTCTCCTCCACCTTCCTGCCAGACCAATGAAGCCAGCAGTTGGAGTGGCCCCTCTCCAGAGGATCTTACACCCCTTACAGGTAGGGAACTTTGAGGCCAGGATTTGCGGGGATACAAAACGGTTCTTAATTCAATAAGTCAGCAGTGACTCTGTTCCGTGCCAGACATTATTTGGTTCAGGGGACTCAACAATGCACACAGCCCTCAAGGAGTCCCCAGTCTGGACAGACAAGCTATAAAGTTGCAATCAGGACAGTGATCCAAAAGGAGGGTTCAGGACCAGGGCTACTGTACTAGTCTGGGGGCTTAGGGAAAGCTTCCTCAGGAGGGTGCCTTCAGAGTTCAAGGGTCCACCCATCTGCCCCAGGGGAGGAATTGGATTTGCGGCTCATTCGGACCAAGGGGGGCGTGGATGCAGCCCTGGATTATGCCAAGACATGGAGCCGCTATGCCAAGGAGCTGCTGGCCTGGACTGAGAAGAGAGCCAGCTATGGTGAGGGCCCCTTCTGCCCAACCCAAGTCTTTAAACAGTACTTGAACCCCAGCTGGACCTAACCCCTTGATGTCTCCCTGCACTCCCCACAGAGCAGGAGTTTGCTAAAAGCATCATGAAGATTGCTGAGGCTGGCAAGGTGTCCATCCATCAGCAGGTAGCCATGAGCAAACTTCCCCAGAGCCCAAAACTCCCACATCCCCAGCCCTGCCCTCCCATCCTCAGCATCCTCTTATGTCCTACCCCCAGAACCACATGCCAATGCAGTACATCTACACCCTGTTTCTGGAGCATGATCTCAACCTGGCAGCCCTGGCCTTGGAGACAGTAGCCCAGCAGAAAAGAGATTACTACCAGGTGAGGAGGCGGGGCAAAATGATAAGGAGGGCAACCTGATGTCCTTCAGGTGGGATTCCCTCCCCAACAATACAGAAGTCACTGCTACCTTCATTGCCATTTTGCTGTTGAGGAAGCTGAGGCCCAGGGATGCTCAGGAACTTGCTCAAGGTTACCCAGCAGAGATTCAAAACAGGCTTCCTGTGCGTTGCAAAACTTATGTTTGTGAGGAAGAGCATGAGTGCTGAGCACTGTTGGGAAGAAGTCCTTGCTGTGTCTGGGTCTAGGCAGAAGGGATGCGGTGATCTCTCATGAACACAAGGATGGGGAGAGCAGGCCTGTGTGAGAAGACTCTCAGGGAGAATACCTGCTCAGAAAAGGTCCAGATTTGGGGGTCTAGCTCCGTGGTAGAGCCAGTGCTGGAGGCCCTGGATTCCATCCCCTGCTCTGCATTAAAGAGAAGAAAAGGCACAGGGGTGTAAGGAATGGAAAGACTGGGCGGGTGGCACCTCTGTGGGGACGCTGAGGCTGCATCACCATCACTCCCCCACGTGCCCTTGCCAGCCTCTGGCCGCCAAACGGACTGAGATTGAGAAGTGGCGGAAGGAGTTCAAGGAACAGTGGATGAAGGAGCAGAAGCGGATGGTGAGGCGTCGTGTGGGTGGGGACGCCCAGCTGAGGAATCGAAGGCTGGGCGCTAACCGCCCCCGCATTCCTACCGGTGGCCCCCCAGAACGAGGCGATGCAGGCGCTGCGGCGGGCCCAACTCCAGTACGTGCAACGCAGTGAGGATCTGCGGACGCGCTCCCAAGGTTCCCCTGAGGACTACACCGCTCAGGCCTCCCCTGCAATCAGCAAGCAGCAGGAGCGGCGGCGGCGGTCCCGAGAGGAGGCCCAAGCTAAGGTGGGGACCCGACCCCGTGTCCCCTTTGCATGTGGGACACTCTCCACGCTCTTCACCTGCTTCTCCCCACCACCGCCGGCCTCGGTTTCCCCAGGCGCTGGAGGCTGAGGCATGGTATCAGGCCTGCGTCCGCGAGGCCAACGCACGACAACAGGACCTGGAGAATGCCAAGCAGCGGATTGTGTCACACGTGCGCAAGCTGGTGTTGCAGGGGGACGAAGTGCTGAGGCGGGTGAGGCTTTCCCTTGGCCAACCCCCCTCAGCCCGTCTGGGCCTCTCCACTCAGCCCCAGGACTTGCTCCATCTTCCTGCCATCCGGTTGGGCCCCACACCTTGAAGGAGCCTCACATTCAACCAAGCTCCCTGCCCCAGCTGACTGCCCTAGTCCCTAAGCTGTCGCCCTGTGACTGCCCGACTCCCCAAACCCTGGCCAGTGGGATCCTGGCTCCTTCCGCCCAGAACCCGCCCTTCCTTAAAGCTTTGTCTCCTCCCCACAGGTGACCCTGGGTCTGTTTGGTCTGCGCCGAGCGCAGGCTGAACGCGGTCCCCGCGCCTTCGCAGCCCTGGCCGAGTGCTGCGCGCCCTTCGAACCCGGCCAGCGCTACCAAGAGTTCGTGCGGGCTCTGCGGCCAGAGGAACCGCCGCCCCCACCGCCGGCCTTCTGCTTCCAGGAGTTTGCATCCACCGTGCACAGGTGGGCCCAAGGTGCTGGGATGGAAGTGAGCCTGGAGTTGCTGGGCCAGGCACTTGGTGCTATCAGGCGAAGTACTCACGATCAAAGAACTCAGCGCCTCAATGGAACTTAGTACTCTTGGCTCTGGGTGGTGTTTTGCTTTTGTTTGCGGTGGGGGGTGGGGAGCAAAATGACTGACCCAGTAGTGGGAGGGTCCAGGATGCTCATGGGCATCAGGACTTGCAGAGCTAGAAGTCGTCATACCTGAGTGCTGTCGACCCAGGCCAGTTTCCTGGGATGGAGTCCTCAAACTCCTCTCCTCTCAGCTCCCCTCTGGACTCAAGAAAGAAACACTGTGGGCCCCCACCTCCCAGGCTGGAGGAGAGTTCGGCAGAGCCAGGCCCTTGGGAGGACACTGGCATAGGCTGGCAGGGTGAGTGTAGTGAAGGTAGGGTGGGAGTGGCACCAGAACAGGGGCCATCCTTACTGACCTGTCTGTACCTAGGGACTCGGGGTCCCACTCCAGGCAGTGATGTGGACAGCGTGGGTGGCGGCAGTGAGTCTAGGTCCTTGGACTCTCCCACTTCCAGCCCAGGTGAGGAATAAAACTTGATTCTGACCCACTCCCCACCTATAGCCATACTCCAGCCTTTATCCAAGCTTTGACCCTCAATCTCTAACCCACCCTTTGACCTCTGACCTATCCTACAGCCTGACCTATTTCCTCAACCTCTGACCTATTTTCTTTTTTTAAATTTATTATTTATTAGATGATATAGTTACAATTGAGGGGGAAACATTATCAAATATTCCAGAACAAATGAATATATACTTAGTTATCTAGGGCTAATGCCATGTCATGGATGCCCAGCTTGGGTTCCCCATGTTGCTGTTTCCCCCAGAAGAACCATTGAGTTAAATGGATATCTTGTGGAGGTCAGACATCACCTTCTGAGATGATTCCCCTATATGACCTATTTTCTTGATCAGACTTCTAAACCACCTCACAGAAGGTGACCTATTCTCTAATGGTTAACCTCTGACCTCTCTGATCCCATCCTTACCTCTGACCCTTTCTCCCCAAGAACATCTGTAGGAGGATCTGGAAGCTCTGAAAACCAAGACTGTATGTCCTTAATTTTGGAATCTCCCTATAACTCCTGTGACCTCCAACCTCTGTAACTTTCTGTCCCCAGGCCCTGGTACACGACGGCTGGTAAAGGTGTCATCCACAGGCACTGAATCTTCAGATGACTTTGAGGAACGAGACCCTGGTGAGGCTGGATCAGGTGGAGTGGGGCAGGGTGGGAGGTGGACCTGGCAAATCTGACCTTGTCTCCCTTCAGACCTAGGAGATGGGCTGGAGAACGGGCTAGGCAGCCCTTTCAGGAAGTGGACACTGTCCACTGCGGCTCAGACTCACAGGCTGCGGCGGCTGCGGGGCCCAGCCAAGTGTCGAGAGTGTGACGCCTTCATGGTCAGCGGGACTGAGTGTGAAGAGGTGTGGCCTGGGCTAGTGACCCATGACCTCTGCTGACCCCTGATGACCTTCCCTTGATGACCTGAGATCCCTATAATCTTCCTGATTATAGGGATCAGATCAGGACCCACCCTGATCTGATGATCTCCTATGTATTCTCCATTCACTGAGGATCCTTACAACTCCCTCTTTCCCCCACTGACCCCCAGTGACCTCATGACACTTAACTTTCCCCCAGTGCTTCCTGACCTGCCACAAGCGATGCCTGGAGACTCTGCTGATCCTCTGTGGACACCAGCGGCTCCCAGTCCGGACACCTCTGTTTGGGATTGACTTCCTACAGCTTCCCAGGAACTTCCCAGAGGAAGTTCCCTTTGTGGTCACCAGATGCACGGCTGAAATAGAACACCGTGCCCTGGGTGTGCAGGTGCTGCCTTGACCCTTGACTGTCCCCCAGAAATGACCTGACCCTGTTGATGGCTGGATCATAAGCCAAGTGTCTCTTTACTCACTTGCTCTACAGGGCATTTACAGAGTCAGTGGGTCCCGGCTCCGTGTGGAGCGGCTATGCCAGGCCTTCGAGAATGGCCGAGCATTGGTGGAGCTGTCAGGAAATTCACCTCATGACATCTCAAGTGTTCTTAAACGGTTTCTCCAGGAGGTGGGTGGTCAGGGGACTTGGGAGGGTGGGGGTAAGCAGGGGCTGAGGACCCTTGGCAGCCCACCTATACTCATGTACCCCTGCCCATTTCACCCCCAGCTCACTGACCCTGTGGTCCCCTTCCACTTCTACGATGCCTTCATCTCTCTGGCTAAGACCTTGCATGCAGACCCTGGGGACAACCCTGAGACCCCCAGTCCCAACCCTGAGGTTATCTGCTCGCTGAAGACCCTCTTGGTACAGCTGCCTGACTCTAACTACAACACTCTGCGGCACTTGGTGGCCCATCTGTTCAGGTGTGCACTGGTCCCTGAGCCTCAAACCTGTTCCCTTTCCCTGAACATGTGATTGCTAACCTCTGTGGCTGACCCCTGATACTGACCTCTGACCTTTGACATGTTTTCTGAGCTCTGAACCTTAATACGTGACTCATAACTTTGGGTACTGACCCCTGACTCCCATCTCTGGACATGTTGCTGCTGGTCTCAAACAGTGATGATCAAGACCACTTACCCAAGACATGGATAGGCAAGTCACCACTAGGCTGGCCTGCAGGTCTTACACTTACCCTCAACCTATACCTTGCACCCCATACCCTGACCTTTCTCCTCACACCATCCCCAGGGTTGCTGCACGATTTGAAGAAAACAAGATGTCTGCCAACAACTTGGGTATTGTATTTGGGCCAACGCTTCTACGACCACCACATGATCCATCAGCAGCCAGTGCCAACCCTGTCACCTGCCTGCTGGACTCTGGGTACCAGGCTCAGCTTATTGAGTTCCTCATTGTGCACTATGAGCAGATCTTCGGGATGGACGAGCTCCCCCTGGCCACTGAACCTCTGCCCCAAGACCCCAGCCCAGCCCCTGGGCCCCTCACAACCAGCCCCTACCCTCTAGTCCCGTTCCTTGCCCCAGAATCACAGTCCCCCGCCCCAGCCTTGGACCCTGACCCAGACCCCAAGTCCCATAGTGACCTGGAGAAGCATCCTGAGGCCACGTCCTCTGAGGTAGGAACCTGCTGGGCCACCAGGTATGGGGAGAGCCTTATCTCTGTCTAATTCTCCCATTTGCCATCTTCCTTCCCCTTTAAAATGTCTTCCATTGTCCCTTATTTAATCTGTGCTCATTCTGAAAGGAACAGTGAGGAATGAAGAGATAGGTTATAATGGAATAACAATAGGAATCAGCCCTGCAGAAGTATAGCATGGGTGATCACTCATTCAACAGAATATTTATCAAACATCTACTATGTGCCAAACATTGGTCTAAGAAACATCAATGAGCTAAATAACAAAGTTCTTATCCTTTTGGTATCTGCTTTCTACTGGGAAAAGACCAATGATAAACAAATATGATATAAGATCAGTTATATAGAATGGTACAAAGTGACAGTGACAAGTACTATGAGGAAATAAAGGACAGAGTAAGTGATGGGACACCGGGGCATCAGAGGCACCAGGTTGATAAGTGGGGACAGTTTTGGAGGGTTTTGGTTTTTGTTTGTTTGTTGGCACTGGGAATTGAACCCGGGGTGCTTTACTACTGAGCTACATCCCCAGGTCTTTTTCTTTTTGAGACAGATCTTGCTAAGTTACCCAGGCTGATTTTGAACTTGTGATCCTCCTGCCCCAGCCTCCCAAGTCACTAGGATTATAGGCATGTGCCACTGTGCCTAGTGTGGAGGGCAGTTTGTAGCAGTAGATATGATAGTAGGGGTGGGCTTTTTGGAACAGGTGAACTTGGGCAAAGAATGAAAGGAAACAAGGGTGGAGTAAGCTAAGTGTAAATCTGGGAAAGGGTATCCCAGGCAAAGGGTGCAGCCAGTGCAAAGACCCTGAGGTACAGCATGCCTGGTTTGTTCAGAACACAACCCTACCCTGTAGTGAATGAGCAAAGGAAAAGCAGTAGGAAGTGAGGCCAAAGAAGGCTTGGCCTAGATAGCTCTGCCAGCTGCCACTAACTATGCACCTACTAGGCACGGGTTATGGGCCATCACTACTGATCACTTACTAGGCACAGAGCATGACCTACTATTGAATCCACACCTACTATTCGTAGGTGCTGTTTAAGCTTCCTGTCATCTTTGCCACAACTCTGAGAAGCACATGACTATTGGTGTAAATCACTTATTACTAAGATGATAACGTTAAGGCTTTAAGTCATTTTAAGTGACCCTGAATGGGGAGCTGCTAGTGGAGCGCTTCCAACAGAATCCAGAGCTTAGCTGTGAACCAGGAAAACGGCAGCTATGACTACTTTAGGCAGTCTGTGCCCCAAGTCTGTGCTCAGGACTCCTGTAGAAGGTGCCCCTCTTCCTCAGTCTCTGCTATACCCACCATTCTTAAGAGTAAGGACCTCTTCCGCAGAGCTGGGAAGAGGCTGCCTGAGAACTGTGGTTATGAGGAATGGAACAGCTTGTGAGTGCTCAGTGTTTGATACAAAGAACTCAAATCATTATTACTATTTGGTAAAAGAACATTGAGGATATATAGGGAACCTAGAAAGCTGATGTGAAGTGGGTAGGGTGCAGATGGAAACCTAAGACTTCAGAGGCACCACCCAGTCCTAATCAGACATGGCTAAGCCCCTCCTTGCTGACACTTCATTGTGTGTGTGGTGCTGGGCTTTGAACCTGCATCCTAGTGCATGCCAGGCAAGTGCCGTAACCACTGAGCCACTGCTCCAGCCCCCAAGCAGAACACTTTTAAGAGCGCTGTCTGTCCCCAAATTGCGAAGGAAATTTTACATGTCCAGGAAAAAGCCATTGGCTCTTCAAGTCTTAAAGAACTGAGATTGTATCATTGGGGTCACATTCTTGGGTTTTTCCCTGCAGATTCCAACTCTGCAGAGTGACCAAGGAGAGGAAGTGGCTGAAGATACCAAAGATGGGGGAGGGGAAGGTGAGTGTATTGGGGAGCAGCTCAGGAGTTCTGGGGATGCCCTTTCCTGTGGGATGGTTTGGCTGAGAGATGATTGGAGGTGGGGGGAATATCTGGAGGACTTGGGGATGCTCAGCATTGACCAGTCTACCCAACAGTATCCAGCCAAGACCCTGAGGACTCACTCCTAGGGACACAGTCCCGGGGCCATTTCAGCCGCCAACCAGTGAAGTATCCCCGGGGAGGTGTGCGGCCTGTCACCCATCAACTGTCCACCTTGGCCCTGGTGGCTTCCAAGCTGTGTGAGGAGGTTCCTGTTACATCAGTGCACCGAGGAAGTCTGAGGGGGCGGGGGTCAGGCCCTGCTGCTGCCTCCCAGGAAGGCAGCCCCCTGCGTCGCACCCCACTACCCAAGCATTTTGAGATCACCCAGGAGACAGCTCGGCTACTCTCAAAGCTGGACAGTGGTGCTATGCCTAGGGCTACCTGCTGCCCGGACTCCCAGTCTGATGAAACTGAGGACCATCTCTGACCATCCTAAGGAACCCAGGACTAAGATGGACCCATACTCCTCATCTCTCCCCATTTGTAAGGAAAGACTACATGGCCAAGGGAGGCCTAAAACACTTTTTGGGCAATGTCTCTCCACCAAATACAGGTGGTTTCAAGCATCAGGGCCACTCAAGTTCAGAAGTCACTCAGGGTCAATACTCAGGGTCAATACAGGTCATGAGATTCTTGGGGTCTGCCCTAGTCTCTGACCTCTGGGATAGGGGTGCATTTTACTACTTTGGTTGTGATCACGCCCCCATTTCCATCTGCCTCCTCTGACTCCAAGCAACTTATTCTTGGAAGAGGTGGGCAACAGACCCCACATCCTGGCAGTGCCAGGGGTCTGATGGACTCTAAATAAACTGCCCTATATATTCTAGCATGTCTGTCTGTCGGGGGAGGGTGACAGGGAAGAGGCTATCAGCAAGAGCAGCATTCCTGGGCCCCATTTTACCAATCAGAGAAATCAAAGCCCCCTTTCTTCATGTCCAAACACCCTTGATAACTTGCAGGCAATTATGGGCTGGGTCTGGACACCCGGCTGAGTCACGCCGCCGCCCTCCCAGAGCTCGGCGTCCCGGATCCCGTCCAGCATAATCAAACAAATATAACCAAAGCGCAGATAAACGGGACAATGGGGCTGTGTGCTCCGGTCCGTGGGAGCCCGGGGCCGCCACGCAGAAGCTGGGGGAGGAAGCAGGACAGGGGGCGCAGAAACGAGACTGCAAGAAATTTGAGCCAGAAAGGTTTCTGGGGCAAGGTGCCTGCGGCGCGCGGCGGTTTCGAGCTAGGTTAGACGAGGCCGGGCTGGGGTCCTGGCGGTGGGCGCCAAGTCGGATCAGGGCGTGGCTTGTAACTCGGCGGACGATTGGGCACGAGTGAGAAGGCGGGGTGGGGCTAAGTGGGTGGGGGGTCTGGAGCCTCGACTCGAACCCTGAGACCACCCTCAGCTGCTCCCGGCCAGCGTGAGGTCACGGCAGGAATTCTCGGGTAGCCGAGTGAGTCATCCCCGGAGGCCACTGCGGGCGCGTGAGGTGTACAGGGCCTGGGGTGGGAGTCCCGTGCCGGAAATACAGAGGGGCGACCATAGGGCCGCAAGGCGAGGAGGAAACAGCCGGGCTGCAGTTCCGGGCGACCACTTCCGAGGCGGTCGCGGAGGCGGGGCTTTCCTAGGTGGCGGGGGCGCCGTAGGGCTGCCCCAGGTGGCAGGGGCGGGACACCACGGCCTGGGTGGAGGCGGGGGCGGGGCGGCTGAACCCCGCCTCCCGCGCCTTCTGGTCCGTGGGCTCCCGGCACACCCGAAAGTTGCTCTCTCCGCGGTTGCGGGGTCATGGCCCTCGGGCCCGCTTCAGTCCCCCACGAGCCCGCCCCGTCTGCAGCTTGACGGGAGGTCCAGGTAAGAGCAGCAACAGCAGGGCATGGGGTGGGTGCGGGTCAGGAGGACGAGGCACGCCCCCTCCTCTCCTCCAGTCTGGGGACACCTGGAGGCCCCGCCAGCCACCGCTTCTTTGACTTGCCTCTTTGTCCCGGAGGCCGCCAGGGTCCTCCATCTCACCGGGAAGGGCCCATGCCCCGCCTGCTTTGGAAGAGCTAGCGCGCGAATCCTGCCGCCTTGCTACCTGTTCTGATCTGCCCAGTCACCTCCATATCTCGGCTCTACCCGCAGGGTCCCAGCAAGTGACCTCACCCCAGCGCCCACACGCCCCCCCCACCCCCGCCGGTCTCTGCTCGGTACATTGACCCCGGCACCAAACTGACCTTCCCTGATCTGGTTTCTCAGCTCACGCCCCTTTTGTCCTGCCCTAACTTGTCCTCCCCCTCATCCCTTAGTCCCCTACTGGATCGCAGATTGGCCGCTTTGGAATTGGGCTGTAGATGAATTTTGTTTGATTCTTCAGGTTAAAAAACAGAACAAGTTATTGTTTTGAGAGATCTTTCATAAAATTCTTTATTAATAGGACTTTATTAGTAGATAAGAAACAGCTGCTCCCCATCCACACCCTGCCGAGCTTGCTTTTTCTGGGTCACCTGAGTCCCCACCACAGTCCCCACCACAGTCTGCTCAGAGGCATCAAAGTTTGCAGCCCTATCTCTTCCTGTCCTGAAGTTTGTGACTAGCTGCTGCCTGCTTCTTCCCACAAGGGCCACTTGCACTGATACCTCTTTCTCTCTTTCTGTGCCCCCAGATGGTCACCATGGGCCAGTGCTACTACAATGAGACCATCGGCTTTTTCTACAACAACAGTGGCAAAGAGCTCAGCTCTTATTGGCGGCCCAAGGATGTGGTGGTGGTGGCACTGGGGTTGACAGTCAGTGTGCTGGTGTTACTGACCAACTTGCTGGTTATTGCAGCCATCGCCTCCAACCCCCGCTTCCACCAGCCCATTTACTACCTGCTTGGTAACCTGGCTGCAGCAGATCTGTTTGCTGGTGTGGCTTACCTCTTTCTCATGTTCCACACGGGCCCACGAACCGCTAGGCTCTCACTCAAAGGCTGGTTCCTGCGACAGGGCCTGCTGGACACAAGCCTGACAGCATCAGTGGCCACACTGCTGGCCATTGCCGTGGAGCGGCACCGCAGTGTGATGGCTGTGCAGTTGCACAGCCGCCTGCCCCGCGGCCGGGTTGTCTTGCTCATTGTGGGTGTGTGGGTGGCCGCACTGGGCCTAGGGCTGCTGCCCGCCCACTTCTGGCACTGTCTTTGTGCTCTGGACCACTGTTCACGCATGGCTCCCCTGTTCAGCCGCTCCTACCTAGCTGCGTGGGCCCTATCCAGCCTGCTTGTCTTCGTGCTCATGGTAGCTGTCTACACCCGCATTTTCTTCTACGTGCGTAGGCGAGTGCAGCGCATGGCCGAGCATGTCAGCTGCCACCCCCGCTACCGAGAGACCACACTCAGCCTGGTCAAGACTGTTGTCATCATCCTGGGTGAGTGAGACACTGAGCCTGCTTGGGGCCACAGGGACGTCACCTCTTCCCCAACTTCCATAAGACCCTGGGAAACAATGAACTAACCAAGTGATAGAATGTGATGGTAGGGGATGGTTTGGATGGGGGATGTTCTCCAAGGAAATGCTATCTGAACAGAGACCTCAATGCTGGGGAAAGGAAAAGAGTTCCAAGCAGAGAAAACTGAAAGTGCAAATCCCAAGGCAGGACCCGACCAGAGCCTTCAAAGAGGAAAAGAGGCCCATGTGGTAGCCTTCAAGGAGGAGAAAAGGTCAGCAAGGACTTGAAGATCACAAACAGGGTCAGAGTTTGTTTCTAGTCCCATGTGAAACCCTTAAGGTTTTTAGCAGGGAGTAATGTAGTCACTCTGGCGAGTGTATATATATATGGAACCAGCTGATGATACACTCTACCACACCAGAATAAAAATCAACTCTTTCCAGCTATCCCTCCACCACAGTAACCTCCTTCCCCTCATGGAACAAATTTTGTAGAAGCATCCAGGGCTGTGACCACCTCGGACTAGTTAGGAAGGTATCTCTTCTAGCAGACAAATCAGAGAAAGGTATCCCCTCTTGGCATTTCTGTCCTTCACACTGCCAAGCCAGCAAGACAGGCAGCTCTTGGAGCACATACTGCAGGTATCGCTTGAGCTCTGGAGATCACTCCAGCCCAGAGCTCAGAGTTGCTGGTGCCAGGCCATCTGACAATTTGCCTTGCTCTCTTTGGCCTCCATCCTACAGGGGCATTCGTGGTCTGCTGGACGCCTGGCCAGGTGGTGCTGCTCCTGGATGGTTTGGATTGCAAGTCCTGCAATGTCCTGGCTGTGGAGAAGTATTTTCTGCTCCTGGCTGAGTCCAACTCATTGGTCAATGCCGCAGTGTACTCATGCCGAGATGCTGAGATGCGCCGCACCTTCCGCCGTCTCCTCTGCTGTGTATGTCTCCGCCGGCCTTCCCATGAGTCTACCCACTATACATCAACTGCCCAGACAGGTGCCAGCACTCGCATCATGCTTCCTGAGAATGGCCACCCCCTGATGGACTCCACTCTTTAGCTATCTTGGAGAGGATGCAGCTCTTGACAACTCATGGATGCATCTGGATTGTCCCAACCAGGAGGGCAGACTTAAAGGCAGACCCATGGTCTGGCTTGGCACAGCAGCACTCCCCAGGCACACAGCTCTGCCTATCCCTGGGAATTGGGGTCCTCTCCAAGCACCTGGGAGGACGCAGATGATGTCCGGAAATCTGGCTCTTAAATCATCTCAGGTTTTAGGATGTTTTTAACAGACATTTTTGTATTTTTACTGCACATCTCTAGTAAACCTGTGGACTGGTTCCTCCTATGTGGTGCTGTGAGTGGGAAGAGTGGAAGAGAAGAGGGCCCTCCCAGGCCATGATGCCCAGTGTGACTGTGGGCACACGATCTTTCTGAGGCTGATTCTTTAGCAGCACAGACTGAGGGGTGCTAACATGAGCTGGGAAAGACTTGTAGCCCTTTGCAGCCTCAGGGGCTGTCCAGCCTCCATTAGTATTGAGAGTTTACAGAGAGGGCACGATACAGGGAGTAAACCTTGCCACTCTAAGATCTCAAAAGTATTTTTGTCATCAACTCAGTCTTGTCTATCTTTATCTCCTGAAATTGTGTACCATGATTCAAGCCTATTAGAAATCCTTCAACATGGCATCTCCTCAGCCCTATTCTCCTTCCTCTTCAGTTTCTGACTCTTGTTCTAGTCTTGCATCCATTTCTTTCTGCCTCTGCTGTTTTCTCTATCTGTTCCCCTCCCTGTGTCATCTTCTGGAGCTCGGGGTGGTCCATGGTTTGTGTGAGCCCTCTTGCTCTCACCAGCCCTTCTGTCTGCATCCAAATTGTTAAAGATCACATGCATAGCCATCTCCATCTCATCGCCTGCCTCACCACCTACATTCACAGTGAAGTCCAGATAGCAGGATGAGGAATTTGAGAGCTACCATTTTTCAAGCTCTTTTGATGTGTCTGGCACACTTATAAACACTAGGTGCATTGTTTTAACCTTCACCTGCATCTTGTAGTTCATGTATTACACTTGTCTTCATGTGAGGACTGTGGTTCAAAGAGGCTGAGATTTAGCCTATGGTTACACAGCTTGGAAAGGCCTAGAACTGCATCAAGAGACTAAAGGGGTCCTAGAGAAAATGCTTCAGATTCCCACAAAGCCTGGAATTAGTCACAACCTCAGCTGGACAGCCCTCATCTCACCCACAGCCCCCAAGGCCTCAGATGTGCCAGGTCCGTGTTGAGCCTCCATTCAGTGTCCAGAGAGGCACCCTGCCATGCACAGTGAGCCTAGAACTGGGTTGTTTGTTTCTGCTTCACCAGTAAGGAGACAGGGCTATGTTCCTACTTCAGATTCACGTACTGAATAACAGCAGGAATTTGAATCCAGTTCTCATTAGAAATCAAATTCTTTCCTTTTTTTCATTCCACCCCTCTTTTTATTTTGAAACAGGGTCTTGCTGAATTGCCCTGGCTGGCTTTGAACTTGTGATTCCCCTGCCTCATCGAGGATTATAGGTATTTGCCACTGTGCCTATGTGCCTAGCTAGAGACCAAAATCTTTTTTTTTTTTTTGATAGAGGAACAGTGAGAAAGAATCAAATTTATTTAGTTTTTCATGTGACTTTTGTTGCTCCAACACTTAGTTTTGTGTGCAGTGCTGGTATTCGAACCTGCATCTTGCGCATGCCAGGTAAATGCAGTAACCGCTGAGTCACCACTCCAACCCCAATGCCAAAAATCTTTTTTTTTCCCCCCAAGGCCAAAAATCTTAAGCCATTAAAGCATCCACTTCTGAAGAACCAAAAACACCTAAGTCTGTCGACATTAAATGGATTTAGGTTTCCCATTGGGAAAACTTCTCTGTGAAGAAGCAAGAATAAACCAAGGTACTTGGTATTCCTCAAAGGTTCAAGAACTCTTGCATCAGCATCCTTTGGGTCTTTGTCCCATCAGTTTTTCCCTTTAGGTCTCTCCTCTCCGCCAGGTGGCATCAAGTTTTTATCTTTGCTGGTCTTTGAAGCTTTCAGTGCCCCTGCCCCAAAGTTTTCTGAAGACAACTACTTATCAGGCCTCCTGTGTAGTTTTGCATCAGTGACTGACCTTTTGTGTAGGGCACCACTCTGTAGCCTACGTGTCTTCTATTACTTCCTGTTATTGGAGCCAAGTGTTGGGTTTCCTTCATCTGCAAGCTTTTCTAGTTGTTCTTGCACAGGGCCAGTGTGACTCGTTGCCATCCCCTGTAGAGTGTCTGCGCTGCCTGCGATCCAGTTATGCCACGTGGTATTTGAATTCCCTCTCCAGCAACAATGGGAAGAAAATGGACCCTGTCCTGAAGGTTTCCCCGCAAGGCTGTTGACCCATCACTGAGCCTGAATCTGAAGTCTGTTGTCAGAGCAAACTGAGACATGACTTTAGAGAAAGGATTCACATCCATTCTATTTCATCTCACTCAAGGATCCTTTTATAATGCTGAGTCCTAAAAGCTAGAAACAAAGACCTGTAAGGATTGTCTCCAACTTGAGGTGCAGTACCGGGTAGGCACTCAGTATAACATCATTCAGTAACCATGTGCTAGCATTTTCCAGGTCCAGAATGATGTAGACAAAGAATGAGTAACCACGTAAGGTCACTCTTAAGGTGGACCTTGGAAAATGAATAGAATTGATTCTGTAGTGGAGAAAAGCACTCAGTTATGATCTGGCTGCCATCACACACCTGTGTCACTCTGCCAGGTAAAAGGGACACTGAAAGCCCCAGGCGAAGAGCTAGAAACCCCAATGACCCGTCTCAAGGACTGAGGCCAAGGAGGGTAGTGGGGAACCCAACAGGAGTCAGGGACTGGGGGTATGTTGATGAGGCTCTGAGGAGGTGAGTTGGAGGAAAAGCGTGGTACTCTGAAGAGGAGCCAGTTCCTTCTCAAAAGAAACAGGAAACTTGAGAAGTGGGAGCTTTAGGATGTGGGCCGGTTGAAGATGGGGAGGTCGTGAGAACAACCGGGTCTTTGAGAAGTGGGGGTCTGAGATGTAGGAGACCCTGAGAGCTCTCGAGGATGGGCAGGGACTCTGAAAAGAAAGCTGGTGCGACGGCGGACAGGTACAGGGTGCGAGCCTCAAGCCGAGCAGAGCCGGCTTGGCCAGCATCGCGACTGCCGGAGAGTGTGAGTGGGAAACGCCTAGGGAACAACCAATCACGTCCAGGGCCGTTGGCGTGGGTCAGTTCGGGGCGTGTCCTGGGGACGGTGCACAGCGCCGGTTGGCTGACTGCAACGTGGGGGCGTGTCTTGACGGTGCGCAGAGTCGGTTGGTTGGCCGCCAACGGAGGGGGCGGGGCCCATGGGCAGCGGCGGTTGGCTGCGCCGCCAGCGCGAGCGCTCCAGGCCAGGCGGCTCCTCCTCAGCGCCCGCCCGGCCCCGCCGCCCATGGACGCCCCGCAGTGCTCGCCGCGCCCCGCGCCGCCGCCACCTGCCCCGCGCCACCCGCCTCCCGGGCCTCTGCCAGGCCCTGACACGAGCGACGTCCTGCAGCAGATCATGGCCATCACCGACCAGAGCCTGGATGAGGCGCAGGCCAGGTATTCCCCGCGGGATCGTCGGGGGCCAGTGAAGGGGGCGGGCCGAGGGGGAGGGCGGGGACGGGCTCTGGGTGCTGGGGAGGTGCCGACCCATAGGGGCCTGAGGGGGCCCGAAGGGGGTTTCCAAGCACGAAAGATGTTGGGGAATAAAATAGAACGGATTGGGTCTAGAGGGAGGTGTGTGGTGAAAGTGGGTCTGGGGGTTCCTGCAAGCACACGCGGGACTGCTGAAGAATGAACCATTAAATGGGTTTAAGAGGATGGCAAGTCTGGAGGCAGATGGTGGCGGGGAATGCCTGGGTGGAAGAGCGTAGAGAAACTGGGTTGATTTGGTGTGGGAACCACCGGGGCTTTTGGCAAAAGGATTAGTGGGGGAGATGGAAAAAGCCCCCTCCTTTTAAATGAATTTGGCAATTATCTATTGGACGTTTACTAAGTGTGGGGCACTGAGCTGAGTGCTGACAAGTACTTGCTTTCAACTTCATGGTTTGAGGGCGAGAAAGAAAGTATAAGAAAGTATAAGCTGTAAGGAAAGAAGGCATGTTGTGGGAACCCAGGTGGAGAAGGGCAGGCCATGGGAAAAGGAGGGCACTGACAGAGGCCTTGGGATCCAGGGAGAGAAGGTTCTTGGTGAAGCAGAAGAGGGGAGCCAGGGAAAGAGAGTTGAGTTTGGAAAGAGGCTGGAACCTAATTACAGCTGGAGCCTACAAGTCTCTGTAAGGACTTTGGATTTTATTCCAGTTGCAATGGGAAAAATCAAAGCAAGATTTAAGACCACCTTTAAGACCACCGTTTACCTCCACCCACCACTGGTCAGCCAGACAGATTGGTGAATTCTGATTCACAAGCAGTTCACTGTTGGGGACTGCTGGAACTATTAGAAAATAGGAAATGACTGAAGTCTTTTTGAAGATGAGGCTGTATTGAAAGGAGCCTGTTTTGGGGGAAGGTTGTTCCTTAGGGATGGGACTAGGATCTGGTAGGGTGGACTGGATAGCCACCAGAGCCTTCCATGGGGTTGGATTATAAAGCCAGGTAAACAGCAGCCCCAGGGGTATAGCACAGTCATAGAAAGATATTAGAAAGATATGCAGGTCCCTGGGTTCCAGCCCAAGCATTGTAAAAAACAAAACAAAACAAACAAACAAAAAAGTCCAGCGGCTCCAGGGAGAATGAGACAAAGAAAATAGTGGATCCAGCATGCATTTGTTTTTCAAACTTTCCTTTGCTTCTTGTGGAATGTTGACTCTCTGCAGTTTTTTAGCCTCCATCTGGAAAGTTAGGGGTACTCCCACCCTCCAACTATTTTCATTCTACTTTCTATAACACTACCAGGTGCTAGAGAAACCAAGATGACTAAGATGTTATTTGCCATCTTGGAGTTAATTCAGAAGTAGGGTGTATGGTATATATTTTTTGAAGATGTCTTCATATTTTATTTTTTAAATTTTTTATTCAGGAGTTGAGTTATTGCACAATCATAAATACATATAAAGTAACAATAAGATATGCATTTGTTTTTAAGCCAGAATTACCCCCACATCACCCACACCCCAGTCTCTTGATTTTTCTATATTTTGCCTCTAGGAGACATATAAATGTTTAGACTGTGAATTTTCCAAAATTAAATGATTGCATAAGTATTATTTGGACTCTCAGAGTGGGTAAAAAGTATGCTACATTGTTGATTGTCTTCCTGTGGCCATAAGGAGAGTGTTCAATGTACAGCTTATCCCTAGCACAAACAGGCTGAGCCAGGAGAGGGTACCTTTGTGTAATGACTTATCAGCCTAGTCTGAGAGAAGGGGCTTTGTTGTAATTTCCTTTTTATTCCTGGGGTTATGTACAATACCTGGCACCTAGCAGTCAGTAAAGTTTCATGGCACTGAAGTGATTGTTGAAAGATTAGAAGGAGCTGGGGAAACATAGGCTCATCACACCTAGGAACTGTTAACCACAGGAGCAACGCTGGTGTCCTGGGAGCTCCTTCCAGTCTGGGAGGGGAGCTGCTTAAGGGGAGAGCCCTGCTCAAGTGTGGCCTTCTTCAGGCATTAGGGACCCAGTACAGCCCCCAAGGCTGCTGTGTTTCCTTGTAGCAGTCTCCTGAGATTCTAGTCTGCCCTAGGTAGTCTTCAGAATGGAATACAGTCACTCACTTCTTCTTTGCTGTTTTCAAAGGCATTAGTTTTGTTTGCTTGCCTGCCTGCTTGCAGTACTAGTACTAAGGACTGAACCCAGTGGCACCTGGAACTACCTTCCAGACCTTTCTTTTTCTTTTCTTTCCTTCCTTTTTTTTTTTTGAGATAGAGTTTCACTAAGTTGCCCAGGCTGGTATAGAATTTGTGATCCTCCTGCCTCAGCCTCTCTCAAGTAGCTGGAATTACAGGCACTGTCCCCAGCTTGTTGTTTTTTTTTTTTTTTTTAAGGCTAAAAAATTAAATTAAATGGGGGAGGGGAGTATTATTCATGCTTTACCTGAGAAGATAGTTGTTACATAGCTGCTTTCTGGTTCCTGGATTCTTTCTAAAGTAGAAAGACCCCTGGAGTTTTTATTTTGAGATTTTGGAAGCTTCAGATCCCTCACTTCCTTGAATCTATCCTCTAGATGGACTCGAGATTCTAAAGGTCACCCAAGTCCCAACAATAGTCTTTTTTTTTTTTTTTTTTAAAGAGAGAGGGACAGTGAGAGAGAGAAAGTGAGGAAACAACTTTAGTTTATCATGTGGCCTTTGCTGCTCTGAGACTTCGCTGTGTATGTGGTGCTGGGGTTTGAACTCACATACTTGCACATGCTAGGCAAGCGCTGTAACCGCTGAGCCACCGCTCTAGCCCCCAACAATAGTCTTTAATCCTTAGGTGGACCATTTACTCCACTGTGGAAAAACCACAGCTTCATGAGTCTCTCTCTCACAGTATAGTCAGCCCTGTGTATCCAAGGGTTTTGAATTTACATATTCAACAAACCTTAGGTCAAAAACATACTGAAAGGGGCTGGAGCGCTGGCTCGGTGGTTATGGCGCTTGCCCGGCATGCACAAGTACACAGGTTCAAACCCCAACAACCCATGTATGCAACTAAGTGTCAGAGCAACGAAAGCCATGTGAAAAACTCAATAAAAATTGATTCTCTGTCTCTCTCTCTCTCTCTCACTGTCCTTCTCTCTTTAAAAAAAAAAAAATACTAAAAAATATATTGAAAAAATTGCATCTGAACTGAACAGACTTTTTTTCTTGTCATGATTCCCTACAAATATAACAACGATTGATGTAACATTTACACTGTATTAGGTATCATAAGTAATCTAGAGATTATTTTAAAGTATGTGGAAGGGGCTGGAGTGGTGGCTCAGTGTTTGGTGCACTTGCCTGGCATGCATGAGGACCCTGGTTCAAGCCCCAGCACCACATACACAACTAAGTATCCAGGAAACAAAGGCCAGATAAAAAGCAAAGTTGATTCTCTCTTTCTCTCTCACTCTCTTCCTCTCTATATATAATAAATAAATAAAGTATATGGTAGGATTGTGAAGGTTATATGCAAAACTCTGCCATTTTACATAAAGAATTTGAGCATCCTTGGATTTTAGTATCCATGGAGAGGGGCCACTTGTCCTGAAATCAATGCCCCATGGGTACCAAAGCACAATGACTATAAACTCTGAAGCTTAGTACAGATATAAGAGAAATATAGATATAAGAGAAGTAGAAGCAGATTGTATCTTTCCTGATCAACTGACTGGGTGGGGCTTTTTTTTTCCGTATTAAAAACCATCCCTCAGCATTTATCATCATCTGGTAATAATATAAGGATAATCAAAACAATATGAGCAATATGATAGTTTTAGAACTGTACTTCCAGCAAAGGATACCTTAAAAAAAAAAAAAAGTGATACCAGGTGGGGTGGTGCATGCCAGTTATCCCAGCAGCTTGGGAGGCTGAGACAGGAAGGTTGCAACTTAGCAAGACCCTAACCAATTTATTGAGACCCTGTCTCAAAATAAAAAAGGCTAGGGAATGTAGCCCAGTGGTAAAGCACTCCTGGGTTAAATCCCAGGTACAAAAAAAATAATAATAAAAAGAAAGAAAACAAAAATGTGTAGCTTTCTCTGTCATTTCTCATTTCATTAATCATTTCTAATTGAAGATACTTTATAGCATGATCTGACCCAGTTGATTGCTTGATTTTGTTTCAGAATAATTCTCTTCCACATCATCTAATACAAGGTTCATGTACTCATCAAAACCAGTAATACAATCCTTTATCTACATATTCACTTGCCATAAAGCCACACCTGAATCTAAAATCTGTTTTGCAATGTCTGAAGATGAAGTTGATGGGGCTGCACCATCACCTTCTGCACCTGGCCTTGGCCATGGTTGGCAGTGGTGGAATCTCACAAAGACCATACCAACCAGCCTGTTACCTCAGAAAGAGTGAGACTCCCTTTTTTAAAAAAGAGAGGGGTGGGGGAAATGAGAGAGAGAATCAGTTTTATTTAGTTTCTCATGTGACTTTCATTGCTCTGACACTTCGTTGTGTACATGGTGCTGGGGATTTGAACTTGTGTCCTTGCAAACACCAAGCAAGTGCCATAACCACTGAGCCACAGCTCCAGCCTCTCAACCACTTTTTTTGAATGCTTAGAAAAGTTTTCTTCTCTTTCTGCATTTTTATTGGTGCATTATAGTTGTACATAGTGATGGAATTTGTTATTACATGTTCGTACATGCATGCAATATAGCAGTATAATTTGGCCAATATCACTCCCCAGCATTTCCCCCCTCCGTTACACCCCTCATCCCCTGGTCCCTTTCCTCTACTGATCTCCCTTTGATTTTTGTGAGATTCCTGCTCCCCCTGCCCACCTTTGTTTTCCTTTTTCCTTTTTAGCTTCCACATATGAGAGAAAACATACGACCCTTGATCTTTTGAATGTGGCTTATTTCATTTAACACAATGGTCTCAAGTTCCATCGATTTTTCTGCACATGACATGATTTTATTCTCCTTATGGCTGAATAAAACTGTATTGTGTATATATACCACATTTTACTTATCTGTTTATCTATTGATAGACACCTAGGCTGTTTCCATAGTTTGGCCATTATGAATTGTGCTGATATAAACATGGGTATGCATGTATGATGACTTATTTTGTTTGTTTACTATTTATTTGTAGTGATCAAGTGCTATAGGAGAGCGGACAGATTTAATCTTTTTGTTTTTTTTTTTAAGAAAGAGGGAACAGAGAGAGAGAGAGAGAAGCAATCTTTATTTAGTTTTTCATGTGACTTTCATTCCTCAGACACTTTGTTGTGTACGTGGTGC
The DNA here is from genome assembly GCA_004027875.1 of Aplodontia rufa. Taxonomy (NCBI): domain Eukaryota; kingdom Metazoa; phylum Chordata; class Mammalia; order Rodentia; family Aplodontiidae; genus Aplodontia; species Aplodontia rufa. Next base: position 95,363 of record PVKS010000294.1, read on the forward strand.
TGGGGTTTGAACTCGCATCCTCACGCTTGCCAGGCAAGCACTGTAACTGCTGAGCCACCGCTCCAGCCCAGATTTAATCTTATTTGTTCAGTGTTCTTTCATTTTGAGCCATTTCTGGTAGTGGGTATAAGTTGCAGCTGTGAGTCTCAAAAGCTTGTGGTTTTCAGATAACCAGACACTAGAGAGTATGGTGCCAGGGGCACCAGAGAGAGTGTAGTAAGGACTTAGCCCTTAAGCAGGAGGAGAGTCATAGAACATGTGATGGGGATGCATGACCCAAAATCCCAGCAAAGTCAGGCTGTGGACAGGAGCATGCCCTAAGGAAATATCCCTGTCCTGGGTTTTGCCAGACAGAGAACATGGACAGCTGTTTGCAAACGTGTGCAGCGAAGGCATGGAGCACAGAAGCAGGCAGCGTGGTTCCATTGAGCATGTGTGGCAGGCATGACTTTGAAGGGTGATCTCCAGTGAGGTAACTGCCTCCCTCAGCTGCTCTCCAGTTGAACTCCTTGCCAGGTAAGGAGCGAGCATGCAGTTTGTCCTGTACTCTGTAAAAGTCCTTCTTAGAGAACTCTGGCCTTTCTAAGGGATCCAACCTGGTTAAGAAGAAAGATGGCTCCTCTCTCCCTAACATCCATTCTTCAGAAAGCTTACGGTGCTGGAGATGGAGTGGAGGGCCTCACAAGTACCAGGCAAACTCTCTACCACTGAGCTGCACTCCCAGCCCTTTAAAGCTGTGTCTTGAGATGCTTATTTATCACCTTTCAGATTGACCCCACCCCTGCTCACAGTGGCTGAAGGGCTTTTATTCCTCCCGCAAGCAGCCCTCTCCTTTATCTGTAACTTCCTCCTGCCCACCATCTAACATCTTTTGGCTGTTATACTTTTTGGACTTTCTTCTCTCTTCTCTTGCAGCACAATTAAATTCCGTAACACTTCCTTCATTCTACAAGAGAATGAGTGCCACTGTGTGCTTCACCCTAGAACAGAAAGCAAGAAGAGGGCCCCCCCCCTTGCGTGCTCTTGACTTTCTCATTCCCCCCTTTGTCTGTTGAGTCCAGCAGTTCTCAAGCCTGTTTTTTGACTTCACCACTCATCCCAATTAAATCTGGAAATGTCAGAGCCCTGCCTTCATTTCTACTTGCTGTAAGCCTGATGTCTCTAGCTTCTACCTTTCCTTCAATTCAGTGCAAAAAGTCTTTGCTCAGCCAGTGTCTAGTAGGATGCTGGCCTGGAGTTTCCACGTAGAACCTTCCTCACAAGCTTCGAATTTCTATCCAGGCCACAGCTTTAAAGGGAACAGAGGAGGGAATAATGAATCCAGGCTGAGACAGGCCAACTCATGAAGTCTTGGGCCTTGAAAAAAGAGTTGGACGTCCCTAAACCCAGAGGAAGAAGAGTCAGAACCGGAATAGAGTCTCAAATAATTTGCTAAGACGTTGGAAGTTTTTTGAGACAGGCCATGAAATTCCATTTTACATTTCTGATCATTAGACAAGAAGTTGTGGTTTTGAGTAAGAAATGTAGTAGTGTTAGTTGGACAAGTCAATGCACAAATTACGAAACAAGGACCTTGCAGTGAGCTTTTCAGGCTTAAGTTTATTCTAAAAGTCACTATTTTATTCAGGTCCTGCGTCATGTTAAGCAATTTTCCTTCTTACTTGTTCCAAAACTAGCACTTGGTCCAAAGCTTTATTTTGCTTAAATTCTGTTGATTGAGCTTGGGAATACCTACATATTCTCAGTCTCTGCTTACTGACTGTCTTTCTAGGTTTGATTTTAGAGTGACCACTGCAAATGATTGATGGTATTTATTACACATTGATCCTTCCTAATTTCACTATTACAAAGAATCTTATTTTGAAATGCCAAGGCTATATTCCTTTCAGAAAGCTTGAGGCCCTCTGGGACTATAGGTGTACTATCAAAGTTTTCTTTCTTTCTTTTCTTTTCTTTTTTTTTTGTACCAGTGACAAGATCTCTGAATATATCTCTAAAGTATATTCCCAGGTAATATAAAATTATACCTTGCTAAGGAAAACAATTTTGTTCCATAATTTCTTGGAACTACTTGGAAATATAGCTTAAATTAGAAGCTATAACATAGTATTGGTAGTGTTCTATTCATTTATAGGTGCCTTGATCCTAAACAATGACCAGAATATAGTAGTTCCTTAATATTGATTTTCTCAGGGCTGGAGCAGTGGTCTCAGTGATTATGGTGCTTGCCTGGCGTGCATGAGGACCTGGGTTTGAACCCCAGCACCACATACACAACAGTGTCAGAGCAACGAAGGCCACATGAAAAACTAAATGAAACTGATTCTTTCTCTCTCTCATTGTCCATCTCTTTCTTTTAAAAAATGTATATTCTTTGTCTCATAAATATTGATTAAATGAGGCTGGAGGGAATAGAGCTGTGTACTTTCATTTTCTGGCATCATTCTGTGTGATTCTCAGTATTTCAGCTGCAAAATTTTAGCATTGGTTCTAAAAGGATATTTATAGTAGTTTTGGAGTTTGTTTTTGTTTTTTTAATTTAGAAGCATCCTTAGAAATCTATTTATTTAATTTATTATTTCTCATTAATTGGATTTTTTTTTTTTTTTTTTTTGGGTACTGGGAATTGAACCCAGAGGCCCTTAACTTAGCACATTCCCAGCCCTTTTTATTATTTATTTTGAGTCAGGGTCTTGCTAAGTTACTTAGGGCCTAAGTTGCTGAGGCTGGTCTCTAACTTGTGATCCTCCTGCCTCAGCCTCCTGAGTCACTGGAATTACAGGCGTGCGCCACCATGCCCACCTTAATTGGAATTTTTTCTCCATATTTTTTTTAATGGTCATTGATTGAAATTTTACTTCTTTTTTTTTCATGGTACTAGGGATTGAACTCAGGATATTGTCCATGCTAGGCAGCTACTATACCACTGAGTCACATCCCCAGTCATCATTGTGTTGTTGTTGTTGTTATAAAGAGAGAATCAGTTTTATTTAGTTTTTCATGTGGATTTCATCATTCCAACAGTTTGTTGTGTATGTGGTGCTGGGGTTCAAATCTGCATCCTTGTGCATGCCAGGCAAGCACCATAACCACTGAGCCACTGCTCCAGCCCTGTTGTTGTCTTTTTAAAAGAGAGAATCAGTTTTATTTGTTTTTTCATGTGGCTTTTGTTGCTCCAAGACTTTGTTGTGTACATGGTGCTGGGGTTTGAACTCTGGTCCTCATGCATTCCAGGCAAGTGCTGTAAACCACCGAGCCACCTCTCCAGCCCCCTGTTGTTTTAATGCAAAAACATGGATTCGGCAGAATATGTTCTTATATTTGTCGGGAGTGTCACTATAAGCCCTGTTTTTCTCCCCAGTCTCTAGTAATTGGTTTATGATCTCTTAAGTAGTTATCAGCTACCTCTTGCTATGTAACAAATTACCACAAATATAATGGCTTAAAACAACACACATTTATTTATTTTTAAGAGAATTTTTTCAAGACTTTAGAGAGGGACAGTGAGAGAGAGAGAGAGAATCAATTTTATTTAGTTTTTCATGTGGCTTTCATTACTCTGACACTTTGTTGTGTTCGTGGTGCTGGGGTTCAAATCCACATTCTCACACATGCCAGGCAAGTGTGTAACCACTGAGCCACCGCTCCAGCCCCAATAACACCCATTTATGATCTCACCATTTCCTTGGGTCACATATCTGTGTACAGCTTATCTGGGTCCTCCACCCAGTGTCTCCAAGGCTGTTTTCAAGGTGTCAACCAGGCTGTGCTCCTATCTAGATCTCAGGGTTCTCGTCCAATCTCATGTGGTTGTTGACAGAATTCAGTTCCTTGCAATTGTAGGATTGGGATCCCTGGGTACTTCCTAGCTGTCAGCCATAGGCTGCTGGGAGCTCCTAGAGGCCACCCAGAGTTTCCCTACCACCAGCTTTCACTGCATGACACATGGCTTCAAGGCCAACAGGTGACTCTCCAGTCAGCTAAAGTATGAAATCATAGACAGCATCATCTTACCACAGGAGAGACTATACCTTCACCTTTGCAAATCACAGGTTCTGCCTGAACTCAAGGAAAGAGTATAGGAGGGCATGACCCATTGGGGCTTACCTTAGGGTGTGTCCACCAAATAAGTTAATTCATCCCCTTTGGTAACCTTTTGTTTTTTGGACTACTGGTCAGTAACACTTTGCTTAGGCATTGCAGTCAGCTCTTTGATTGCCTCTAGGCCAAGAACAAGTTCAAAGCTTAGGCATTTTTCTTTTCATCATAAACTGCAGAAACACTCTAAAGTTACTTTGTGTGCATTAAAATTTTCTTTATATTGTATTTAAAATTAGATATTTTGTAAAAAGAAAATTAATGAAAAACATTCCTAGAGTCTGCTTTAGGAAACACAATAGCCAACTTCATTTTTTTTTTCTTTTAAGAGAGAGGGACAGGAGCTGGAGCAGTGATCGGTGATTCGACAGTTACAGCACTTGCGGTTACAGTCATGCACCACTGTGCTTGGCCTGCAGTATCTTTTAATAATGAGTGTTTGGGGGCTGGAGCGGTGGCTCAGCAGTTACGATGCTTGCCTGGCATACGCGAGGACTCAGGTTCAAACTAAATAAAAACTGATTCTCTCTCTTGAAAAAAAATGAGTGTTTGGGTAACAGAGGTCAGGATTTAAACTTATCATAATAGTAAATATTAAAGGCATAATATTCATCAAACTTATTCACAGACATTTGATGAATACTTGCACTGCCTCTTTTTCATTATATTCTCTCTATATACTGACTGTTTGGCACATATACATGAGCTAGTATGCTAGTGTCTTCTAGCTTTAAAAACACATAAAGAAGCCGGGCAAGCTGGCACACTCCTGTAATCCCAGCTACTCAAGAGGCTGAGGCAGGAGATCACAAGTTTGAGGTCAACCTGGGCAACTTAATGATACCCTGTCTCAAAATAAAATTAAAAGGTCTGAGGACTAGCTCAGTGGTGGGGCACCTGTCTAGCATGTGGTAGGGCCTGGGTTTAATCCCCAATGCTACAGAAAAACAAACAGAAACGCAAAGAAGCAGCCGCCTCCCCTTAACTCACCCTGTCTTGATTTGTTTTAATCAGGCCTGGCAAGAAGAGAAAAAAGGAGAAAACTACTTTGAAAGAAGAGTTTGTAACTTATAGTTTCCAAGAGGAAGGGGCACACCATGCCCCACAAGGCCACAAGGGGAAGTCCCTGTGTCAGTCAGGAGCAAGGGGAAAGCATGGCCCAGAGACTTGATAGTGACTTCCGCAGGAAGGACTGGGCAAGTCAGGGCTGGCAGGTTGAGCAAGTTTGGGGTTGGACAGTGTGAATAATTTCAGCAGGCTTTGGACTATAGGGGGGTCTCTAGTCATCCAGGACCTGACCCTGGGGTGACTCAGGACAGGGGAAATATTGCCTTGGTGTGTGAGATGAAAGAGGTGGTATATCAACTTTGGATTGGGTGGTTTGCACGTGAAAGACACGTTCACCACGAGTTGTATGCCATGTCTAGGAAGTAGCGACCCCGGGAAGAGCGGTCTCTCCTGTTCCCAGGTTGTCACACATCATAAAATGGAGAATATAAAAAAACATGATTAATATACACCCTTTCTTGTAGCACCTGCTGCAGTTCTTTGCTCTCCTTCATGATAAGACATCAAAAGAGTTTGTGGTCGCTGCTTCTACTTCCTCTCCACTTCCTCTCCAACCTTCTCCCTCCATTGAGTCACTCTTGGCCTCTCAGAAGCATTTCTCAGTTTATTCCACTCTCCTGAAACTCTTTTTCTTGGTTCCTCCTCACTGGCAGTTTGGTCCTAGTCTCCTTTGTGCACATTTATTCTGCTTGACCTTTACAAATCAAGTCCCTGTTCCTGGGGCTGGGTCCTAACCCCCCAACCTCCATTATCCCTGGTGTTGGGGTTTTAAGTGCCATCTCTATGCCAGCAACTCCCCACTATTGCATATATCCAGTGTAGAGTTCATAGCCATGTACCCAGCTGCCAAGCTGATGTTTCCTCTTGAGTAACTCAAGGAACCTCAAATGTGACCTCATTAAAATACACCTCTACTTTCCCATCTGTACCCCTGTGGTCTCCACCATCACAGTTAATTGGACTTCCATCCATCTAATTGCTCAGATCTGAAACTGGTATTTATCCTTGAATCTCCTCTTTCCCTAAAACCTCATGCCATTTTATGAGAGGGTTCTGTCAATTTCACTTCCAAAATCAGAGATTTATTTTTTATGTCTATTACCATAAATCTAAGCCAGCAGCAATTCTGTTCTGTTCAGACTATAATAGTCTCAGACTATTATTCTTGGTTCCACTCTTGCCTTCCTATAATCTAATATCCAAAGAGGGATCACAATGACCTTTAGGGCTGGAGCCATGGCTTAGCAGTTACAGCACTTGTCTGGCATGCACAAGAATACAGGTTCAAACGCCAGCACCACGCACACAACAAAGCATCGGAGCAAAGAAAGCATGAAAAACTAAATAAAATTGATTCTCTCTTTCTCTCTCTCCCTTGACCCTTTCTCCTTTAAAAGAAATGCATGTATGCATGAATATGTAAGGATTCCTTCCAATAGTAAGACTATGTCAAACAAATAATAAAAAAAATGCATTTTAGGCAGACTTGGGGGTGCGCTCCTATAGTCTCAGCTACCCAAGTGGCTGAAGTGGGAGAATCACTGGAGCCCAGGAATCTGAAGTTAGCCCGATCAGTATAGTAACGCCCTGCCTCAAAAGTAAATAAACTAAAAATTAAAAATAAATAAATAAAATGTATTTCAACTAAGAATAGACAAGCAGATCAATGGAATAGAACTGAAAATTCAGAAATGAACCCTTATGTCTGGTGCAAACTGGTTTTTGACCAATGTGCAAAGACTTTCAATGGGGAAAGAACAGTCCTTTCAATAGGTGGTGCCGGGACAACTGGATAGCCATGTTCAAAAGAATGAAAGTGGGGGGGCTGGGGAATGTAGCTCAGTGGTACAGTGCTTATCTAGCATGCACAAGGCACCAGATTCCATCTCCAGCACCATGAAAAAAAAATTAGAAGAAAGAAAGAAAATAGTGAGGTTTGAGCCCTACCTCACACCATGTGCAAAACTTTAGTCAAACATTGGGCGTGGGATGTAGCTCAGTGATCACTTGCCTAGTTTACAGGAGTACCTGGTTTAAAAAAAAAATAGGGGAAGAAAGACAGAGAATTGAATAAATATTTCTCCAAACAAGTTATACAGATGGCTAATAAGCACATGAAAAGATGTTCAACATCCTTAGTCATTAGGGAAATGCAAATCAAAACCACATGAGACACTACATCCACTAGGATGTCCGTAATAAAAAAGTGGGCAACAAGAAGTATTGTTGAGGATGTAGATAAATCGGAACTCTCCAAGTTGCTGAGAATGTAAAATGGTACAAATGCTTTGCAGAACATTTTGGCATTTCCTTAAAAAATTAAACATGAAATTACTACAATTCTATTGCCTGGGCATATGTGTACACAAAATCTTTCACCCAAATGTTTATAGCAGCGTTATTCATAATAACCAAAAATGGAAGGCATGCATATGTCTATGAAGAGATGAATGGACAAATTGTGTTTCATCCATGTAATAGAATAAAAAGGAATGAAATAACTGATACATGCTACAACTTAAGATGAACCTTGAAAATAGTGTGCTGTTTAAAAGAAACAAGACACTGAAGCCCATATATTGTGTGATTCTATTTATTCAAAAACTCCAAAAGAAGCTGGGCATGGTGGCCTAGGCCTATAATCCTAACGACTCAGGAGGCTGAGGCAGGAAGATCCCAATTTCAAGACCAGCCTCAGCAACTTAGCAAGGTCCTAAGTAACTTAGTGAGACCTACCTCAAAATAAAAAGGGCTGGGGATGAGGCTTAGTGGGTAAGTGCCTGTGGGTTCAACCATTGGTACCAAAAGAAGAAAAGACTAAAAGAGAAATCTATAGACAAAGATTGGTGTTGGCTGGGAATGATGGAAGGGGAGAATGTGGAGTGATTGCTAATGGGTACAGGGTTTTTTGGTTGGAGTAATGAAAGTGTTGTGGAATGAAGGATGATGGATATACACAATGGATGTATGACAAGCCACTGAACTGTGCACTGTAAACGGTGAGTTATGGTATATAATTACATTACCAAAAAATCAACACTGAAAAATGCAATTTGTGGGGCTGGGGCCGTGGCTCATCAGTAGAGTGCTTGCCTGACATATGCAAGGACCCAGATGCAAACCCCAGCACTACATACACAACTGAGGGTCAGAAAAACAAAAATCAGGGTCTGGAATGGTAGTTCAGCAGTTACAACACTTGCCTGGCATGCACAAGGACGCAAGTTCAAATCCCAGCACCGTGTACACAACAAAGTGTCAGAGCAATGAAAGCCACATGAAAAACTAAATAAAATTGATTCTCTCTCTCCCTCACTCTTAAAAAAAAAACAAAAAACAAAAACCAGACGAAAGAATAAATAAAATTGACTCTCCCTCTCTCTTTTGCTTTCTCTCTTAAGAAAAAAAAATGCAATTTGTGTCATATGAACCATTTTTCTGCAGAATTCTCCATTGCTTCCTGAATTAGTTTTCTATTGCTATTGTAAAAACAGTACCACAAATTTAATGTTTAAAAAAAACCAAATTTGGGCTGAAGGTATAGCTCAGTAGTGGAGTGCTTGCTTAGCATACACTTAGTTTGATCCCCAGCACCAGAAAACAAAAACCCCATGAATATAATATCTTACATTTGTGTAGATGAGAAGTCCAATATCGGTTCTCTGGGATGAAATTAAAGTCCACCATAGGGCTGCTTTCCTTCTGGAAACTGAGGGAGAATCTGTTTCTTTACTGCTCTCAGAGAGCATATGGAGGCTGCCTGCGATCCTTGACTTGGAGCCCTCTCCTCCATGTTCAAAGCCAGCAATGTAGCATGATTGACCCTTACATCACCACAGCACTTCCTCCAACCACAGCTGGGGAAGGTTCTTCATCTTGAAGGGCTCATGTAAGTATACTGGACCCATCCAAGGTAATCCAGGTCACCCTCCCCCTCTCAAGATTTTGGTTTTGGGTTTGGTTTTTGGTACCAGGATTTTAACCCAGAGGCACTTTACCACTGAGCCACATCCCAGCCCTTTTTATTTTTATTTTGTGACAGGGTCTCACTAAGTTGCTTAGGGCCTCGCTAGGTTGCTGAGGCTGGTCTCAAACTTGGGATCCTTCTGTCTCAGCCTTCAAAGTAGCTGGGATTACAGACATGCACCACTGCCCCCAGCTCATCCCAAAGTTTTTAACCTAATCACATCTTCAGAGTTTCTTCGTTCCACAAAGGAAACATATTCAGGAGTCTGAGGATTAGCGCATGGACTCTGGGGGCTGTTATCTTGCCAACAAGTTTCGATCACAAGCAAGCAAAAGTCAGATTTGTCCTCCTAACTTAAAAGAGTTAGTTTCTGCTTGTCTCTAACTTCAGCTCATAACTCTCTCCCTCACCTATTACCCTGGTCTCAAACAGCCAGGTGTTCTCACAGGACCTTTGCACTGCTGACTTACAACTCCTCATTAAATTCTATCTATTTTTCTTTTTTTTTTTTTTAAAGAGAGAGCGAGAAAGAAAATCCATTTTATTTATTCATCAGGTTTTTGTTTCTCCGACATTTAGTTGTATGTGTGGTGCTGAGATTTGAACCCACATCCTTGAGTGCTGTAACCACTGAGCAAACGCTCCAGCCCTACCCCATCCACCTTACTTACCACATGGGTAGAAACCCCAATGGCCTGTGTCCCTGTGACACTAGAATGGTATATGGCACATAGGTGCTCAGTAAACCCCTGCTAAGTTAATGTCACATAACGCTGGGATAGGATGACTCATGTTTCTGCTTATAGTTTGAACCCAACTTTCAAATCATCAGACCTTGAAACTTCATAGTTCTTACTGAGTTATTTGAGTATTTAAACTTGCATTGTTTATATTTCCCTATAAAGGGATATGTTTTGAATGTTTGTACAATTGTCCCTCAGATATTCAATTACCTTATATAAAATGGAATCGTATCTGCATATAACCTACATACATCCTCCCATGGACTTTATTTTTTTTTTAAAGAAAGAGGGGACAGTGAAAGAGAGAAAGTGAGAAGCAATTTTTTATTCAGTTTTTCATGTGTCTTTCATTCCTCGGACACTTCGTCGTGTACGTGATGCTGGGGTTTGAACTCGCATACTCGTACATGCCAGGCAAGTGCCGTAACCACTGAGCCACCGCTCCAGCCCTCCCATGGACTTTAAATCATCTCTTGATAACCTATGGCACCTATTACAGTGTAAATGCTTTTGAACAGTTGTTGTATTGCTTAGGGAATAAAGACAGGAGAATAAATCTGTATGTGTTCATGCAAACAAAAATATTTTTCCAAGTGTTTTCCACCCCCAGTTGGTTTAATCTCCAGGTGCAGAAGCTGCAGATCTGGAGAGCCAACTATATATTGCTGTGTTTTAATCTTGGCCAAAACAAATTCACGTGAAATGCTCTTGCACTACATCTTCACAGGAGGAGTTCGCAGTGGTCAGAACTGGAAGACTGGGTTTGATTTCTCAGTGTGGAGTCTTTGCTCTCCTCATCATCCTGACTGCTCTCTTTTTCTTATGCTTATCTTTCAGAAAGCATGCTCTGAATTGCCATCGGATGAAGCCTGCTCTCTTCCGTGTGCTCTGTGAGATCAAGGAAAAGACAGGTAGGCCATTTCAAAGACACCTCCCCTGTAGATCCCGGACCCCAAAAGGCACCAGCCTCGTGTGCTTTGCGGGCAGTTTTGCTCATCCTGTCTCTGGCAACAAACGGCAGGAATGCTTTGTTTCCACCCATGGGCACACTGGTCTCTGGTTTATCACAAGGATGTATTTTGCAGGTTTTAACTAATGAAATGCAAACAAGTAACAAGCAGCCGTGCTCTAGGAACTAAGAGGGGCTGTGGCCTTCAGCTGTATAGAAAAACGGAAGATGTCAAAATTAGAAAAGTAGAATACTAACTAAAAAAAATTGTTTTTGTCTTTTAAGCATTCAAGATAAACCCCATGGAAGGTTTCTGCCTCTGCAGATTGTTTTGTTTAAAAAAAATCCATTTTTGTTTTGAAATAATTTCAGACTTACAGAAAAGTTGAAAAAATTGTACAAAGAGGTGTTGCATACCCTTCTCCCAGCTTCGTGTAATGCCAACCCCTTTAGAAATCGTAGTATAATTAATGAAACCAGGAACTTAACTTTGGTTCAGTAAGTACTTTTTTTTTTTTAAGAAAGAAGGACAGTGAGAGAGAGAGAGACAGAGAATTCAATTTTTATTGCGTTTTTCACATGGCTTTCGTGGCTCTGACACTTGGTTGTGTACGTGAGTGCTGGGTTTGAACTCATGTACTTGCGCATGCTGGGCAAACCCCATAACCTGTGAGCCACCGCTCCAGCCCCAGTTAAGTACTCTTTAAGTGAACACAGACTTCATTCATAATTATCCTTTATTTTTATTTATTTAATTTTTTTGTAGTACTGGGGATTGAATCCCCAACTCTTTTCATTTTTGAGCCATTCTCGTTAAGTTGCTTGGAACCTCACTAAATTGCTGAGGCTGGCCTACAACTTGTGATCCTCCTGCTTCAGCTTCCTAAGTCACTGGAATTACAGGCGTGCACCACAGTGCCCAGTTAGTAGTTACCCTCCTTTAGGCCAGAATCCTGCCCTGCATCCCACATTACATTCAGCTATGTCTCAAGAGTTGCACTTTTGACTGATTTTCTCTCATTCTTAAATGTATTTCAAGGAGAAAAAGCTAATAATTTAAAAGTTAAATTAAACCTTAATCTGGGCCAGGCACATTGGTGCATATCTGAAATCCCAACGGCTCAGGAGGCTGAGGCAGGAGGATCACAAGTTCAAAGCCAGCCTCAGCAACTTAGCAAGGACCTAAGCAACTTAGCAAGACCTTCTCTCAAAATAAAAAGGCCTGGAATGTGGCTCATTCCAGTCTCGGCAATTTAGCAACACCGTGTCTTAATATAAAATAAAATTTAAAAAAAAACTTAATCTAGTCTTGACTAGATTAATGCTATGAAGTTCAGATATATACAAAAGTAATCCACAAAGTTCATTAAACAGCACTGAGGGAAGTTGAGTCTCTGTGTTAGTCAGTTTTCCATCACTGTGACAAAATACCTGACATAATTTATAAGGAGGAAAGGAATTTTTTGGCTCAGTTTCAGAGGTTTCAGTCCATATTAGGTTGGATTTGTGGCAAAGTAGCACATCATCACAGGAGCATGTCAGAGGAAGCTGCTCACCTCATGGCACTCAGAAAGAATGAGCCAGGGTTCCAGTATCCCCTGCAGGGGCACATTCTCACCCCCTAACACCAAAGGATTTCCAGCTAGCTCACACCTTTCCCAGTAGCACCACGGGTGACACTTATCCAAACCACAGCAGCCTCCAGAGCCTTGTAGGGATGGACAGGAACATGAAGTTTAGCATCCTCTGAAGATGAAAATTTTAACATAATGGGAAAATATCACATGCTGCTGATATTGTCTGCTCTGCCGTGTAGGGTTCATATCTTCCCGTGATAATTGGGCTGTAAGAAAGCTTTTAAGGTGTAGAGTTGTTGCCTGAATAAATGAAAGAACACTCTAGATGAATTCACTAATATTCCTACTGTCTTCTTTCCAAAAGTAGTTGATAAGAGATTGAGAGTGAAAATTTATTGCTTAAGAGCTCCATTGGCAAGCCCAGAAAAAAGATGTTTTTCTTCTTCTGTTGTCAAAAGCACAAGAAAAGCAAAAGGGTTTGCACCATTCTGTTCTTAGCTCCAGCTCAAAGCTGTCAGTCAGGAATGTTGACGTAGCAAAACAATTATCCATTATTTACTTCATGTCCTGCTCACAATTCCAGTCCCAGACATCTGCCTCCCTTAATCCCAACTACTGCCCCAGACACCACAGAATCTAAACTGGAAACAGGCAAAATTTGTTTCCTTGTCTTTGTATGTGAACCCAGGGCTTTGCACATGTTAGCCAAGTACTCTACCACTGAGCTTACATCCAAGTCCTTTTTATTATTTTGTTTTGAGACAGGGTATTCCTAAATTGCTGCGGCTGGGCTCAAACTTGCAATCCTCCTGCCTCAGCCTCCCAGGTAGCTGGGATTATGGACATATGCCACCATGCCTGGCCAGACTGCGTTTTAAAGTTTTTTCTTTTTCCTTTGTAATAAGCATTCTGTAGGAGGCTACTCTGAGGCTATGTAAGCATGAAGTATTCCATTTCTCATTCACTTTTTTGTTTATTCATTTGTTTTGTGTCAAGATGGATTCAGAGTCCTGTTTTATCACAGTTACTATAATCAAAGTAAATTTGATGTTCCAGTTGTCTGACATTTGGCTAGGGGAGCCCCTTCAAGCTGGCTCTGTGTCTTTCTGACCTGTCTCCATTGTCTTGTGACACTTCTTTTTTTTTTTTAAAGAAAGAAGGACAGTAGCACGCACAAGGCCCCGAGTTCGGTCCTCAGCCCTGAAAAAAAAAAAGAAAGAAAGAAGGACAGAGAGAGAGAGAATTAATTTTTATTGAGTTTTTCAGTCCTTCACTGCTCCAACAGTTAGTTGTATACATGGGTGCTGGGGTTTGAACCTGTGTACTCGTGCATGCCAGGCAAGCGCCGTAACCACCAAACCACCGCTCTAGGCCCCCCGCCCTGTCCCGTGACACTTCTTTACTTGCTGCTGTGACATGCTCCAGTCTGGTGTTCTCCTCCCTCTGTCTCCGCCAGCATCAGCTATTCTGCAAAGAGCCCTGGCTATATTTAGGGTAGATCTTGGTCCTGTATGTGCTCATTGCTCTCAGGGTGTCCTTGCTCCCAGACTCTCAGAGTGGAGGCACATTTGTGGGTGAATGCATGTATATGTGTATATGTCCACACACATCTATTTTTCTATATCTGTATATACTGAAAATCATATATTTGTTCTGATATCTTTAACTCTAGTTTACCACCACAGTGTTCATTGTTTTTCTCTTTCCCAGTTTGTAACTCCTTTCTCCAGCAGTGAGAACCCTGGTCCTCTTAATTTTTTTTTTTTTTTAAGAGAGGGACAGTGGGCTGGAGCAGTGGCTCAGTGGTTTCGGCGTTTGCCTGGCAAGCACGAGGACCTGGGTTCAAACCCCAGCATCACGTACACAACTAAGTGTTGGAGCAACTAAGGCCATGTGAAAAACTAAATAAAGTTGTTTCTCTCTTTCTCTGTCTCTCTCACTGTCCCTCTCTCTTTAAAAAAAATAAAGAGAGGGACAGTGAGAGTATCAATTTTTACTTATTTTTCCATCTGACCTTTGTTTCTACGACACTTAATTGTGTATATGGTGCTGGGGTTTGAACTCAGGTCCTTGGGCATGCCAGGCAAGCACCTTAACTGCTGAGCCACTGCTCCAGCCCCAACCCTGATGCTCTGATCCTCAGTATATTTGCTTAATTGCTCTCCCACCCACCCCTACCTCAAGGTGTTCCTAACCTCTTCCACATGGGCCTCTCTACCCACATATCCCTGCCTCTGGCCCCATTGCACCTTCCAGGCCATGGCTGCTGACAGCCTCCTCATGGCCCCGTTTGGACTGACACCCAGCACCAACTTGTCCTCCACAGAGGCCCCCAACCCTGCTAGGCTGTGCCACTCTGGACTCCCTTGCCCCTGCGCAGATGGCTCCCTCACATGTGTGAATGTCTGCCGAGCTGGGAGCGCATGTTGTAACTTCCAGCAAACGGAAGCACAGGGTAGGCTTTCTCAGGGACACACACAGGTCCTCACTAGCAGTAACCTGGTTGTAAGCAAGCTCGCCTTCGGGCCCCAGGCGGCGCTCCGTGTTGGTGTTTCAGCATCCTGCAGGATGGCCACTCTTACACCCGAATGAGCCGCGAGCCCTGCGGGCTGGAAGAATCTGCCCTACAGGAAACGGCCAGCGGATGTCCATCCCCTAGAGACGCAGTCTGCAGACTTACGCCCTTTAGAATTGTGAAATTGTGACGTGTTGCTCCATCACATTTTGTAACTGATAAAAACTAGCCAGCGCCAGTGCTGCTCACGCTGACATGCGCCCCTCCAGGCACAGGCATCCCCAAGCAGGCCCCTGCTGGCCCTTCCCCACCCTAGGAGGCAACCCTATGGGAGTTCTGTGCTGCCCACAGTGGTTGGCCTTGTCCTCATAGGTTCTCGGATATGTGGGCCTCTGGGGGTTTCATTGACAACAACTTAGCAATGCAAAATATGGAATTTAGTAGTAATCAAAATCAATTTTATAATTACCTGTAGTCTCAGGAAGCTGTTGTTCTTGGTGACCTTTATCCTACCAGTGAGTTGCTGGTACTGAAAGAGAAACCATTTCGTGAGAGCATGGGCGTTTCAGTCTGGGCACGCCTCTGTTTTGCAGGTGTCTGTCAGTTTTGAACTCAACAGTTTCAGGTGGGAGGGAAAAAAATGATTCATACCTGCTACTGCAGGAGACAGAACAAGGTGTCTGAACATTTTAAAGCTGGGTCTCAGAGCACAAACCACACAGTCCAGTTAGGCTTTTTTTTTTTTGGTAGGAGATGGGACAAGGATAGGATGACAACCGCTCAGCCTCAAAAAGAACAAGCCAGGGACTGGGGCAGTGGCTCAGTGGTTATGACGCTTGCCTGGCATACGTGAGGATGTGGGTTTAAACCTCAGCACCACGCAACGAAGTGTCGGAACAGTGAAAGCCACAAAAAAAATTAAATAAAATTGATTTTCTTGATTCTCTCTCTCTCTCACTGTCCCTCTTAAAAAAAAAAAAAAAAAAGCCAGCCAGATGCAGGTGCAGTGGCACACACCTGTAATCCCAGCAACTCAGGAGGCTGAGGCAGGAGGATCACAAGTTCAAGGCCAGCTGTGGCAACTCAATGAGGCCCTGTCTCAAAATAAAAGCTAAAAAAGGCTCAGGGATTAAGTAAGTGCTCCTGGGATCAACCCCCAGTACCAAGAAGAAGAAGAAGAAGAAAGAACGCTGTCCACCATTGCTGTGAGCTGGGATCTACCTGCTCCACCTCAGAGAGCAGTGCAGGCCAGGAGCACCGTGGTCACCCCCCTGTCCACAGGCCTTAATGTGAGGAACGGTGTGGCCTTCTAGTTTTAGGAGCAAGCCACCTGGTAGCAGGAAAGTAAGTGAGATTTCATTTCCTCTCTACCTTCTCCCAGCCCCGTGACCAGGAAGGACCAAGTCACAGTCCTGATTCTGCACCCTTTGGTGTGCACAGACCGCCATCCAATGAGCAACCTGGCAAGCCACAGTCCTGGTGCACCTCACAACAAGGGTGCTAGGACACAATGTCTTCTTGATTTAACCCACATTTCTCACATTGCACTCTTGCTAACGTTTGCAGCAGGCCTTTAAGGGAAAGAGCAAACTTCCACAGAGCATTTAAGGCTGGTGGGTATGATGGAGCCTGGGTAGCTCAGTGGTTCCAGCAGCCTCATGCAGCTCCCAAGAGCAGAGGGACCCGCCCTGGGATATCCAAGGAATAGCCTGTGGGAAGGACGCAGTCGAGACCCTCGAAGCTCGTCTCCTGGGTTGGCTTCACCAGGCAGTAGTGCTTGGACAGTCCTGCCAGTAGTGGTCTCTGAAGGCAAAGGACACCTTGATGTGTGTGACTCCTCCCAGATCCTTCTTCCCAGAAACAGCTCTTCTCCTTTTTGGAGAGCTTCAAATCTAGCTAAGAGGACCAATGTCTAGCTAAGAGGACCACAGTGTCTTTGCTGAAACCCTGGGGCTGGGTGCCTTGCAGAATTCAGAAGTGTTTGCATTTGAGGTTAACAGTCCCGCTGTTGTTCACAGTAAGGACTGAGGTGCGCCCTGAATTCGAACAGTGGTGTTGGCACGCGAGCAGGAACATTCTCTCATGTCGGTGCAGGTCAGGCTTTGCCTCCACATGAGCTTAGGTGCCAGTTTGTGTGAAAACCTTTGGATCTTGGGTTACAATTGGGAAGGCCACTCAGATCCATGGGGCTGAATCCCAGGGGCCCCTTTAAGACTAATCAACCAGGGCTGGAGCAGTGGCTCAGGGGTTGTGGCACTTGCCTGGCATGTGTGAAGACCCGGGTGCAAACCCCAGCACCACATGCACAACTAAGTATCGTAGAAACAAAGGCCAGATGGTAAAATAAATAAAATTGTTTCTTTCTTTCTCCCTCACTCTCTACCTCTTAAAAAAAAGGCTAATCAAGTTCTCTGGAGACTGCTTTGTCTTCCTGTGCTGTGCTGTCTCCTGCGCTAATCCCAGGTGCATGTCTGGGTCTTGGTTTGGTGGGCTCTGGGTTCCTTGCATCTCTGAAGAAATTCTGAAGGCTGGACTTGGGCAGGCTCACTCTGGAGCCAAGGAACCCTTGCTATGCTGTGTGAGCTCCTTGCAGAGGAGTAAGTGTAAATAGTTCAGAACAGGGAACACCCTGTTACTTCCTGAATGCTGGTGCTGGCCTTGCTAGTAGTTGGCAGGCACAAGCGACCCACCTCGTTTCCCTTCCTCATCAGCTAGTCAGCTCTGTTGCAGCGACAGGCTCGTGATCTGTAGGTTCAGCCTCCTGGTTGAGGCCTTGCTGTGATCACAAGGCCGTCTTCCTGTCCCAGTAGTCACCCTTTGGGCCAGCATGTGACTTCCGATACTGAGATTCCTTTCTTACAGGCTGTATCATTTTCTTTAGGGCTTTTCTAAGAGTCTAAGAGTGGATCCCCTAGAGCTGAGGAGTTGTTTTCCAGGTGGCTTTGAGTGTCCTTTCCTGGCCCCCAGAGTAAGGATGACTCATAAATCAAGACTCTGACCTCATTTGCCAAGTAGCTCAGGAGACCTATAGACTAGAGCAGTGGTCCCTCCAGGCAGTGGCTTCGCCACCCCATCCAGGATGGTAGATATGTCAGATGGAGGGCTTGGCACCACAGTCTTGCAAATAAGGTAAAAGCCTTTGGATTTTTCCCTTTAGGTAGGTGGATTGTGTGGCATGCGTATGTCAATAAAGATGCTGTTAGTTGGGGCCCTGCATTTAGGGGCATGTTTGTGCCTTAAAGCCTTAATACATACTAAATGTACTAGGAACTACTTTGTTCCTCCCCCCCACAACCTTTGGCACTGGGAACTGAACCAAGGGTGTTACCATTGCTACATCCCCAGCCTTTTTTTGTTTTGTTTTTTGGAAACAGTGTCTCACTAAGTTGCTGAGGCTGGCCTCAAATTTGAGATCCTCCTGCCTCGGACTCTGAGTTGCTGGAATTACTGGCATGTACCACTGCACCCAGCTTGAACTACTTTGTTCTCATAAAGTAGCATTTTCTGGCAGCACACAGCATGTCTCTGCCCTATCACGCGCTTGGCATACAATAGACACCAGCAAACTTTTCGGAAAATACTCAGTGGTCTTATCGCCTAGAACATCCCTAACATCATGTCCTTGAACAGTTTCTTTAAGAGTTGTAGGACATTGGCTGACCTAGAAATCTAATTCACAGACTGGAAATTGGAAAGACATGGTTACTGTGCTTGCTGCTAGGCCTTATTTCGTTCCTCCCACCCCAAGACTCAACTAAATAAAGGCCACACCTTGCAGTGACTGTTGCCCAGTCTCTGAACCTTCTAGACTTTTGCACATGGCTCCTATCAGTTTTCTTTCTAATAGGGGCTAGTACCCAGGGATAGGGGTGCTCTACCACTGAGCCACATCCCCAACCCTTTTTATTTTTTTTTTTTGAGACAGGGTCTCACTGAATTGTCCAGGCTAGCCTTGAACTTGGCGATCCTCCTGCCTCAGCCTCCCATCTGGGATTAAAGGAGTGCACCACTGTGCTCAGCAGCGCTGTTTTTCTTCGCTGTGGCTCTTCAGTGTTCGCAGAGTCTCCACGGGCAGGGAGGCTCATTTTTCCAGCTATTTTTACCCAGCTGTGTTTTCTATTACAACACCTTGATGTGTTTTCCTTTTGCCTTGAAGCTGACACAAGCGAGGCAAATGACCCAGAAAATCCAGCCTTAAAAACTGCACATCAGGGGGGCTGGAGCGGTGACTCAGTGGTTACCGCACTTGCCTGGCATGCGCGAGTGCGCAAGTACACGAGTTCAAACCCCAGCACCATGTACACAACGAAGTCTCGGAGCAACAAAAGCCACATGAAAAACTAAATAAAGTTGATTCTCTCTTCTCTCTCTCACTGTCCCTTTCTGTTTAAAAAACAAAAACAAAAAAAAAAAACAAAAAACTGCACATCGGAGCTGGAGCGGCAGCTCAGCAGTTGGAGCACTTGCCTGGCGTGCACAAGGACACGGGTTCAATCCCCAGCACCACATATACAACTAGATATTTTGTTTTAAAGAGAATCAATTTTTTTTTCAGAGCTGAGGACTGAACTCGGGGCCTTGTGCGTGCTAGGCAAGTGCTTTGCCACTAAGCTAAATCCCCAACCCCAAGAATCAGTTTTTTATTTAGTTTTTCATCTGGCCTTTGCCGCTCTTACACTTCATTGTATATGTGGTGCTGGTGTTCAAACTCGGGTCCCTGCACATGCCAGGCAAGCACCGCAACTTGTGAGCCAAGGCTCCAGCCCCACCCCCCTTTTTTTTTTTTCATTTACAAAAGGTAGATTATGTTTATTTAGAGTCCTGAGTACGGGCTGGAGCGGTGGCTCAGTGGTTACAGCGCTTGCCCAGTATGCGCAAGTACACGGGTTCAAACCCCAGCACCCACGTACACAACTAAGTGTCAGAGCAACGAAAGTCATGTGAAAAACTCAATAAAAATTGATTCTCTCCCTCTCTCTCTCTTACTGTCCTTCTCTCTTTCAAAAAAAAAAAAAAAATAGAGTCCTGAGTAGCTGACTGACTCAGTGTGACTCCAGACCACAAAGAAACCATTTCTTCTCCAGTTCATTCTGAATCCTGGGGTTGAAAGTCAGACTGGCGGCATTCTGCAGGGTGCCCATTCGCAGGTTTACAGGTTTCTCGTCGAGGATGGTCTGTGACTGTGTCTCTCTTTTTTTAAAAGAGATAGGCTAGGTAGGTCACCATGAGCAGGCCATTGATGTTGCTCTTGAACTATTTTGGGTACTTAGTTAATCGGGCTCATCAAGCAGCCCATGGTATTGTCAGCTGACACCTTTCCAGACAGCACCTCTTGTGCCTGCTGCAGCACTGCTCAGGGCACCCTGGCTGCGAGCTGATGCTCCTCCTGCTTGCTCCAAGTCACTCGAAAGTCCAGTCACTCGGGGCTGAAACAGGTCTTCACGGTCAGATCAATATGCATATTTCACTGTCAGAGGTGTGGACATCACTCCCATGGTCCTCCCAGGGACACCCATCAAAGTGCTGGCCTAGGCCTTGATGCTCAACTAAAAACTAAAGTTGCCTCTCTCTCCCTCTTTCTTTAAAAAACAAAATAAACAAAATAATAAACTAAAGCACTGCACATCAGGGACTGGAGCAGTGGCTCCAGTATCAAAGCTTGCCTGGTGTGAATGAGGACCTGGGTTCAAACGCCAGCACCAAATACACAGCTAACTGCCAGAGCAATGAAAACCAGATGAAAAACTAGATTCTCTTTCTCTCTCTCTCTCTCTCTCTCACTCTCAGAAAAAATTTAAAAAAAACCCTGCACATCATTTTTACTATTCATATGGTAGTTTATATTTGAAAAAAAACAAGAAGTAATCATGTAGTGATTTAGTGCAGAATTGCAGAGCTTTATTAACAAGCATGCAAGCATAATAAAATGAAACTAATTTGCATACTTGTAGTTCAGCACCTTGAGTTGTGATATATTTTAATTAAGGATCAATTAGACCTGATAGAAGTTTGTATATATGATACTACCTCAATTTGATGAATATCTAGTGTGTGAGCCATGATTTCAGAAAGTGCTGTTTGCTAAAGAAATACCTTTTCAGCCAGGTATAATGGCCCAACTGTGTGTATAATCCCAGGACTAGGGAGCCTGAGGCAGGAGATTTGCAAGTTCAAGGCCAGCCTCAGCAATTCAGAGAGACCCTCAGCCACTTCACCAGACCATCTCAAAATAGAATAAAAAGGGCTGGGAAGATGGCTCAATAGTAAAGCACCCCTGCTTTCAATCCCCCAGTACCTCCCCCTAAAAATCCAGGAGACTGAGAAAATTCAGTGACTTAAAACACTTATTATCTGGGGCTGGAGCTGTGGCTCAGTGGTTATGGCGCCTGCCTGTTATGCGCAAGGATGTGGTTCGAACCCCAGCACCACGTACACAACTAAGTGTCGGAGCAACAAAAACCACATGAAAAACTAAATAAAATCGATTCTCTGTCTCTCTCTCACTGTCCCTCTCTCTCTTTGAAAAAACAAAAACATAAAACAAGATGTATTATCTGAAATGTTGCTTAAACAAACTCACCTATGGAATGTGGCCTAAGGTAGGTCATTCTCAAGACAAACAGGGTATGTGTCCAAAATTTCCTCTTCTAAAGTTAAGAACTAGGTGCCCATTAGCCCCAGAAACCAATCATATGAAATGGCTCTTGGCTGTGTGGACAGACGATAGCAATGAGCTGGTGAGACCCCACCTGGAGGTCACTTTGGAAGGAACAGGAAGCTGTCCATTACATCTGCCACAGCCCCAGGGGACTCTAGCTTCAGGAATGCC
Source organism: Aplodontia rufa (assembly GCA_004027875.1). Classification (NCBI taxonomy): domain Eukaryota; kingdom Metazoa; phylum Chordata; class Mammalia; order Rodentia; family Aplodontiidae; genus Aplodontia; species Aplodontia rufa. The sequence continues at coordinate 117,109 of PVKS010000294.1, forward strand.
CTTAAGCCTGTGAGTATCTTCACCTGGCTTCCTGTCTGTGCTTCTCTCTGCTGCCCTGCCCTTTTGACCCGCACCTGCAGGACTGGGCCAACAAGGGGCCTCCCTGCGCACTGTCTTGAAGCAGAGCCCTCAGCCTGTTTTCCTGAAGCCTGAGGTGCTGTGGCGTTTGAGGAGGTGCCCATGATCACATTAAGGAAGGTTCTTCCTAAGCTTGATTTGCTACATTGTTGTTTTTTTAATCATGAATGAGTCTTGTTTTAATTTTGTTGTTTTGCTGTTTTGCATTTTGAGAGTTAATGATTTTTCTCCTTTGGGCCACTGTGATGTTTCCTATTTGTATTCATTTTCATTGACAATGATGATTCACACTGATAGACTTTGGAAGCACTTGTGTGTATAGATGCATCCTCTTGGTTATAATGATGTATTTATATACACAGGGAGCCATACAGAGACGCTGTTGGCTTCATTTTGCTGATCGTTTGTTTCAACTTCCACTTCAGAAGTGAGATTAAGCTGCCATTTTCCTCCTGTAGTTCCCATCTTGAATTGGTATCAGTGTTCTCCATATGGAGAGAGAAGGGGAGGGTTCTTTTTTCCCTCAGGAAATGGGCACCTACATTTCTTTTTTTCTTTTTTCTTTTTTAAGAAAGAGGAACAGTAAGAGAGAGAGAAAAAGAAAACTTTATTTAGTTTTTCATGTGGCTTTTATTGCTCCACACTTCATTGTGTATGTGGTGCTGGGGTTTGAACTCACATTCTAGTGCATGTCAGGCAAGTGTCATAACCACTGAGCTACCACTCCAGCCCCCCCATTTCTTTCTTTTCCCATTCCTTCCTTTCTTTCTTTCTGTACTGGGGATCGAACCCAGGTCTTTGTGCGTGCCAGGACAAGAGCTTACCACTGAGCTACGTCCCCAGCCCTTCCTCTCTTTCCTGGTGTGTAAAATGGATGGCCTGGTGTCCTTCTAGAAAAGGCTTTTTAGCACAGGTTTCCTCAGCACAATTCTGTGAGGCCAAGCACATTCCAGGAACTGAACAATTGCAGGGATTAAGACATGGTCCCAGTGACAATAATGCCAGCGTTGCGCCAACAGCCATTTGCTGCTGGGAAAGAACTTGCCCTTCTAGAATCTCGAAGCCTGAGTGAACGTGGTGCCCCATGAACCCTGGAAAGCCAGTTTTGAGTTGACAGGGAGTGAGGGAGGCAGATCCTGGAGGGTGTGGAGACCGGGTTCTCTTGGGAGAACTGCACCAGCCCCTCATCTTCAGTGTGTCAGGCCCGTCTCACCTCCTTCGGGGACTGCCTGACCTCCCTTCCCTTCCTCACACACGTCAGTGCTGTCCTGGGCTGTGGCCATGGTGAGCTAATCAGAGGCCTCCCCACAAACAAACCTCTCCAGAACTCCAAGCCACTTTACACAGTGTCATCTTGCCAAGAGGCCAGGAGCCCCCTCAGCTAGTAACCTCAGCCAGCTCCTGCTCCCTAAACCAAGCACAGCCCACTACAAACCTGGGTTCCTGCCACCCTTGTGACACCCCTGGGCTGCTGTTCTGTGTTTGGCCAAGTCTGCTTCCCCGCTAAACAGATCTTCTGACAGGAGTGGGATTCCTTCCTTCTGCAGCGCGGTCTTGGTCTCCCCCTCCTCATTTGCTGTTCCTGAATATTCCTGGCTGGAAGCACTGGAGTGGGCCTTTCTCCTGTCCTCAGGTCACCCTCCCCTGGACACACCAGCTAGCTCTTTCCAGGTGGCAGTACCAGCTTCACCCAAGGTCCAAAGACAGTTATGATGCAAAGGGAACAGGGGTCCTACAGATGTGTGCAAGGAAATAGGCTTACTATATAGAAGGATGGCTTCCAGACCATTCTACACTAGCTCTGCAGAGCCCAAGCGCGTAGATCTAGGACTAGGGCAGTTCAGACACTCATGGAAGCTTCCAGCAGGAATTGGGGCTCAGCTCATAGACCACTCAGGCTACAAGTAGGGTTTTGGCCCTGCCTCCAGGTGCCTGTGTGACACTCAAAACAGCACCAAGTACTAGGAACAGGAAAGGAAAAGTGGAACAAAGTTTGTATGGACAGACTCTTGTTTCTGTATTGGCCTCATGTGGACAGGAAGTAGGTGTGGGCCAAGTCAGGGCACAGACCACCTTTTGAGCACTTCTGTGGAAGCAGGACTGAACTAAACAAAGCAAAATCTCATCTGTGGTGCTGCAGCCACTGAAGAAAAACCATGGGAGGGGGGGAGGTTGAGAGGGAAGAAAGACAAGGGGGATTTGAATGTGGCGACCAGGCAGTTGACTTTCGCACATGGAGCCTTGCTCCACGTTCCTCCGCCCCCTGGATTGCAGACTGCGGAGGAGGGTGGGTTTATAAGTGAAGTTTCACTGGAACACCGCTGCCCATTGGGTTGCATATTGTCATATTGTCTGTGGTTGTTTCCTTGTTTGTTTGTTTTGAGGAGTTGCTGTACAGTGCATATAAGTAACAATATGATACACATTTGATCCTAATCCAGAATCACCCGCACCCCAGTTTATTGATTCTTCTGTATTTCCCCCATAACAGATATAAATGTGTGTGTATGAATTTTCCAGAATTTTGTACAACAAGGGCAGTTGAGTAGTTGTGACAGAGACCATGTGGCCCAGAAAGTATGAAATAACTCTTCTGTGTCCCTGACATAAGGGATTCTTTGCCTCTGGAGCAAGAAAAGGAAAAACCAATGAGGGATGGAGGATTCCAGGATGGGTGTTGGCAAAGCTTCTCTGCAGGTGGGAGTAGGCTTCTGTGGGATGTCAGGGGGTGTCCCTGGGATGTTAGGATGTCAGCCCCACGGTGCAGATGGGGCTTTCCACAGCAGCAGCTCCTGTCCTCCCCGAGAGGTTCATCAGTGGGTGGGGACACGGAGGGCCATGTGCTTCCCTGATGATCTTCTCAAAACTGTGTGTGTGTGATTCCCATATAACCAATGCAGGAATTAAACCTCAGAAACTGGGGCTGGAGTGGTGGCTCAGCAGTTACTGCGCTTGCCTGGCAGTACGTGAGTTCGAACCCCATCACCACGTACACAACAAAGTCTCAGAGAAACGAAAGCCATGTGAAAAATGAAATAAAAATTGATTCTCTTTGGCTCTCTCTGTCACTGTCCGCTCTAAAAAAAAAAAAAAAAAAAAAAAAACACCTCAGAAACTGCAATGACAACTGGCAATGACCAAATCTGTATTCAAACGAGGTTCTCTGGCACAGGAAAGCCGCCTCTAACCTCTGTAGCTAGGACCAGCTCTGGGAACCCTGCAGAGCATGTGGGTGCCACCCTAGATTCCTGCCACACACGGTTGAATGGCTCCCCAGTCGAGATTTCATCTGAGAGACCTTAGGTCTGTTGGACAAAATGACCCTGGTTGGAAAAAAATCCTGGATCACAGGTACACACTGCATTGGTGCCCATCCATAGCAAGGCACCTGGGGAGACCCACGAGATAGAAACTATAGTATCAGAAAGAACAATCGCAGGAGAAAGGAGGACTCATTCACTGATGGTGGGAGTGTAAATTAACATAGATATCATAGAATACAGTATGGAGGGTCCTCAAAAGGCTAAAAATAGAATGCTACCATATGACCTAGCCATCCCACTACTACTGCAGACATATCCAAGGCACTGGAAATAAGTGTGTTGAAGAAACAGCTGCACTGCCGTATGTACTGCAGCGCTAGTCATGATGGCCAAGGAGGGGATCAAGCAAGGTGCCAATGACGGATGAATGGGTAAAGAACATGCGGTACACATGCACAGCGGAACACGCCCAGCAGCAAGGATGGAACTGGAGAACATTGTGTTTAGTGACATAAGTCGGACACAGAAAGACAGACGCAGCAGCATGTTCGCACTTCCAGGTGGAAGCTAAAAAGTTGATCTCAAAGAAGTAGAAAGTGAAATAATGATCACTAGAGGCTGAGGAGGGTGTGGAGAAGGGGAATGGAGAGAGGATGGTTAACGGGTGGAGGGGAGCAATTGGATAGGAGGAATAATTTCTAATATTTAGTAGCACAGTAGGATAACTATGGTTAACAGCAGTTAATCGAAGATTTCAAAAGAGCTAGTACAGAAGATTTTCAATGTCTCCAACACAAAGAAATGGTAAATGTCTGAGGTGATATGCCAGTGACCTTGATCTGGTCATTACTCGTCATGTACATGCATCGAAATATTACTATGTGGCAAACAAAAATATTTCTAAAGGGAAAGAGTGAGGGGCTGGAGCGGTGACTCAGCGGTGGAGTGTTTGCCTGGCGTGTGCAAAGACCAGCACCACATGCGCAGCTAAGTGTCAGAGGAACAAGAACCAGATGAAAAAATAAAATTAACTCTCTCTTTCTCTCTCTCTCTCTAAAAAAAAAAGAAAGAAAGAAAGAAAGAAGGAGCAAACACAGGCATTAATACCTTCCTAGTAGATAGTGCTTTTTTTGTTTGTTTAAACAAGCTAGGGTCTGGGTATAGAAGATCGCTTACCACCTGCCTTGCCTTTCTTGTCCTTCAACATCAGTGGCATTGTTTAGGGAGGAGGTGCCCTCACAAAAGCACTGGTTCCTGTAATTACTACCTTGTCAAGCCAGGCACAGCCGGGGTCACATACCTACATCTAGTGACTTAGGAGGCTGAGGCAGGAGGATGGAAAGTTCAAAGCCAACCTCAGCAACCTAATGAGGCCCTAAGCAATTTAATGAGACTCTGTCTCAAAATAAAAATTAAAAAGGACTACGGATATGGTTCAGTGGTTGAACTCCCTGGGATTCAATCCCTGGTACCAAATAAAAGGTCTAAGGATATAGTTCAATGGTAGCACCCTGCTACGTTCTGTCCCCAGAATCTCAAAAAACAAACAAGCAAACAAAAGCAACAACAACCAAATGCCTTACCAGGATCCCTCGTAGAATTCATATCTTATGTCCCTTGAGGACAAGGGAGCTGATGGAAGTTGAGCTGTCACTCTAAGATTCTAGACAGGAAGCGTAAACCTCAGTGCTGGGTCCTCCCTGTAGTTGTGGCCAGCAGCCCTGTGACTTTCAGCAAGAGGTCCCATTTCCCCACTCGGAAGCTACAACCACTTGTCACTCCAAAGCTTAGCCCTAGCACTTAGTCCGTGCTCAGTAAGTGATCAGGAAAAAACGTAACAGGATCAGGTTTCTGGAAAGCAAGAAATCCCTAAGCTTTTCCCTTTAAGGATGATGAGAGCAAAGACACTCTTGCTCTTGACCAGGATTGCACTGTGGGTAGGGTCAGGGGAGCTTTGAAGAAGTCAGGGTAAAAGAGACTTCACCTCTGAGCCTTCTTCTTTTCTCAGTACCTTTGTTTCATTAGGAGAGAAAATTGAAACAAAAACAGGGTTTTGTTCCTGTGTCAGCCTCCTGGGCTGCCACACAAAGCAGGTCCCTGTGGCCTCCAGCCTTCCGGTCAAGGACTCTGGGGGAGCAGGGTCAAGGACTCTGGGGGAGCAGAGGTGCGCATCTGAAAGGCTGTGCCACAGGCCACCGGAAATGGGCTGTAATTGATGGTGGCAAGTTCTAATGAGCATAATTAGGCCAGCCGTGGTGCCCTCGAAGGACAGCCTCGGTGCCCTGGGAGCTGTGGGCCAAGGGAGCAGCTGACAAAGGGCGAACGGCACCTTCCACACAGGTCAGGTGAAATCTAAGTGCACGTGGGTGGGGTGTGAAGTCTCACCTTTATTCAAACACTTACCTTGCAGAGATGTATAATCCTAAGGAAATAGCAAGTGTGGCAGGAGAGGGCTTCTCTTATATAACACACAGCTTATGCCACAGGGCCCCAAAGGGACATGTATGTTGTCAGCGCCTGAATTCTTTCGCGTCGGGGCGGTTCTGGTCTTTCACAATTACAAATGCAGTGACACCATATGTCTATAAATAGGTGTCAGGATCCTTGTAGGATAAGTTCTCAGAATTTGGAGACCAAAAGTTTTGCACATCTTCAGTATTAATCAGCATTTCAGAACTCTCCAGAAAGGCTTTGTTTTTAGGGTTTGTTTTTGTTTTTGTTTTGTTTTGTTTTATTTTGGTACTGGATATTTAACTCAGGGCAGTTTACCACTAAACCACATCCCCAGCCCTTTGTATTTTTTTATTTTGAGATAGGGTCTCACTAAATTGCTTAAGGCTTCGCCAAGTTACTGAGGCTGGCCTTGAATTTGTGATCCTCCCACCTCTGCCTCCCAAGCTGTTGGGATTACAGGTGTGCACCACCACTCCCGGCAGAAAGGCTGTATTTTTTAAGTCCTCCACACCTGGTGTGGTACCTGACTTGTGATGAACCCTCAGATGTTTGCTGTTGGATGAATGGATGGATAGATAGATAGACAAACAGAAAAGAAAGAATCCATATGTTCAGCAACAGCCATCTATCACACACAGGGACACACACTTTCGTTAAGCCACGTGTTCCAACATTGACAACTTCTTTCTCTAATTCAGTTGAACCTGTAATTGAAAGTAGTAAAGTGGGGCTGGAGCGGTGGCTCAGCGGTTTCAGCGCTTGCCTGGCAAGCATGAGGACCCGGGTTCAAACCCCAGCACCACGTACACAACTAAGTGTTGGAGCAACGAAAGCCATGTGAAAAACTAAATAAAGTTGTTTCTCTCTTTCTCTGTCTCTCTCACTGTCCCTCTCTCTTTAAAAAAAAAAAAAGAAAAGAAAAGAAAGTAGTAAAGTGGCTTCTCATTTGACCATAAGAGGAGGAGACTAGGAGCTGAAGCAGTGGCCCAGTGGTAGAGCGCTTGCGTGATGTGCCCGAGGGCCCAGGTTCCGTCCCCAGCACCACATGCACAACTAAGTGTCAGAGAAATAAATGCCAGATGGAAAACTAAATAAAATTGATTCTTTCTCTCTCTCTCTTAAATAAAACAAAAGATGGGGAGACTATTCTGGATTACCCTGGTGCACACAGGTCATTCACAATGGCCCAGAACAGTAGAACAGGAAGGCAGGAAAAAGGCCAAATGATGTGATGTGATCTGAGTAGGACTCAAGCCCCTGAGTGGCTTTGAGATGGAAGAAGGATCCAGAAGCAAAGGAGAAAGAAACAGGGAGGGCTCTAGAAGGCAAAAACAGCAAGGAAACAGATTGCCCCCAGAGCCTCAAAGAAAGGCAGCCCTGTTGGCACCCTGACTTTAGCCTAGTGAGCCTGTATCAGACTTCTGCCCCACAGAACGGAAATAATGCAGCTGCATTGTTTAAGCCACCAAGTTTGTGGTAATTTATTACAGCAACAATACTTATATGTCCTTAAAAAGTCTGAAAAATATGGTTATTGATGCCTTTGTAACACTGTCTCATGAATGACCCTGTGGACCCACCGTAGTTTACTCACCCAGTCCCCTGAGTTGCCGTTGTGGCCTCTTCTGGATTGTGTCGCTGTGAACAGCCTGTGGTGCTCACTGCCGGTGTCTGTGAGGTGAGTCTGCACAGTCCCCGTTGCCAGCCTGCCGCCTGTTAGGCTTTGCAAACTCTGAGCAGAGGGTGAGATACGTCTTGCAGTCTTCTAACCTTTCTCCCTGTTGCTTTTTAAAATTGTTTTTAGTTGTAGATGGACAAAATACCTTTATTTTATTTATTTAATTTTATGCAGGGCTAAGGATCGAACTCAGTGCCTCACATGTACTAGGCAAGCGCTCTGCCACTGAGCTGCAACCCCAGCCCCTCAATGTTGCTTTTTTTATTTTTTTATTTTTTTCAGGGCTGAGGATTGAACTCGGGACCTTTCGCATGCTAGGCAAGCGCTCTGCCCCTGAGCAAAATCCCCAACCCCCTTTTTTTACTTTTTTAAGGAGAGAGAAAGGCAATTTTGTTTATTTTTCATGTGGTTTTCTGTTGGGAGGGGTTGTTTGTTTTTCTGACACTTAGTTGTGTTTGTGGTGCTGGCGTTCAAACCTGGGACCTTGTGTGTGCTAGGTACCTGCTCTGCCACCGAGCCACCGCTCCAGCCCTCAACATTGCTCTTTGAAACCTTGACTAAAGCATAATTTGGGAGAGGATGGGTTGTTGTTCTATGTTAAGTATCAGTTTTGTGATCTGACCTTAGACATGCTAATTTTTTCCTTCTGTTCAGCTATCATGTTTATAAAATCTGTTGCACTAAGTGTTGAAGTGAGTATATCTGAGGAAGATTCCTGTTCCATATCCTCGTACTCCTTCAGTTTTTGTTTTGTTTTTTTTTTTGTTTTGTTTTGTTTTGTTTTTCGTTTTTTTAAGAGAGGGTGAGAGAGAAAGAATCAGTTTCATTTAGTTTTTCATCTCATCTTTGTTGCTCTGATACTTTGTTGTGTATGTGGTGCTGGGGTTCGAACCCAGGTCTTCACACATGCTAGGCAAGTGCGATACTGTTGAGCCACCACCCCAGCCCAAGCTTCTTCAGTTTTGACTAGTGAGTTTGTTTGTTTGTTTGTTTGTTTGTTTTTAAAGAGATAATGAGAGAGAGAAAAAGTCAATCTGTTTAGTTTTTGGTTTTCTGTGTATGTGGTACTGGGGTTCAAACCCTGGTCTTTGTGCATGCCAGGCAAGCGCTCTACTGCTGAGCCAACATTCCAGTTCCTTCACTGGTGAGTTTTTGACAGAAATGTTCTTCCACTCTGTAGGGAATAAGAAAAGATACTTGAGGCCAGGCATGGATAATCCCAGGCTCAGGAGGCTGAGGCAGGAGATTTGCAAGTTCAAAGTTAGCCTCAGCAATTTAGCAAGACCCTATCTCAAAATAAAAAAAAATAAAAATAAAAAGGGCTGAGGATGTGGGTCTGTGGCTAAATGCCCCTGGGTTCAATCCCCAGTACAAAAAAAAAAAAAAAAAAAAACTTGAAAATGACTAAGTATCCATGTATGATTAAACTAATTGTTATTTGATTACGTGAGCAGTAAGAGAATCCATTTCCAAGAAAACACAGTTGTTTTTCTGTAAAGCCAGCACTCATTTAACATCACCACCCCCTGGTGGGAAGGCAGGGGCCTCCCATTTCCCTGGGAAACACCCCACCCCACTCTTTAACCTCCTCCTTTCTCTGTAGCCACTGACATTTCTCCTGTAATTAGGAAGCAAAGAGCCAGGGGCTGGAGCGGTGGCTCCCAGGTTGCGGCGCTTGCCTGGCAGAGCAAGGACATGGGTTCAAACCCCAGCACCACATACACAACCAAGTGTCTGAGCAACAAAGACCACATGAAAAGCTAAACTAAATAAAAATTGATTCTTTCTGTCTGTCTCTCTCTTAAAAAAAAAAAAAAAAAGAAAGAAAGAAAGAAACAGAAGAAGAAGAAGAAGAAGCAAAAAGCCAGGCAAGGCGGCACTGCCTGCCGTCCCAGCCACCCATGAGACTGAGGCAGGAGGATCTCCTGAGCCCAGGAGTTCGGGACCAGCCTGGGCAACATAGCAAGACCCCATCTCTTCAAAAACAAAAAGGCAAACAAGACCCAGATGTTTACCACAAGACCCTCCTCAGCCCTGAACCTTGCTCTGCAGCTCCTGCAGTTGGTGTCTCCCTCCTTCCATTGCATGGTTTTTGCGTTTCTCTGGAACTTTCTAGTCAGATTCTTCCCCCACACCCCTGCAGTTGGTTTTGCGGAGGTTAGTGACACACTCCTAATGACTAAACCCTCTTTTTCACCCTCTGTGACTTTTTCTGGTTTTTTCTTAACCTCTCTGATAGTTTTCCTATTCTTTAAATGTCAGTTTTCCAACTGATCCAAGTCATAGGTAGCTAGAGAGACAGATGTGGATGCATAGATCTCCCAAACACCTACGTGCTGGTCTCCCCAAGTACATACCCCTGGCCCAGGCTGCCCTGCCTAACCCCCAGCTTTCAGGGAGTAGCTGCCTCCCAGCCACTGGGACATCTGAGCTTGGCTCAGTCACAGGACCAAGCTGAAGTCCCATTTTTACCCAGTCCCACCCGTACAGCCTGCTGTTCTTCCTTCTCTCACATCCAAGGGCGTACTTCCCAGGGCTTGTCCCTCTGACCAGACTGATGGACCCACAGCTGCATTTGCCCAACCGGCAGTCATGTTTCGACTGCTTCCCTGGGGTCCAGCCCTTCCCTGGTACAGTCCCCTCTCAGAAGAGGTGATATGGCTGCTTTTCCAGATTATAGGGCCAACTGTCATGTTTTTCTGCTTAAAATCTTCTGTGGGTTATTCTATCTTTGCTGGAACCTTCTTTTTTTTTTTTTTTTTTTTTTTTTTTTTTTTTCCCAGCAGTTCTGGGGATGAAACCCAAGGTGCTCTACCAGTGATCATGCCACACCCGTGGCTTTTTTTTTTTTTTTGAGATACAATGTTTCCAAGTTGTCCAGATTGGCCTCAAACTTGCAATCCTTCTGCTTCAGCCTCCCAAGTAGCTGGGATTTCAGGTGTGTGTCATTGTGCCTAATGGGACCTTCTTGATTAGGCATTTCTTCCCTAGCAACCCTGTACACACACACACACACACACACACGTACACAACAGGCCCCACCGGCACAGCTGCATCGATCCACTCACACCACCAGTGCTGGGCTGCCACTTGCGTTCACATTCGTGTCAACATCCAGCATGCAGCCACCTCCCCAGTACTCTGGAGACTTGGCTCAGGAACTCGGGCTTCACCAGTGCCAGGCACCTTCCCCACCTGCCCTGCACAGCCCTGACACAGCGGTGGCATGGCGGAGTGCTCCCACAGGCTGCGCTGAGCCGGGCTGCCTCTCCCCAGCCCACACTGCAGTACTGAAGTGACATTTGGACCAGTGTCTGGGGGCGCTGCTAGGGGTCTGTTATCCAGTGTGGTAATAAAACAAAGAGTTTCTTTCCCCAAAAGGGAATGTTCTGCCGCAGCAGCAGCGCCGTTTGCTCATGGCTCCGCTTCTCCGCGGGAAGCGCATCTGATCTGTCCTGTCTCTCTTATCTAGTGGTAAGCATCCATGGCATTCAGGAAGAGGATCCCCCCGACACTCAGCTCATGAGGCTGGATAACATGCTGCTGGCTGAGGGCATGTCCAGGCCCGAGAAGAAAGGAAGAGGAGGACTGGCAGCGGTGGCCGGCACAGCAACACCAGGTGGCTGTCCAAATGACAATAACATTGAGCACTCTGACTACAGGGCCAAGCTGTCCCAGATCCGACAGATTTACCACTCTGAGCTAGAGAAATATGAACAGGTGATCTTTCTGCATGGAAGAGTTTCTATCATGTGAATGCGCATTTGTCAAAGCAAAACATGGGACACTAACACCCTTTCTTTTGTGGCACAGAACAGGGAGAACACGCAGTTGGTCACTGCAAAGGTGGCCAATTTCACTGAAAACCCCTTTCCTTTATTTCTCAGAAACCAGCCTGTGTGTGAACATGGGGTTTGGCAGGTGGCTGGTCAGGTGTGGAGCCTGCCACCCCACACTACCCTGCTGCTTAGTCATAGACTGGCATGTCTGTGTCCCCACCCCAGGCCTGCCATGAATTCACTACTCATGTCACCAACCTTCTCCGGGAGCAGAGCAGGATGAGGCCTGTGTCCGCCAAGGAGATCGAGTGCATGGTTGGCGTCATCCACGGCAAATTCAATGCCATCCAGATGCAGCTGAAGCAGAGCACTTGTGAGGCCTTGATGACCCTGCGCTCGCGGTTCCTTGATGCCAGGTCAGTGGCTCCGGCTGCCCAACATGAGTGCAGTGGGTGCTGGTTTGGATTTTTCTTCTTTTTGTGGTGCCCGGGATAGAACCCAGGGCCTTGCAGATGCGGGGCATGTGCCCTACTGCTGAGCCACACCCCCTCCCCAGTTCTGGAGGCTGTAGCTACAGACTGTGGGTACAGGCCTCGCACACACAACCTCTTTAGGGGAAGACCCCAAGTATTAATTGTTATTTTTAAAACCGCTTGAAGCAAAGTTGGGCCTGGAGGCAGTATCAGTGCAGACTGCGTGCGGCTGTCTGTCTTTTCAGGCGCACACGGCGGAATTTCAGCAAGCAGGCGACGGAAGTGCTGAATGAATATTTTTATTCCCATTTGAGCAACCCTTACCCCAGTGAAGAAGCCAAAGAAGAGCTCGCCAGGAAGGGTGGCATCACAGTATCCCAGGTGACACCCTCCCCTGCCTGGCCTCCCCCACCCTGGACGGGGTGGAGGGTGAAGTCCCATTGAGAGGACACAGGGAAATTCCTTAAATGTGTGGAGCAGGAGCCGAGTGGCCAGGCTCGAGGTCACTCTGACTGGGCTTAGATCCAGCTCTGCGCTATGAAGTTGGGACTTGGGCAGGTGCTGTGCTTTGTCATTTGCGAGGCAGGGATATAGGTGCACCCATTGCCAAGCCTTCTCCCTGGGGGATACAAGTGGGGCGTGAGCCCCTTTAGTTGACGCAGGTAAAGTGTGAGGCTCCTGAGGGAGGAAAGGCTGACAGTCCTTGGGCTGGGTACCAGAGCTTGGCGGTGGAGCGCTTGCCTAGCAGGTGCAAGGCCTCAGTTCCATCCCCGGCGCTCCACAAAACAACAACAAAAGCAACAGAAAGCGAAGGCGGTGAATATGAGTTCCCTGAGGTGATGCCGTGGCAAATGACAGCCCTGTGCATGTGGCCTGGTTTGGCCACCTGTGTCCTCTGTGGAATTGAGGACAGAGGAGGCTTAGAAAGGTTTTAAAGCAGAAACAGCTAGTCCAGGTAGCCCGTGAGCGGCGCATGTGGCCGGGCCATTCCCTTGGGCAGCATTCCCCCTCTATACAGCAGTAAAGACAGGCAGCTGGCACATGGTACAGCCCACGGAGTGTCTCCACAGCCCTCTGACATTGTGGCTAAGTTTGCAGCCCTTAGCCGCCATGCTCAGCCCCAGGTCGGGCTAAGTCTAGCTGCATCTCTGTAACAGAGCGCTCAGGAGCCCCTCAGGGCCATTCAGCAAGCAAAACATCACAGAGGTCCCAGCCACACCTGACTGCTCACCTGGGACCTGCTGTGGCTTCCTCAGAAACTGACAGCTGAAGGAAAAGGCTGTGCTCTGGGTCTTCAAGGCCCCAAAAGAAGCGTGATGTCTGGCTGTGCTGGGCCACCACTGGGAACAGTACTCTGAGAACAGTCTGATGACCTCAGCTGCTCCAGGCCCTACCCAGGGCAATGAGAGAGCTGTCTCAGGCCTGAAGAAGCAGAAGTGTGAAAAGCATTTGCCTGTTGTGCCAGGGACTCCCCACTGTGGCCTCGACCTTGAGTCTTCCCCCGCCAGCAGCAGAACTGTGTTGGAGGAGCCCCTACCCACCAAGTATCCGCACATCCCCAAACAGCGAACAGTTGAAGTGGGGTCCCGAATTTGGAGCACAGATGTTGTGCAGGCCATGAAGTTCATGGATGTCTGCAGGACAGAATCAGCTCCAGCTTGGGCTGAGGAGGTCTAAGGGAGAAAGGGGTTAGGGGGAGGAAGAAGGGGTAAGAGCTGAGCTGAAGGATGGGGTTCCAAGTGGTGCCCTGACCAGCAGCAGGGCCTGGACCTGGACCCTAGGCAGGGATGGTCCACAACTTTTGACCCTGGCCAAGGACCTGCTTTCCCCCTGTCACTGAGCCATCTGTCCCTACCCACCTACCTCCCTGACTCACCCGTACTGAAAGTTTATTCTTTGTCCCTCTAAAATGCCAGTTTCAGGGCCAGACCAGTTGCTCAGTGGTTACAGCGCTTGCCTGGCATGCACAAGGACCTATGTTTGAGCCCCAGCACCACCTACACAACTAAGTGTCAGAAAAACAAAAAACAGATGAAAAAGAAAAGTAAAACTGAGCCTCTTCCTCTCTCTCCCTCCCTCCCTGTCTCTTAAAAAAAAAATGCCAGTTTGAAACTGGCCTTGGGGACGCACATCTGTAGCCCAGATACTCTGGAGGCTGAGGTAAGGGGCCCAGAAGTTCAAGGCCAGCCTCGGTCACATAGTGAGATCCCACCTCAAAAAATAAGTTAAAAAAATAAGGGGCTGGAGAGATGGCTCAGTGGTAGAGCACTTACCTGGCATGTGCAGCGTCCTGGGTTCGATCCCTAGCATCACACAAACAAATAAAGGAAAAGCAAACTAGAAAAAAAATTAACATTTTGAAACAATGTAAAAATGTCGATTGACTGGAGCGGTGGCTCACCGGTTTCGGCACTTGGCTTGCATGCACAAGTAGGCGAGTTCAAACCCCAGCACCACGTACACAATGAAGTGTCCAAGCAATGAAAGCCATGAAAAACTAAATAAAATTCTGTCTTTCTCTCTCTCTCTCTCTCTCACTGCCCCTCTCTCTCTTTCTCTCTTTTTTAAATGTCGATTGGATTCAACATGAGAAAGTGTTTACTGTCTTTCTCTGCAAACTTAGTTCCACAAAGAGTTCTGGAGCATTCCAGGCAGAAGCCAAGTGCTCAGCCCAGGCTGGGTCAAGAGAAGGCTACACTCACTCCCAGGGGAGACAGAGAAGTGATACTGTTTTGGAAGCAGGGAGCTCACATGTACAGATTTTTATGCTTAATAAAGAAAAGGTAATTTTGAGTCATTAAAGAAAAACATTGATAAAGGAGTGAAGAGCATCCATAACCCCACCTGCAGTGGGAGCAACGGGTACCAGAGGCCAGTCTCCTCCCAGCGCCTCTCGCTCCAGGCAACTTCCACGTGTGTGTCCACAGGTCTCTAACTGGTTTGGCAACAAAAGAATCCGGTATAAAAAGAACATGGGGAAATTTCAAGAAGAGGCTACCATTTACACGGGTAAACCAGCCACGGACACCTCCAAAGCCAGGGCCCTGGAGAGCCAAGTCAGCTGCCTGTCGATGCCCAGCCCCGGTGAGTGTTGGCCAGGCCAGCACCCTGAGCACACCTGGGAAGCCCCCTGCCACTGGGCACTGAATGCACTTCTTCAACTATGTCTGCTTTCATTGGCCAGAATCCCGGCTAATAGATACTGCAGCCTGCGCCAGTGCTGTGGGGACACAAACACTGTAAGAAACCAGTAAGAAACCAGTAAGAAAGTTCGAGAGCGCGTGGCATAGTCCCCACCTGCCTCGCTGGACCCAAACCCTCACCGCACAGGCAGGGGCCGCGTGCCTTGTGGGAGCTACGTTCAGTCTTCTGACCAAGGGGCTGGGCAGATGCCACCAAAGGACTCACTGTAACTTCTGCTGACCTAGCCTCTGCTTTCACCCTCAGCCTGACCCCTCCCACTTCTTCCAGGTTCCTCTGGTCCCTTCCCACTGACCAGTGCTGGGGACATGTTTCTCACCCTGCAGACGCTGGCCTTTCTCCAGCCCCCTCCTGGGGGCACCTGCCTGCAGTCCCAGGTAGGTTGGGGCACAGTCCCATGGAGCCACAGTGGATGTGGTCCTCAGAATTGGGCCATCTTTTCAGCCACCTCTCGCTCCCACTAGTCTCCAACAGCAGTGCCCCCAGCCATGTGGTCCATGCTGTGGTGGTTGCAGGTTGGCCGAGCTGCCTCTGGGGACACAGCTCTTCAGGGCCTGTGCTGCACACGCTGTTCCTTGGGGCTCCTAAAGGCTCCCACCTCTGCCCATCACAGGATGTCAATTTATGGTAGCCACCAAAACCAGTCAGAGGCAAGAGGACCCAAAATAACGGCTTTGGTGGCAGAGGGGAAGGAGCCCCCTGGAGGGTGTGGGGAAAGGTGGCAGGCGGCGTCAGGGGAGGCTTGGAAGAGAGATGGCTCTTCCCTGCGAGAACATGCCCCCGTCTAGGCTCAGCCCACATCCATGTCAATATCTGCCTGGAGGCCTGGCCAGGACGGAGGCTCCCTCACCAGCACCACTTCCCTGCTGCCCTGATGCGGGCTTGGCCAGACTGAGGATCCATTTCAGTGACTGGGAAGAAAATAAGCCAAGGATCTTAAGTGGCCAGAGTGCTCTCCTGAACTGTCTTGAGGTGTTACCCATCCCTTCTCAGGCCCTGTCTGTCCTAATGGTCACAGGGTCCTGCTTCCTCTAGAAGAGGATTCGAGTGGGGCTGGCTGGCCCTCTGTGTAGGGGTTTTCCAGAAGAAAACTAAAGCTAGGTGCGGGAAGGTGAGCCCACAAGGAAGCCCAGCCGGGGCCTTGCAGAGTGCTGAGGATTGGACCCAAGGGCCCTCTTACCAATCAGCTTTATCCTCAGTCCTTTTTATTTATTTATTTATTTTTTAAAAAGAGAGGGACAGTGAGAGAGAAATAATCAATTTTAGTTTTTCATGTGGCCTTGATTGTGTATGTGGTGCTGGGATTCAAACCTGCATCCTCGCGGATGCCAGGCAAGCACAGTAATCACTGAACCATTGCTCTAGTCCCCTAGCCCTTTTTATTTTAAGACAGGGTCTTGCTGATTTGCCCAGGTGGCCTTGAACTTGCCATCCTCCTGCCTGAGCTTCCAAGTTGCTGGGATTATAGGCATGCCATGAGTTTTCTTCACGAAAGTGTCCTACATAGCTGGGATACAGCTCAGTGGTGGCACACTTGCCTGGCATGTACGAGGCCCTGGGTTTGTTCCCCAACATGGCCTAAAAAAGAGTTCCCTGTACAGCCTCTTGGCCCCCTCCTGATTTTCACAACCCCCAGCCTTGGGGGCTCAGAGACAGGATGCCTACTGGCGTCAGGTCTTCCCTGGCACCAGGTGCTGCATGCTGCCCTCTGGCCCTGCAGTGGCAGATGTCCTCCATTACCATGGGAACCCAGAGGACCCTGTGACAGGGCCTTGTCTTGCTCTTTACACACCCAGGGCTCTGTCCTGTGTCTTGTACGCAGTGTGAGTGTGTTTAAGATGAATTAGGAGTTGAGGGTCCCAGCCTTGGATCCTGTCAGCCCCACATAGTAACCAAGGAGTGCTAGCCCTGGCTAGCCCGTCCCCCACAGGCACCCTCACCTCTGCCTGCCCATATCCTAGCCAGCATGGCCACAGCCCCTGGCCCAAGCCCCTTGCAGCTCCCCTGCCTCAGCACACAGCAGATCAGTGAGGACCTGTCTCACTGAGGCACCTTCTGCTGTTCCCACGTGCCCTGGCTGGGAACATAGGCCTTCATTTTTCATCCTTGGTGAATGCCAGGTGCTGTGTCCAACTGCATGTGGAGTGTCCCCCTGAAATCGGTTCCCAGCCCCTTACCCACTGCACTGCATCCCTCTGGGTGGTGGCAGGGCTGGTGGACAAATGTGGAGTTGGGGGCCCAACACTGTCTGTACCTCAGCTGTGGTCCCTGCCCTCTGGTTGCCCAGCTGGCCAGTCTGGCTGGGTTTCTGGGTCTTCCCTCGCACTGAATCTTGCCAGGACATTTCGGGAACTAACATCAGCTCCAGGCCTGACCTTGTCCACCTCCCTCAGGGCACAGAGCCTCCAGCTGCACCTTGATGCCACGCATTCCTTTCCCAGAGGCCCTCGGGGCAGCCCAGGGAGGCCAGCTTTCCTTATTGGGAAGTTCATCTGCTGCACCGCCATGACCCAGGCCTGACCCCTTCATTCCTTCCCTCCTCTCCTGGATCTGCCAGAATGTTCTAAGCCTTCCCAGGCTGTGGGGACCCCTCTGATGCTCAGTCTTTGTGTTTTCAGGCCAGGAGCAGCTGGCAGGGGGCCACTTCCCTGCAGTCCGCTGCCTCACCTGCTGGAGACCCCAGCAACATCAACTCGGATGCGTCCAATTAAGTTTTGGGGTTCTGCAGAAAGGATGCCAGGTGAGCGCCCGTGGGTGGCCGGCGTGTGTGTTCTGCACATGGAGTTGATTTACCTCAGAAGCCCAGGCCCCCAGGTGACAGCGTTCCCTGCGCCTGGGCCATGCTGCCGGGGGACCCTCTCCCTTGTCGGCTGGGATTGGAAGTGGCCGGCTGCTGCTGGTTCCCCTCAGTTTGGTTTTTTAATAGTAATGTTATGGTTAAGACTGTGATTGTCTCTTCTAGGACTTTTCACGAATTTTCTCATTAAAATTTTTGACTTATTTTAATTTTGATGGTTTTTAGTGCCAGATTTGTTTCAGGTGATAGTTGACAGCATAGGAGCCGCGTCATAGCTGAGTGTCACGTGTGGGGACCGTCACCCACCTCTGCCCTTTGTGTGCCAGCTCTCCTGTCTCTCCTGGGATATGGCTGTGTTCTGGTCTGGTTTAAATCTGTCCTGAGCTCAGAATTTTCCGGGGAATCGGCTTGGCGCCTCGTTTTGTTGCTTTGCCTTTTCCGGTTTTCATTTGGAATGTCATTATGTCATGAGAGAAGATAAGCTCCCGAGCCATTTTCCTGTTCCATGTGCTATGAAGTCCTGCTGGCCTAAGGCGCGGCACTCGGGGTCCAAGTCCTGAGTCCCCCTCACCTTTTCCTCAGCAGCTGTTCCTCTGCCTGGGCCTTTCCCATCCTCCCCACCGCTCACCAGGCCTTGGCACCCTCGCTGCCGTAAGAACAGCAATGGGGTGGAGGTCGAGCCTGTGCCTAGCGAGGGTTCAGTCCCTAGTGTCACTGGTGATGATAGCAATACTCCCACCAAGAGCATGGAGCCAGGCTGGGAGGATTTCAACGTGCTGCCTGGCCTGGAGGAAACACTGGGACCACGTGTTGGTCAGAGTCATGGTGGCCCTAACTCCACCCTGTCAGCTGCCACTGCAGTAACTGAGCTCCTGTCCACAGCGTTGTGTCTCTTCACACATCTCAGGAACACTGTGGGCCTCTGCCCCAGCACACCCCAAGGTACTGGCCAGCACACCCCTGGGTTTTGCCTCAGTGCCCCACCCCTCAAGGTCCCTCCATCCTCCCTCTGTTCCCTGAGCATCAAAGTCCTGCAGTGGGAGCTGGAGCCGTGGCCCAGCAGTTAGGGCACTTGCCTGGCATGCATGGGGACTGGGGTTTGAACCCCAGCACCACGTACAGAACTGAGTGTCGGAGAAACAAAGGCCAGATGAAAAAATAAATAAAACTGATTCTTTCACTCCCTCCCTCACCCTCTCTAAAAGAAGAAAAAGGCACATGTGGAAAGTGCTCGCTGTCCCCACCCACACAACCGCCCAGGCGTGGTGTGGCAGTCCAGGTGTGCCAGGGGAGATGCAGCCCCCCCCCACCCAGGATGCACTGCCGCACTCGCCTCCCTCCACAGGCCTGCAGTTGCTGAGCCACCCCCACCTCTGCCTCATGGGAATGGAATGCTTGGATGACATCCCCAAGCCACTAGGTTGGGACAGCCTGGGTTTCTCCTCAGGCTGGGGACAAGGATCAGGCCAGGGCACAGCTGCCCGGGACATCTGGGGACAAGAGACAGAAAGACATGGTGCCTGAGCTGGCCCTGGCTGCAGCTGGGTCTGTTTGTGGTGGCTGTGGTGGCTTTCTCCCTGCAGCCACTTGCTGGGGTTCCATCACGAATGGCAGAAGATCAACACGGACTTTGTATCCGTGCCCTGCGTGCCAGTTGTCATGGCGTCGGCCTGCAGCCCAGGGTTCACAGACTCCCTGCTCTAGTCAGTTAGGTTCCAGAAAGATCATGAACCTGAGAAAAGTCAGGGGTGGGCTGAGGGCCAGCCTCGGGGGAAGGCGCCTCTCTCTCCCTCCCTGTTTCTCTGTATTGTAGTAAAGCGTATATGATCCAAAGTTTGCCATTTTAAGTACACGACTTCCAGTAATTACGTTTACAATATTGGGCAGCCATCACCTCTAGCTCCAGAACATTGTCATCCCCTTTCCATAAAGAGACCTTACCCCCATTCACAGCCACTCCCTGTTCCCTTCCCCAGCCCCTGGCAGCCACCTTCTGCTTTCTGTCCCTATGGATGTTCCTGTTGTGGACATTTCATTTCTCTCTGTCTTTAAGAAAAGAAAAGGTCCTACTGGCAGCACCAAGGTGAGGGTGAGTGGCTGAACTGCTGAGGGCGTCCGCATGGCAGGTGAGACCTACAGACACAGGGCAGATGGAAAGTGGTGGTCACAGCTGGGAGATTCAGCCCCTGCCACGACGGTGGTACCCCAGCCATCCAGATCAATGGAATCGCACCGCGTGGTCTTCCAGCATCATAGACGGGGTGCATCCACGTAGGATGTGCAGTGCTTCCTTCCTTCCATCCTTCCTGAGCAGTAGCCCTCTGGGGAAGGTGCTTTATGAGATAAGACTCCGGGGAGCTGCAGAGAAGTTGCTTCCCACACGGTGCCGCCCAGCTTGGCATCATGGCTCCCATGGCCAAAAGATCGCAGGGAGTGGGCCTGAGGGTCCAGGGAGACTGAGGAGAGTGCTCAAGGGCAGGCTGGGGCGGGCTGGGGAGACTTCACAGAGCTAGGTGTGGCTGAAGGTGGAGCCCCAGGACCTCCTGATGAGTGAGAGTGGCCTGAGCCTTGGGAAGGACAGACTGAAACGATGGGAGGCCAGTTCAGTGCCACTGGACAAATGAGTCACGTTCAGGAAAGAGATCTCTCTGCAGCGGGAAACCTGGGAGCCAGGAGAGGCCACAACATGGGCTGAAGTGAAAGGACAGAAGTCAGGAGCAGAAAGGAAGCTCCAACAGGATCAAAAAGTGATCACTAGGGATGGAGTGGTGGCTCAGCAGTTGAAGCTTGGCATACATGAGGACCTGGGTTCAAACCCCAGCACCACATACACAACTCAGTGTCAGGGGTACAAAAACCAGATGAATAAATAAAATTTATTATTTCTGTCACACTTTCTCCATCTTTAAAAAACAAAAATTGATTGCCTCTGTTCTCTCTCTCTCTCTCTCTCTCTCTCTCAAGAAAAAAAAGTGACCACCAGCCAAGCAGTGTGGTGCACACCTCTAATCCCAGCCACTCAGGAGGGGAGACAGGAGGATGACAAGTTCAAAGCCAGCCTCAGCAATCTGCCGAGGCCCTGAGCAACTTAGCGAGACCTTGTCTCAAAATAAAAACTTAAAAGGCCTGGGGGGTGTGGCTCAGTGGTTTAGTGGCCCTGGGTTCAATCCCTGTTACCCCCCCACCAAAAAAAAAGTGACCTCCAGATCCAACAGCATATGTGTGACGCTTGGTGGAGCGATTCGGAGACTCTGGTAGTCAGCTGTGGAGGAGATTCACAGCAAAGGGGATGTGGGGCGTAGGAGGGAAACTGAGGCAGCGAGTGATGGAGAGCTGCCAAGCAGGTTCTGAGGGAGGAAAAAAGTGGGGTGCACAGGGCCAGGTCCCCTGGGCCCTGGAGACACTGTTGACAAGGGAAAGGCTTTGCCTCCCACTCACTGGCACCCTCCCTGCCCAGCACTAGCATGAATTCCACTTCCGGTTCTGAGGTTGCCAGTTCGGCTTCTTGGGGTGTTTTAATCCAAGGAAACCTTCCAGAGTCAGGTTCTGCACATGGTCATACCTCACTAGCATTTCGTATTGCGCTACTGAGATATGCTTAAAAGGTGACTTCATCAAACAACAAACTGCAAAGATGACAGGAACTCAGAGGAGTCCCAGGGACATGGCCTGAGCTCATCCTGCTGGCCAAGTGGGCTCTGAAGAAGTCTCCATGCCATCCACAGGTGGCACATTGAGGCTCAGAGGCTTCATGACTTGCACCCCAAACCCCTGTTAGGAGGGAGCCGTAGAGCCTGAAGGCACTGCTGAGAGGACCGCCCATCAGCACAGCTGCCCAGGAGGGTAATGTTCTAGAATCTTTTCACATTAAAAATGCATGCATTTGGGGGCTGGAGCAGTGGCTTGGTGTTTACGGCGCTTGCCCGACATGCACGAGTACACAGGTTCGAACCCTAGCACCCATGTTCACAACTAAGTGTCAGAGCAACGGAAGCCATGTGAAAAACTCAATAAAAATTGATTCTCTCTCTCTCTCTCTCACTGTACCTCTCTTTTAAAAAACTAAAATGCATGCATTCGTTACCCTGTCAGTTCCCATCCAAGAACTTTTCTTCATGTGTGTACACAGACAAAATGATAAGGCATTTATTGCCATATTTTTGTAATTACAAAAAAATTGGAAACAAATGTCCATCAAGTTAGTGGGTGCCTGGCCAGGCTGTGGAGTTGCTGAACAGCAGTTAAAGGCTGGCCCAGGGGGCTGGAGTGGTGGCTCTGTGGTTACACTGCTTGCCCGGCATGCGCAAGTACACGGGTTCAAACCCCAGCACCACTTACACAACTAAGTGTCAGAGCAACGAAAGCCATGTGAAAAACTCAATTTTAAAAAAACTGATTCTGTCTCTCTCTCTCTTTCTCACCTTCCTTCTCTCTTTTAAGAAAAAACTGCTGGGCTAGAAGCAGGCGATGTGGCGCACACCTATAATCCCAGCAGATTGGGAGGCTGAGGAAGGAGGATCACAAGTTCAAAGCCAGACTTAGCAACTTAGCCAGGTCCTAAGCAACTTAGTGAGACCCTTTCTCAAATTTTTAAAAAAGGACTAGGAATGTGGCTCAGTGGTAAGCACCCCTGGGTTCAATCCCTGGCACCCCTAAAAGAGAGCGGTCCAACTGCTGCATCCCACCATTGGCCTCCAGGGGTCACCTCCTCCCAGCAAACCCTGCCTGAGAACAGATCTGAAGACCCCAAGAATGGGAGACCCCCTCCCTGTGCTGCTGTGGGGTCCAGGGTCTCGGTTCAGGTCAGGAACTACCTTCATCATTAGCAGTAGTAGTGTTAAGTGTCCCTTTCAACGCATCTGACTTCCTCAGGCCCAGCACCCCTTCTGTGAAATTTGCTTCTATGTGATATTGGCATAAATTTGCATAATCTGCCTCATTTGAATTAAATTTGCATGTTTGCATGTCATTTATGCCAGTCTTCTAAGATTTGTCTGTGAGCCATTTTGGTGAGTGGCAGTAACTGGACATCTGGGTCCTGCTGGGCTGCCTCTGGGAGATGGGTGGAGACCATGCCTCTCCCCCAACCAGCTTCCAAATCGCAAATCAGTTCTCAATTCACTGAGGCAAAAGCCACTGTGACCCAAGCAGTGTTCTAAGCCATTACTCACAGGACATCATGGACGTCTGAAATCTGGGGCACCTGCGTTTCCCCTAGCTGCTGAAGATGCTGAAGCTGTGGTCGGTTACATTCTCATTCATCCGCACATCCGAGCCTCACTCCAGACACCGGGAAGTGCTTTCCAAAGGTCTGCCATTTGTGGGACATAAGAGGGACTGGGCTTTTGGTTAGGGTTTTTCCAGCTCTAAATACCTGAATGTGATCTGGCCTGGTGTCACTGCCCTTGCTCTGGAGTGGACCACCCTAGAGTCACCAGGCACAGGGCATAGACTGAGCAAGGATGCCAAGCCTTCAGATCTCTGAAGTTTCCTTATTCTGGAATAGCAAGAAATTGGAAACCGAAATTCCAAATCTCAAAACACACATACACATTTTTAGGTGGCCAGTTAAGTCCAAAATTTCCCCTGGCCCATGATGGCACAGTCACCAGAGGGGACCAAAACGAGCAAGGGAAAGTGAGGGAGCTGGCGGTCTTCCCATCGCCCTCCCTCCGCTGGAGAATTGGAGAAACGGAGGCGCAGATGCAGGCTCTCCTCCAAAGGACCCCACCCTGCCACCTGCTCTCCGCAGACACCCCCACCTCGCACTGGGGATACCTGCAGGAGGGAGCTAGCCCAGCCTTCCAGAGCCCCAAAGAAGAACGAGGGACTCCGGGTTCAAGTGCTCCCCTCTGGGATTCAGTTTCCTCCTCTGTGAAATGGGACAGCTCCTAACAGGCTTGGTGGGAATCACACGGGCACAGCAAAGCACTGAGCACCAGGTCCAAGTAGGGGGTGCTCACAGAGAGTCTGGGGTTATTTTGCCCATGAGGACAGCCAGGGTGGAAGAGCGAGGCCGCCCACCTGCCAGATAATGAGGTCCCTAGGGTAGACACGAAGGTGGACAGGCCCCATCTCCCCAACCCTTCTCTACCGGGCCGCCAGGGGGCGACTTTACACATGAATACCATCCAGGCAGGTTTAGGACCGGGCTCCGGCTGCCCTTCACCCGCAAACCCGTACGGCTCGCGCCCTGCCACGCCCTCTCCGAAGTGCGGTCTCTGCCCTCGCCGCGCTCCTGGGAGCCAGCTCCTCTGCAGCTTCGCGCCGGCCGTTCCCTCTGCCCGCGGCCTTCTCCCCGCTCTGTGCCACAGAAACTGCTCTACCCTTCCGCAAAACCCTGCTCTTCCGTGCCAGCCCCGTCCCCTGCAGTCCTCTCCCCACCCCGCTGCCCCTTCCCCGCCGGGACCTCAGCCACCTCCTCCTCCAGTCACAATGGAGAGGGTGGGCAGTGTGGCCTTGGGGACAATCTTACACCCGCCTGGCCGATGGAATTTTCTGGATCGAAGGAGATACTAGGGAGATTCCGGGGATGAAGAGAGGCGTGGTCTGGGGGGTGGGAAGGGCAGTAGAAGTTTCCCGCAGCCGAGTTTAATTGTTCCATCTCTCGCAGGAGAAAGGCAAGGCCTCCACCTGGACCCCCATTCGAGACCCTGGCGCTGGCCGTCCCTGCATCTGCGGGTCCCATCTGGCCACGCTCCTTCACTGGGGAGCGGAGCCTTCTCCACCTCCGTGAGACCGCCAGGGTCACCTCGGACAGAGAGGAGGGTCAGAAACTGAGGTTGAGAGGTAGGGGTGGCTTCTGTCCCTGGTTCCTGGACCACATCCCAGGTCCTGGCTCAGTGGATCTTGGGTCCAAAGCCTTTTCAGATTCCCCTCCAGCCCCGTGTGCTCCTCAGTCTCCAACCTTGAAGAATGGCCACAAGATTGCACCCCCCCAGGGCCACGAGTGTGCGGTCCTTGAAATGGGGGTTTTGAGCAGCTCCACACCCACAAATGAAAACTTGCAACTCTCCATACCCAAACCCTAGCAGAATTTCCAGATCCCCTGGACCGTGCATGGGATTTTTTTTTTTTTTTACTTTTTATGTTTTTTATTTATTGCACAGGAAAATTTAGAGGGCCCCCAAGACCAGATCACGGAGGTTATATCCAGGCCCAAGTTAGGCATGCAGTGGTAGTTTCAAGGTCCCCCCACTTAGCGTTTCAAGATTTCCCACATCAAGTTTCAAGGTGGAAGTTCCAAGTTTGCCCTCATCAGGGCCTATTGAGGCACCACACCCAAGCCCTAGGAAACATTTTTCTTTATTTTTCTTTTTGCAGCACTGGGGATGGAACTTGGGGCCTGGCGCACGCTAGGCAAGTGCTCTACCACTGAGCTACACCCCAGCCACCCCGCCCCAAGTAAACATTTCTGTGTCCCTAAGATTCCAGGCCACGTTTCAAGTCCCTATAAACAGGGTCCTGGAGAAAGCTCAAGGCCCCCAGTCTCTGTGGGAAACGCAATTCGGATTTGGTGCCTTGGGGAGTTTTAGCTGCCTCCACCCAATACCAGAGCCAAGATGAAAGCTGGCGGTGGCTGAGGGAGGGGACTCGGCTACTGGGACACCTCAACTCCAACCCCTCCTCCTGCCGCTTCCCGAAGGGGCACATTTGCTGCTCCAGCCTCAGGAATTCAACGGGGCTGAAAGGGCAGAGCCGGCTCCGTCCTCCCTGGGGAAACCGGCAGCGAAGCTGAGTGAGGACAGGGCCTGGTCTTATTTAAGGGGCCGGGTTTTTCCCGCAGGACTCTTCACGATGACCCAGCAGGTGTTCACCCAGGCCGCTGCCCCTGCTGCAGGGACTCTGGGAGGCCTGGAGGATGTGGGAGCTGGAGAGTGACCCATGCCAGTGAAAAGTTCCTAAAGCCACCGCAGCACTGTGGAGCCCCAGCTGCAGTTCTCGTTTTGGCCACCAGGGGCCGCACCCAGACTGAAAAACGAGATTACCCAGGACCTGGTTCTGGCACCAGAAGGGCATTTGTTCCTATTTCCAGAATGTGCTCATGCAGTCTCAGGAGACAAATTAAACCCACAGAGCCTCAGTTCCCCTATGTGTAAAGTAGGACAGTAGCAGGAGCAGCCTCACTAGAGAAATCAGTGAGTAACTGAGCAGTAGGTGCTCAATAGATGTGTGGGATGCGTGGATAAGGCCACACATAGCTACCAGGCAAGGAGCACATTTGGGGGTAGGATACTTTGGGGACATCCTCCAGGCAAGGAGGTGGCTAGACCCTAGGCAGGGAGGGACTTCTGGGCCGGTGACCTCCTCCCTGTGCAGCCAAGGCAGCCAGAGCTTCCTGTGGAAATGGGCCCAGTCACAGGTTTCTGGTGGCTCGGCGTGACAGCTGCAAGGGGGTGAGCTCGCCTTCAGCAGGGTGTGCAAGCAGAGAAGGAGCCTTTCACAGCAGCCAGCCCAGAAGGCCCAGTCAAGAGCCCGGATTCTTAAGGACACCGCAGGAGGCAAGTCAGTCTGACGAGAGGCCACTGAGGGTGGCACCGCCCAGAGGCTGAATTCCCAGGTCAGAGAGCAGCTTCCAAAGGGCCAGAGAGCAGACATTCCTGGGCTCGGGCGCCAGGCAGGCCACTCCTGCATGGTGAAATGTAAGCTGGGCCTGGCCTCGTGGGCTGCGTGTTTTTCCAGTGGCTTCTTCAGCCACGGCCTGACCACAACCCAGATTCCGCTGGGTTGGCCATTTCCAAGTGTTTGTGCTCAGCTGGGCCAGACAGCAAGCAGGGGCCAAGACCAGGGGCCCAGGCGTCCCAGAAAGCTGGGTGAAGCACCCGAAGTGGACACATGCATCCCCCTCCCAAGCAGCCCACCCCTCCACCAAGCCACTCAGCAGCCAAGGAATGCGGGATGGGGATGATCCTGCTGAAAAGGCCCAGGGGGCTTGTGTCCCATGAGGGGGACCAGTGCAAAGCCATGGCCCTTGCCAAAGCTGACTTACATGAGCTTTACTCTTCTGGTCTTCAAACTTGAGAGTAGCTTAGGACCAGGTGGATAGCCACAGCTGTAGGTCAGAGTCCAAGGTTGTGCATGAACAGCTGTGGCTCTCTGTGTGACCCTGGGCAAGATGCTTCCCTCTCTGTTCAGGTCTTCTCAGCTGTAACTTAGGACTAATAACAGAACTTGCCTTAAAGTCTTCTTGACCTGATCCAAACCAATCCATGGCAGGCGCTTTACTGACCTGCTGCCTCTTGTACCCCTCCTAGCTGAGTCTGGATCAGCCTCCCCCATCTGACTGAAAGCTTCCTGGGGGACAATGACTAAGGCCCCAAGGGGGAACAGTGAGGCCAGGCAAGGTTGCACACACCTCACCCCAGCTACTCAGGAGGCTGAGGCAGGGGAATTGCAGGTTCAAGGCCAGCCTCAGGAACTTAGCAAGACCCTGTCTCAATACAAAAAAAGTTGGGAGTGTAGTTTAGTGTTTGCCTAGTGTGAATGAGGCCCCAGCACTACAAAAAAAAAAAAAAAAAAGAAAGAAAGAAAAAGAAAAAGAGAATCATGAATTGGAGTTTGCCCGTTTCTCCTCTCTGGTTACTCCTCATGGACATGTGAGCTGGGCCTTGCAAACTCTTATTCACCCTTCAATGCCCATATCAAAATGCCCTCTTCTCCAGAAAAGCCTTGTGTGGGCCCTCCTCTGGCCCCTAGACCTCTTGCAGATCCAGATGTGACCTCCGGCTGGCACATCTATGCCTGGTTCTGCCTCGCCCTTCTGACGGGGATTCTGTGAAGGCCAGTCCAGGGGCTGTGTTTGTACATCATTAATCATATCTGTCCCCACAGGTCTGCATGTTTAACAGCACATGAGAACACTGTGCGTCCATTCGTGTCTGTGCCCCTGCGCGGGGCCCCAGGACAGGCAGCCAGCCCAGCCCACCAGACAGTGACGTCTTCACTAGGCTGGGAAAGTGGGCTAGGCTGGGCCCCTTTAAAAGGGCGCCACGTCAGCGTGGGGTACCCTGGCTCTGTTAGGAAGAACTGGGGAGGTGAGCAGCGGCCTCAGCTGCCACCGGGCTGGCCCCCTGCCTTGGGTTCCGCCACGAAACGCAGCCCCCTCCGTCTGGGCCGAGGGGGAGGCGAGGCCCAGGGGAGGGCGGAGTCTGGAGTGGGAGCCCCCGTCCCCCATCGCTGGACCTGCCAGGCCCTGCCAGGCAGACGTCAAGGACATACCTGAGGTTTGGCAGACCTGCAGCCTGCCCCTGGACTGAGTCAGCAGCGATGAAGGGATTCAGGACTTCCCTGGCAATGCTGCTGGGACCTTGAGGCCCCCCTGGTCCTCAGTCTCCTGCCACTCCCCCCCTCCAATGGCTCTCCAAGGTGTGGGAAGTGCTTCATGCACTGAGCTGTGGCCAGGGCTGCTCATGGGGCTGAACTGTGGAGGGTCACAGTGACCCACCCAGGCCACATGTGGGCAGCAGCAGATGGGTCACACTCCCGGGCACACGTGTGTCCCTGAAGCCTGGGACTCCCACATCGGGGTGCATCTGACTGCTCCTGCAGCTGAGAGTGGCTGGATTGCTCCTGTCATGTGTGGCATGTCCTGCCTCGTGCACTTTGCAGGTCTGTGTGACAATGTCACCACTTGGGTGACAAGAAGGTGACCAGGTCTGACTGCAGGGGACAGGGACGGAGCATGGTGAAGACAATGTGACCCCAGGACTGGTTACGGGCATGCTGGCTGTGTGTGGCATATCTGTAGCGCTTCCCCATGGTGTGGCCCTGAGTAGTGCCATGTTTGTCCCCCTGCATCTGCGTCCAAAAGTTGGTGTCTTCTGCTCCCCTGGCCCCAGAGTCTCCTCCTTCCCCCTGGCCCAGAACCTGGGGTCTGGCCTCAATTCCTGCCCCGGAGGGGTCAGGCGGCCAGACACACGCACTCCCAGGCCGGCCTCTCCTGCTGGCGTCCTGCCTCTGTTTCCACCGTCAAAGCTCCAGCGTCCCCCACCTGATGGAAGCCAGGTCACCCCGCCAGGCTGACTCCAGTCTTTGGGGTCTGAGACTGGGCCGTACCCAACTCCGACTGCTGATGAGAGAGACAGACAGAGCTGGGGAAGTGGTGGGTGGCCACGCCAGTCCATGAGGACTGATGGAGGAGCCAGGGATGTTCAGCCAGGACAAGAGGCAGCTGTGGGAAAGGGGCACTGGGCTACATTCGGGGCTGGGACCGTGCAAGAGCTACTACGTGGGAGGAAGCCGACCCCCAGTTTCATGAAACACTTTCCAACAGGCTGAATCCAGCTCCAGGGGAGTCTTTGTTATGAAATTGTGTAAGCTTCTCCTGCCGCAGCACCTTCCATGGCTCCCCATTGTCCACTAGAGGTTCTGAAATCAGCATCTGAGACCTGTTCACCTCCCCTCAATGTCTCCCTACCTAAGTTTTCCCTCTGTCAGCCTTTGCGTACACCTTTCCAGCCATCGAGAAGGTCTTTCCTGCCTTCCCTGACTGGCAGACTCCTACACATCCTTCAAGACCCAGTGCGCGTGGATCCTTCTTTGGAAAACATTGCTCTTCCCTCCAGCCTTCAGGTTTGCATTTGCTGTGTCACTCTAAACAAAGCATTTCAGCTATGAAATGCGGGTGAAAAATCGTTCTTCCTAAAAGCATATTTGGGGCCTTGAGGCAATAGACATTCAATGCCCTTAAAGTGAGTTAGATGGGGGGGCATCCATTCAGAGCTCAATGTGTGTTCATTTTTATTTTCTTCCTCTTGGATTCTGTGGTTTTCAGACTCTTGTTTTAAGCACTTTACTGTTCCAAGATTCTTCTCTCCACCGTGCTGTTAGGAATTTTAAGAACCCCTGCTTCTAAAATTATAAAAGTCTAAAATGCCGTGGGTGGGACTATGGGCCTCCTGTGCCCTGAGCTGACCCCGGGATGGCTGGAGGCAGGGTCTCTTGGGGTCTCATGCCCCTCAGCCCCCCAGACTGTGGGGATGTGTTCTGGCAGCCCCAGTTTGGCAGAGGGGGGTAGGCAATGGATTTTCCAGAAGGCATATGGTCGTTGTTCCAAAAGGGTGGGGGTGGGAGTCCCGGCTGGAGGCTAGAACGAGGGGACACGAGGCAGTGTCAAGAGGCACAGGCCTGTGAGCTCAGGGCAATGGCGTCCTTATCTGGGAGCCTCAGTGTCCTCCTCTGGAAGTTGGGGGCAAATGTTCCTATCTTAAGAAATTGTCCCAAGAATGAGAAGGAAATGGGGCTACAGCTGCGCTGGACTGGGCCTCGCTTGGGCTGCATCGTTCACCTCAGATGTCCCCCTGGCCCGCTTCCCTCCCTGTCCCAGGTGGAGGTGGAGAGGTTTCAGGAGGATGCCCACCGACTGCTACCCCATCACAGAGAAGGGTTCTGGGCCAGGCTGGCCATCTGCCCCAGGCTGGCTGCTCTGGGCTTGGCAGCCGCTGAGGCCCCAACACTTCCTCAGTAAAAGGTATTTGGCCATGAAGCATGACACCTCATCACCCCAGGCCTGGAGGCTGCAGCAGACTTTGCCTGCCGGCCACCAGCCCCTGTCCCCTTCCCACCACTCCCCATAGCCCCACCAGGCAGCCCCAAGCAGAGCCCTGGGCAGGCCGGACCAGAGTCCCTTTAAATCTGTCAGCAGGGGGTGTGGACACAGTCAATTCTGGATAAATGCATGTGTCCCTTGCCCCCAGCTCCCATGGGGCTTCCAAGCAACTTCCCATCACAGGTCACCCTGGCCACAGCTTGGGTCGGTGCCTGCCTCTCAAACCAGAATCCAGCAGAGTCCTGGCCCCATTGTGGGAGACCAGGGCTGACACCTTTGGGTTTGCCTGCTTCTCCCAGTCCCTCCAGGCCCCAAACCCATCCTTGGGGCATGGGAAGATGTTCTTAGGAGGTGGAAGTGGCCTGAGCAAACCGCGAGGGTTGAAGAGGTTGGGAGCTCCCAGGGCATGGGGGAGAGCAGGGGCGTCTGGATGGTCTCGTGGAGAAAAGCTGCAGGTCCCTGGGGGTGACCCTGAGAGTGTGTCAGGCTCTGCATGTGTGCACCTCTCTCTTCCTGACCCCTTCGGGCACGCAGATGTTGCCGCTGAAGGTTACATAGGTAGGGACCAAAGAAAGGGGTGACTGGATGTACCGAGGTCCAAGCATCCCTAGGCTAAGGAGCGCCCCATGTCCCCACTCCCTGCCAAGACCCTGGGGATGTTAAGCCAGGCACAAGTCTCCCTCCCAGAGGCTGCAAGCCCCTGCAAGCCCCTGCAGCCATGCCACCTGGACGCTTTCCAGGGACCTACATCTGCAGGCTGGGCAGCCCCTGGTATGTACATAGAGGGCTTGAGTTACTGGGGTCATTCAGGAAACCACCGCTCCTGCTATGATTCATGCCAGGGCCCCAGGGCCTCAGTTTCTCTGGAAAATTGGGGATGTGATCTGAACAGTGCCTGCTCCTCAGGAGGCCAGGGGAATTTGCCTGGTCACACACACATGGAATGTGAGCAAGTCATGATTTGCCACCTCCAGACTGAGGGTCCTGGTCAGGCCAGAGAGCCAGGACTTGGGCAGCTTAGTCACCGTGCAGCCATGGCACAGCCTGGCCTTAGTTGGGTGGGGCCCAGCGTGGGACTGCTGCGACCCCATCTGAGGAAGTCCAGGGCTGCCTCTTCCGCTGCTGCCTGCCCCAGGCGCTCCCCTGCCAAGTCCCCTCCCTGCCCACTGCAGTTCCAGGGCCCATGGCCAGGCGCAGCCCGTGAGGAGGCCAGGCCAGGGCAGCAGCTGCTACCGCGCTCAGCGGTCTGGGTTTCACAGGCTCTGGTGGCTGGAGAGTGACTCTGCACACACGTCACAGACACCTCTGCGAGGGGCTCACATGCCTGCTCCAGGGATGCCACCTGCCACATGGAGGCCTCTGAGCCGCTGGCGCACCTATGTCTGCATTTGCCTCTGGCGTGTAGCAGAAGCACCAACCTCTGTCCTTTCCTTAAAACTTGACACCGTGAATTGGAAATAAAGCATTTTTAATTGAGTCCCCCAAGCACCTGTCCCCAACCCCCCCAGGAAGGATTTCCAAGCACCAAACACATGAGAATTGTTACCCACCCCCTAAGCCCCAGAACTTCTCCTGAAAGGGGACCATGAGAAGCCCCTTCCTCACTTTCGCTGGGCCCAGCCTGGAGCCCCCATTCACATCCACAACCAGCCCCCTGGGCTTTATTTCAAATAAATAATCCCAGAGCAAAGCTTGGGGCAGGGGACCCCCATAAAGCTCAGCAACAGGCAGAGAGGGCTTCGTGCCAAAGGGCAGGGGATGTGAAATCAATGTCAAGGAACATGGGAAAGTCAGAAACTGCTTTTGAGCAGGGAGCGGTTCCGGGGCCTCAATTGGACGGCTGTCTCTCAGGAGGCTGGCTCCATCCACTGTGGGGGCAAACTGCACTTCAAGTCACACAGCCAAATGCTTGCCTGCCTGCCTGCCTGCCTGAGGGTTCCACTTTGGGACATGCCTATTTTTTTCATGACTCTAAATTCTGGGTCAAGGTGGGGATGGGAACCCCAAAAATCTGGAAGGCGAGTCTCTTGGGAAGAAGTGGCATGAGACTTCCCAGACAGAGGAGTCCAAAGCAAGGCAGGGAGGTGAGGTCATGGGCCCAGGTCATTGGCCCCTTTGGCTGCGGAAGGAACGGGTGGCCCTGTTCTGTGCCCTGGCTGCCTCACTCATCTCCCTGCGGATGTCACCAAGCGCTGATGCTGGCGACTCCAGAAGCCTCTGGAAGAGGTTGGGCCGAGCTGGTGGCTCCCTGCACTGAAAGGTGACAGCTGTGCCCGCATCAGCCTTCATCTCCCTGGAGAAGCCATCAGAGGAGCCATCAAAGCAGCGACCAATGGCAATCTCCTTGGCCAGCCTTGGGCTCTGGTCAGTGACGGTGTAGATGCCATAGTTGTGACCCAGAGGGTCCAGGGGGGCTAGCATGGCAAAGGCAGACAGGTCGTCGGAAGGCACGGGTGGGGGGTGCCGGGCTAGGTAATCCTGGAGGAGCCCATTAACTCCCACACGGTGGCAGCTGCCCTGGGGCGTGACAGTCACCAGCGTCCTGTCCACCTGACGCTGGTCAAACAGCATCCCACTGCACTTGAACTCCACGCACGCGGCAGAGATGCCAGCTCGCTCAGGGTCTCGGACACTGCGGGCATCACGCAGACCGTAGAGCTGGCCCTGCGTGTGTGGGTGGCTGCCACCTGCGTTGTGGGAGCGGACCATGTACTCCTGCGGGCCCTGGATCTTCACTTTGAGGAAGCAGGCCCGGAATTCCTGCGGGTTGGGCCACCAGGACAGGAGGTCCCCGGTCCAGGAGGCTGGCGTGCCTTCCCGGAAGGGGACCACGTTGTACTCGTACTTGTCGGCCTCCACGCGGGAGAAGCGGAAGTGGCTGGCGTTGGCGGGAGCCTCCTGGCATTCCCGCAGGCTGCGCCACGGGTACACCGGGCCGTTGGCCTCGGAGGGGACGCCGGGTCTGGGCTTCGCGAGGTTGATGCGGAAGCCGTTGCGTTTGAGGGCCGGGTCGTCGTGGTCGGTGCGGCGGTAGCCCAGCCTGTCCAGGTAGGGCTGCGCGACGCCCACGGCCGCCGGGAGCGGGCGAGGCCGGGAGGGCGCGGGCTCCAGCTCCTCGCCGCCCAGGGTGGCGGTGACGAGGGCCGTGTAGGCGTCGGGCCTGTCGGCGTCGCAGAAGGCGGGGAGACAGGCGCCGTTGGGGCCGGTGACGGCGCTGTCGAAGCGGCCCCAGGCGCGGGGGTTGCCGGAGAAGCCGGGCGCGGGCTCCAGGTTGAGCAGCGAGACCACCACGCCCTCCACCTGCTCGCCCGGGGCGAACTTGTCGTTGGCGTAGGCGCGCACCTTGACGAAGCAGCGGCGGCGCTCGGGCACGTCCAGGTTGAACAGGCGCCGCTCGCGGATCTCCACGTTGCCCACCAGGAAGGCGCGCTCCTCCCTGCGCACCCGCGGGGCCGGGGGCCCCTCGCGCTCGAAGCCGCTCTCCTCCTCCCACAAGCCGGTCTCGGGGTTCAGCGACCACAGCCGGAGGGCCTCCACGTGGCCGGCCATGCGGATCTGGTCGGCGGCCACGCGCACGGCCACCGGCCCGGTGTGCAGCTGCGCTGCGGAGCCCGGGGCGCGGAGGTCCACGGAGAACATGCCGTAGGTGCGCAGCGGGGCCAGCTCGCCGTCACCGTCCACGAAGCGCAGGTCACTGGGGGCTGCGTCCGCCGAAGCGAGGTCTCTGGGGTCCACGAACGTCACCCGGGCCTCCACAGTCCCGGTGTACGGTTTCCCGTCTGCGAGGCGGAAGGATCCAGGCGGCAGCAGCAGCTCCCCCAAGGGCTCCTCTTCCACATCTCCAAGGGCGAGCGTGTTGCTCTGGCTGGCATCTAAGATGACCGGAGCTTTCTTCCGCATGGCCTTGACCTCGTGGTACACGCCAGCACCTCGAGGGTCAAAAGGTAGGACCCGGACAGTGTCCATGAACTCGCCACTGGGGTCCACGAAAGTCACCACCAGCCGTTCGGTGGAGGGTGGCACCTCAATTGTGAAGTCGCCCTGGTAGGAGGTGAAGCCGATGGGCTCGCGGCCCAGCAGGATCCTGGCGAAGCGCAGTGGCTTTCCGGAGTCCGCAGTCACCACACGGCCCCGGACCAGTCCCCGAGGGGGCAGACACTTCTGGCAGCCACATTCGGCCACCACCTTCACTGGGAGGATGTAGCTGGAGCAGTGGATCTCCTTGCTCTCCAGGCGGCGAACCGAGCAGCAGCGGGAGCTAGGGTCCCCACACCGGGGACTTGAGCCTGCAGGGCTGGGGCAGCGGGTGTCCGGGCAGAGGCCTACATCCAGATAGGCAGGGCCTCTGCCTGGCTGGCTACAGTCATCTGGGAGCTTGATCAGGTGTTCTCGGGGCCGGGGGTCACAGGCTGGCTGTCCTGGGGCTGGGAACCAGAAAGTAGCCAGGTCAAAGCAAAAATGTAAGCTCTGTGGAGGCCAAGGCTGGAAGTTGGCTAGGTCTGGAGTCAGTCCAGGGGCGTGATGCCAGCCTAAGGTAAGGACTGAGGTTTGAGATCAAGCGAGACCAGGATAAGCCCAAAGCTGGAATTCGGTGGGGCACTCGGGTAGGATTCAGTGAAGTCAGAGAACAGTGGGATTTGGGGTTCCATTTGGGGTTTGTTTCACTGGCAGGGCTTGCTTAGGGCTGGGACCAGGGTGCTCACCAAGCACAATGAGCTGGGCAGTGCCTGAGCGCACAGCACCTGCCTCGTTCCATGCCTTGCAGTGGTAGACGCCTGCCTGGTCTGGGCGCAGTGCTCGAAGCTCCAAGTGGGCCCCGTAGGCATGTTCTCGCCTGTTCAGCAGGGTCCCATTGTGGAACCTGGGTGGCAGGTGGACAACACCATGAAGACCCTTGGGGTGAAGTAAGACTGCATCTGTCCCCGGGAGGCAGGTCAGGGAGCTGCAGAGTGGCTGCCTCTGGGTCAGCCTGCTTGCTGGGGAGATGGGTATGCTCAACTTCCATGGTAACCACTGTGCCATCCACTTGCTTCCCGGGCAAAGCTTCTCCAACTTTCCAGATGGGAAACCAGAGCCTGCATCCCCTTCTAGAATGTCTGTCTGTCTGTCTTTCTTTCTTTCTTTCTTTTTTTTTTTTTTTTTGAGAATCAATTTATTCAGTTTTTAATGTGGCTTTCGTTGCTCTGAGAGCTTGTTGTGTATGTGGTGCTGGGGTTTGAACTTGCGTGCACACTTGCGCATGCCAGGCAAGCGCTGCAATGGCTGAGCCACCACTCCAGCCCCTCTAGTCATGGGAAATCCCATCCAACACCAAAGCAGAACAAAGGGTACCGGAGCTTGGGGCAGACACTTACCATGAGTGACACTCACCATGAGTATTTCTTGGGCATAGGAGTTCCTGAGGCTTTGCAGCAAAAGGTTACACTCTGGCCAGCCTCCCGCACTCGGGACTCAGGATGCTTCACCAAGTAGGGCTTCCCTGGGGCAAAGATGGCAAAGGTCAGGACCCTACCCCACCACAGCTTCTCCCAGGGACCCTTCCCATGAGCAAAAAGTCCCCATTCTGTCCTTTCACCCAAAGATTGACCTGCCGATGCCTTCCGCAATGACTGTGCCACATCTTATTTTTTTCCCCCTGACTTCAAGGGCTCAGTGTGACCTAGAATGTCCTTCCCAGTCCCTCAACTCCATTATGCTCTTTGCTGCAAGGGCACTTACGTAACTTATCAAGGACAATGGTGACCACAGCAGAGTTGGAGCCATTGGCCTGGGCTTGGGCCACACCTACAGAGAAGCCGTCCATCTGGGCACTGATGTTGGCCTGGCTGCTGGCACAGACTCCAGGCACCCGGAAGGTTCCTTGGGCATCACTGGTGGCTACTGTGCCAGGTCGGGCTCGCAGGGACACTCTGGCTCCTGACAGCGGTCTCCCAGATGGTGTGATCACCAAACCCAGAAGAATGTGGTCAGGGCAACTGCAGGTGTCAGGGTTGCACCCTGGGGGGACACAAGGAGGCAGCAGGGGCTGAAAGGGTTCTATACTCCTTTCTGGAGAGAGCTTTACACTCAGTCACTCTGCAAAGCCACCTGGAGATTCCCCCACCCCATGTTATGCCCCTCAGAGTTTTCATCATGGTCTGGCTTAAATTAGCCCCTAGTGAGAGGGAGATGGAGCTGACAGGGCATGTCTGGGCCAGGGAGAGGGAACTGGGGTCTAGAGAGATGGGAAACATGCTCTGAAGGAAAGAACAGGAGAGTTGACTCTCAAGGACCAGGAGGCCCCTTTCAGCAGGAGAAAACATCTCAGCAGGGGCTGTCTTGAGGCAACAACATCTCTCCCCTTCCAGACCTAAGCCTTCTCCATAAAATGGAAAATTCCACTGGAAACTTCAGGGCAGAGGCTCTGGAAGGGCAGAGTCAGGCAGGGTGGAGTGGGGACCCCACCATTGGCCACAGTGTGCCCCCACCCTGCTGCGGGCTCTCAGGAGCAGGCTCCAGACAGTGTTTGTGGAGCCCAGGAGCGAGCGGAATTTCCAGTCGCCTCCTGGCTGGCCTGGTGTCTGGCCCTGGGAGGGCCTAGGCACTGTGTCTGCCAGGGTGTGAGCGCGTGTCTGCGTGGGCGTAGGGGACGGGCGAAGGCTGCAAATGCCATGCTTGTGCACCCCAAGTACAAAAAGTGACTTTTGTTTGCTCATGGGGATATCTGTACACTTGGCCATGCGCACAGGGAAAGTGACCCCCTTAGCTCTGCCCGTATCTGCCTGCACACAACCCCAGTGGCAGCCACCAGTTTATATGTGCGGTCACCAGTACTTGGGGACAGAACAGTTTCCACCTAACTCGTGTTGGGGCTCTTGGTGTCTCAAAAGCTGCCCGCAGGCTCCCCCTTCTAAGCCCCGCCTATTCTCTCCTGCCCTGCGGGGCGACAGCTTCACCAGCTCCCATCTCCAGGCACATCCCTCAACAGGCCCCGCCCCACTGCGTTCAGACCCCCCCACCTCTTTTCCAGCCCCGCCCTTAACCGGTGCCCCTCGAAATTTCACCACCCCGCCCTTCATACCTGGGCACCGAGGCCGCACACACTTTTGCGTCTCCAGGGGACGCCCTGGACACGCATCCCCAGTCGGGCCTGGGCAGCTGCGGCGGCGCAAGCGACGGCCGGGCCCACAAGTGCCTGAGCAGGGACCCCATGGACCCCACGCGCCCCAGGCGACCTCTGTGGAGGGCAAGGAGAAAGGTCAGGCGGCTGCCCTTTACAGGAACCGCGCCTTGCCTGGTGACAATGTGGGACTGAAGGCACACACACCTCGCGCATCCTAGGGCGGGCACTCCTGCCTACCGCCCCCATCAGGGTTGACCCTGGCGCACAGGTTGAAGGTGCAGTGCCCCTGACTCCTCCTCGGATAAGCTAGCCTGAGGTTAGCCCTGCTGTTCCCTGGGTCCTGAATACATCTGGGGACCAAGACCCCCCCACAGGAACACAACTACAAATGTGCAAATGCAGGCTGGAGCGGTGGCTCAGCGGGTGGAGCGCTTCCTGGCACGCTCGAGGACCCGGGTTTGAATCCCAGCACCACGGACACAACTTGGTGTCAGGGAAACAAAGGCCAGACGGAAAAATAAAATTGATTATTTCTCTCTCTCTCTCTCCCTCTCTCCCTCTTCCTCTCTTAAAAAAAAAAAAAGCAAATGAGAGAAGGAAACGAGTTCCCGGGACGGACATGGCACCTCCCTGCCCAGTTTCCTACCTGGGAACAACGCTCCGAGCCCCTCCCCTCATTAGCCCCGCCCGGCCACGCCCCACCCACTCTTAGGCCCCACTCTTAAGGGGGTGCCCTTCTCAGCCTGGCCCCCGCCCACAGAGCCCCTTCCACGGGGGTCGCCAGCCCCACCCGGGGCCCCGCCCTCACCTAGCGGGCAGCGGAAGCGCACGTGGTAGTTGGAACAGCGGCGGCCGCGCGGCTGTTCGCGGTTGAGGCACCAGAAGCCGCGCGTGGGATTCAAGTGCACGCGCTCGCCGACCGCAGACGGCAGGGCCCAGTCCGTGGTGCGCGCCTCCAGGGCCAGCGGCCTCTGGCACACTCGCGCAGGCCCGTAGTAGAAGCGAATGGCCGCCAGGCTCTCGAAGTCGCCGTCTCCTCCAGGGTGGTCCACGTTGAACCAGGACGTCCACTCGCTTGCCTCTGCGAGCACCGCACGCTCTGAGATCCGGGTCGCAGCCTGTCGGCCCGCGTCAGTGCGTGCAAGCGCCTGGCCGGCCTGCTGCGGGGCTTTCTCCACCGGTTCTCAAGCCCGCCCACTACCGCGACCAGATTCAGAGCCTTGTAAACGGAGGTTGACTTCCCACTCCCCCAGACCCAATGCCTGAGCAGGCCCAACTGGGCATATCTTACTTAGATGGCTAATTTAGGTCCCTTAGGATGTCTCTTCCAGGAGCTGTCATGTCTAGGCACCAAGATGGTTCTGGACGCTTCACCTAGTTTGTGTCCCCTACTTTCATGACCCCACCAGCCCAAGTTCATACAAGTCCTCAGCAGACTGGGGACTCCATACCAGCCTGACTCACCTTCCCAGTCCTCCAGGGTTGGTGAAGGCTGGCCAGGGTGCAGAGACCGTCCTTGCGGACCCCATGCAATTCCTGTAGGTTCCTCTCTGGGGTTGGCATCTGGAGTAGTGAGGGAAAGAAAGAATGATGATAGGGATCACTGTGCCTCTGCAAGAGGGTGGTGGTGAGCACCCTCATTTTACAGGGTAGAAAACAGGTTCTAAGAGGACAGAACCCAGTTCTAGCCCCTGTAGAATGCAGCACACACTCCTCCAAGAACCTTCCCCTTACCAGTTCTTTTCTCTGACCCAGCTCCAACTCCATATAGGGTCGGGGCGTCTTTGTCCTACCCTGGTCCCCCAGGCCCAAATCTCCCCTTGGGTGTGTTTAAGGGCCAAATGATTAGTCAAGTTCATCCAACTGTGCCTTTGCTCTCAGACTGGGCTGTATTAACCTTCATCTATTAGTTCACCTGAAAGTCCTTCCCTCAGTCTACCCTTCCATCCTTTTACTTGAGGCCCAAGCTGCTAGGGAGAAGTCTTTGGAATCTAGCCTGTCTTCTCTGGTCTCCAAAAAGATAACCCAGGTAGGGTGACAACCTTAGACAAGTCCCTTCCTCCTTGGACCCTCAGTCTCCTCTGAGAAATTGGCCCATCACCAGCCCTACTGGATTCCAGAGATAGGGATTGCTTCTTGGGTGGTGCGGATGGGCGCGAGGGAGGGGATGGCTCTGACCCCTTGAACCAGGATGGGAGACCTGGCGATTCAGGGTCCGAAAGCTGGGGCTGGGTCAGGCGCCCGACCGTCCATAGAACCCAAAGAAACCTAAGGTTCACATCCACACTCTTGGAGCATCCACCAGTGTCTTCGAGAAGAGCGAGGAATGAAAGAGGTCCTCTCCCCGCCCCAGATGGTCCAGAGCTGCGTTTCCCCGTCGCCCGCACTCCCAGGCCGGCGAAGGGGACTCCAGCCCTCGGGAAGCACGCAGGTGCCTCGGTTCTTTTTCCTGGTGTAGCTGCACGCAAGCCTGGCTGTCAAGCCTCCGGGAGCCTAGTGCTAGGGGTACCTCACCTCGGGCACCCGCCAGGCGCGCGGCGGCGACACAGAGACAGAGCAGTGGTAGCAGTGACGCCATCTCTGGGTCCGAGCGTCCGAGGGAGGGTGGGGGTCCGCGGTGAACTGGGATCCGACTCAGGCGGGTCTGGCGGAGGCTGGGATTGAAGATGGGGACGGCACACGACCACAAGCCCCGCCCTTCTCAGGCCACGCCCCACAGCGGCCACGCCCCCTGCCCTGGGTGACTGGCGCACGAGTAACCGCTTCTGATCTCCCACCTCTTTGCGTCCGGCTGTGCCTTCGCCCTCAGGCTGGCTTGGGTTTCCCCATCGCCGGCTGGACCTCCTTCCCCGATCCTATCCTTTATCCTCCCAGTTGGGTCCCCAGCTTCTGCAGCAACTACCGCTTGGAATTGAACCTGAAGATCTCTGGACCTTCGTCCTTCAGGGGGCTGGAAGTCTAACTTCAGGCTCTCCCCAGCAGTTTGGGAGTCCGGCTTGAACCCAACCTCCATTCTGGGAAGGCGGCGCAAAGTTCCACACTACAGCTCCCCTGGCAGCTCTCCCGCCTTTGGGCCTCTCCATAGGACAGGTGGGGGAAGACCCTCCCGGATCAGGCCCACCCCCAGCCCTGGCAGCGCCTCGGCGCACAAAGGAGGCGGAGGCGAGGTAGTGGTGGGAGATGTTTATTGGCGCAGGTTCACTCGGCGTGGGCGTGGACGCGGGTGGCTGTCACAGGGCCGCGACGCAGTCAGTGCCCGTGTATCCCGGCAGGCGCAGAGCAAACTTGCGGCGCACGTCGTCGGGCACGAACCTGCCAGCCACGAAGTGGTGGCGCCCAGAGAAGCGGCCGGCGCAGCGCTTGGGCGCCGCGAGCGACACCAGCACGTCCGGCCGCAGCCCGTCTTCAGCGTCGCCTCCTGTCTCCGCGTCCCAGCCTAAGGGAGGAGGGGGCAAGCAAGGGGGAAGGAGAGCTGGAAGCGTTGCACGCCCCCAGACCAGAATCCTGTCCTTGTCTCCCCTCCCCTGACACTGAGCTCCCCCACCCCACCAGCTTCATCTTTCAGACCCAGATTCTGCTCTCTGGGGCTTGGTCAGACACGCTCAATAGCACAGTCTCCACTCAAACCCTCCCCCTGAGGTGTTTCCTGCCCCTCTGACCAGAGCCTTCACCCTCCCTTGGTTGGTCCTGCTCGGATCCTGCTACTCAATATCCCTCCTGCACCTAACCCATCCTCTGCTGCCTCTGCCTCTGACCAGGATGGTGGCTATCTCCATACTTCCCTCCTCCTCCCTCCCGAGCCTCTCCATTACAGCCTCTTCCCACCGAGGACTCCCAGCCAGACCCCAGCCTCCCATTCTGACAAGATCCCCGCCCTCTACTGAGACTAAGAAGTGTTTCCTTCCTCAGACAAGCCTCCCCCATCAGATCTGTCTCCTTGCCCAGTTTCTTGTCTACAGCAGGACACACTCATCTCCCCACCACACTCAAACATTAGTCCCCCCTCCCCACTCTGACTAGAAACTCCTCCCTCTGACCCCAGATCTCTGCCTTTGCCCTCACCCTAGATCCTGTTATTTGACTTGGCAAGGCCACAGCCTTTCCCGCGCCCCCCTCCATGCTGGGGATTGAATGAAGGGCTTCATGTGTGCCAAGCAAGTGCTCTACTACTGAGCCACATGCCCAGCCCAGCCACTGTCATCTCTTGAATGAGCCTCCACCTTCAGTCTAGGGTCCTTGCCTTCTCTCTTGCCTCTGACTTGAATCTGGGGCCACTAACTAGAAGTCACTAGTTCCTCCCTCTGACTATGCTTCCTTTTCTGACCCTAGCCTCCACCCTCAGACTGAAGGCCCCTAGCAACACTCTGACCTATCAGGGCCACTTTCTGTCCTAGGTTACTTTTCAGACATGAGCCTGCAGCCTAGACAGCCCACTTCCTCCTTTAGCCCCCCTACTCTGCGCACCCAGCTGGAAATGTTCTGGAATCCTGAAAGCCAGGGGACATCCCCTGGAGTCCAGCCACCCCCATGGAGGGTCCTGCTGGCCAGCGGCTGTTTATTTCGTCTGCCTGTTGCCTAATGGCTCCAACAGGCATGGGGCAGCAGCCAGGGCAGGCGTGGCCTTT
The DNA here is from genome assembly GCA_004027875.1 of Aplodontia rufa. Taxonomy (NCBI): domain Eukaryota; kingdom Metazoa; phylum Chordata; class Mammalia; order Rodentia; family Aplodontiidae; genus Aplodontia; species Aplodontia rufa. The sequence goes on from PVKS010000294.1 coordinate 159,106, forward strand.
GCTGGGTGAGCTCACGTCTACCCAGGCAACTGGGCCAGGGGTGGGCAGCGGGCACACTGGACTGGGCATGGGGCGAGGAAGGGATACAGGGTCACCTGGGGTGGCAATCTTGGTCTTTCTCATCCCTGGGTTGGGTGTGACCTTCAGCCTCAGCTAGAGAACACACTCCACCCACACTGGGGAAACTGAGGCTCAGAATGAGCATGCAGGCTGAGGCCAGCAGGAGCCAGAGTACAGGGGCCTCCACCTGAGCCATCTGAGCCCCCTAAGCCCCATTGTGACCCTCTGCTCAGCATGCCTGAGGGAATGTCCAGGCTCACGAGGGGGATGGAGAGCAGCTTCAATGTGGCCAGTGCACGGGTGCAGGGGCCTCCGACCTCGCCCGGTTCCACACCAGGGCCCAGCACGGCATCCACCACCAGCCCATAGGCATCATTAATGAGCTGCACCTAGGAAGGGAGGTGAGGTGAGAGGTTGCCCTGGGGCACTACTCCTACCTCTGCCCACACTGGCCACCCAGCACTGACCTCTGTGGGCAGGTAGGACAAGAAGGGGATATCCATCTTCTCACACTGTGTGGTCAGGTCCTGATGCAGCAGATCCAGCGAGCGCGTGGGGTAGAAGATGGTCGGTTCATACTCCTGGAGAGGGGATAAGAGGTTAGCACTGGGGGTCCTCCCAGGTATCCAGAGCAGACCTCACCTAGAACAAGGATGGAATATTCTATAACCTGCCCTGTGGCAATATCCCTATGGGACTCTAATCAAGACAAGGGAGCAATTTCTGCAGGGACAAGGTGGAGGGTGACCTTGGGAGGCCAAGGGATCTTTGCTACTCACAAACACCCGCAGGTGCCGGGCACAGACCAGCCCCACTGCCCCATTCTGCTCCGGGCCACACACCACCAACACCGTCCTCTGCTTCCGGGAGAGAGCAGGCAAAGGGAACACCTGGCAGGGGACACAGTGAAGCAGGACACTTGTATTTCCCCTTAGCACAAGTGGGGAAACTGATGCCAGGAGCAGGGGAAGGGCCACGGCTTTGGCCTGAAGGCAACCGGATGGAACAGGAACAGAGATGTTCTGCTTGAGTCCTTGTCTGAGGACCTGCCTAGGCCACGCTGGAAAACTGGAAAACGTGCCTCCAGCCACCGCCCAAGGCCTGCGTGAGGGTAGAGTGCGGTTTGTTTATTCTAGGCCTGAGTTGCAGACATTCCTCCACCTTACTCCACCACAGTGGCTGCCCCTCCCCGGCCCATGTTTCCAGGCCTAAGCTCCTCCTGGAGGCCTCAAAGTGTGTGGGGGGAAGCCAGGGGAGGAGGGGACCTCTCCAACCTCACCATGCCCCGATATCGATCTCCGTCTTTCTGTCTCTCAGACTGTCTCTACCCATCCGTCTCACCTTCGAGTCTTTCTGTATTCCTGTTTTCCCCTGTTTTTCTCTCAGACTGTGTCTCTACCCATCTCTTTCCTTCAGATGCTCTATGTCTCATCTGTCTCTCTTTTTAACACACTTTCTAAGTGCTCTGGTGTCTGATTCCTGGCCTTGCTGATTCCATGTGGCCTGGCCCTTTCTTTCCAAGCCTCAGTTTTGCTTCTATCAAATGGGAGCAACAGCCAGGGGTTGCCACACACCTGTGACCCCCGCTATTGGGGAAACTGAGGGAGGAGGATGGCAAGTTCAAGACAACCTCAGCAACTTAGCAAGACCCTGTCTCAAAATAAAATAATAAAAAAGGACTGGGGATGCAGCTCAGTGGTAGAGTACTTGTCTAGCATGTGAAAGGCCCTAGGTCCCATCCCCAGCCCTCCTAAATTAGAAAGAGAGAGAGAGAGAGCGATAATGTCACATGGAATGTCTCAGCATGGCTCCAGGGGCCTATATACTCTAAGCTCTGAACACACAGGAGAAATTATTCTTCTCAAGGTCTCAGCATGGTCTTCACCCACCATGATGTGTCTATGGCTTCCACCATGCCAGGCTGAGTCCAATTCTGGGAGGTTGAGAACATCCTGCTGGCTAGGACCAAGGGACTTCTGAATGGACAAGAGACTTTCAGTGCAAAAACTGGACAGTTGGTCACCAAGCTCAAGGCAAGAGCTTACTGCACAGATTTTCATTCGCATTGGCTTTCTTTTCCTTTGAATACTTCACCCAGGATGAAAAATACTTAAGTAAAAAATAAAATTCCATCAACAAAAAGATACTGAATTTAAAAGTATCCAGTGGTAAGGAAAAAAAAAAAAAAACCCCAGGAAGAGTGGGAGGAGGAGGAAGAAGAAGAGGTGGCGGGGAGAGATGAGGGTGTTGGGAGGGAGAGGGACCTTCCGGAGCCCAGGCTGTATGTGGATCGCTTCTGCCCTGGCATTTGCATGTATGATCTGATTTGTCAGGACCATTCACCACTCCTTTCTGGAGGAATCTGAGGCCCAGAATGATGGGCCACACAGCAAGACCTCAGTATCATTATTGCTTTTTCTCTCCTGTCATCTTGCAGGCACCTCAATGGGTGGAGGTAAACACCTAGGTTCCAGCTCTTCTTCCAGTCCTTGGGCACTGTCCTGCCTCTAGATCTCGATTTCCCTACCTGTAGCACAGAGTTAATTGGGGGTGCTCCGGTTATAGGAGGTGGTATTTCCCATGCCTGCACAAGGACCCACTGTCTGCACCACAAGAGCCCCAGCACCATCCAAGAAATAGCTTCCAAGTCTCTGGGGACCCCTGCCTCTCTCTGCCTTGACCATCTCTGATACTCTAAGTACGAGGTCTCTTTCTGGCCTGGAAAGTGACAGTCCTCTCTGAACCTGTTTCTCCATCTGAATGTTGGGTTGCGGCAGCCTTAAGCAGAGTTTAAGTCTGGACCATCCTGGTCACAGGGTAAATGTGCTAGTCCTCAGCTTTCCTGGGTCAGACTGGGGTCATGGTCAGGGGGACAGTCGGGGGTCAAGTACCTTGGTCACAGCCACAGCACTAGCATGGCCGCACAACTCCACTAGCTGCTGGCGCCCAAAGCGGTAATCCTCCAGCAGCTCCCGCTCCAGGGCAGCTGCCTCCGCGGTGCTGGGGGACAGAAGGTGAGAAGCTCACAGACAAAGAAACAGAGAGTAGAGACAGACCTACAGCGACTCAGCTGGAGCCATAAATGTTCCACCCACCAAGATTAGGAGGCATGTCCCCAAACCACTTTCGCACTACCCCGGAGTAGCTTCTGCAGCCCTGAATTGCAGGCGATCCTTCCTCTTCTTCAGTTGCCCCATCAAGTGGCAGCCAACCGGAGGTTGGAGAAAAAGCTTACGGAGCGCGCGCCCTCTGGTGGTAGAAGGCGCACATGGCCGCCAATGGAGGAGGTTTTGCCGATCCTGAAGCCCGCAGACGTCAAGGCAGGACGAACCTTGAACCGCGAGGGAGAGCAAAGGACTTTGCCGGGACGAATGGATTGACTTCAGGCTGTGGGAACCACTAAGCAGGCTCCAAGATGTTGAAGGTGGAGGAATAGACTGGGGTCACTTGAGCAAGGTGGGTTTTGAAGGCTACAGAGTTTGATGGCTCACTCTTGCAGGTGGATGTGGAACTTGCGATTGATTATAAGACCCTTTGGTTATCCTTCTCAGGGGCAATGATGAAATTAAAATATATGTGGCCAAAGACAGATGGGACCATCTGGCTTGAAGTGAAGCTCTGCTGCCCACTTTGCTGAGTGACAGCTGGGGTCCATCTCCACTCTGGGAAACCTGAAGGCAGGAGGGACTTTATAATTTGTGGGGCCCTGTGCAAATGAAAATAGGGTTCCCTTGTTTTAAAGTTATTAGGGATGGCAGGTATTAAATCCAAGCATGGTGGTGCATGACTGTAATCACAGTAACTCAGGAGACTGAGGCAGGAGGGTCACACCAGCAAGACCCTGTCTCAAAATAAACAGAAAGGACCAAGGACAAAGCCCTAGGCTCACTCCCCAGTACCTAAATAAATAAATAAAGTGTCTCAACCCAGCCCTAGCTAAGGGTTTTCTAAGGCTTGGTGGCTGGGAAAAGGGACAGCTGACATGGAAGATGTCAGGATCAGGGTTAGAAATATTGGTCAGGGTCTAAAACCTGATGCCAGCGTTCCTTTCCTTCTTGCTGGGGATTGGCACCTACCACCCCATTCAGCATGGTGAGCTGAGTGCAGCAAGAATGGCAGTGGGATGGGGGAGGGGAGGACTTCCTGGAGGAGGTGTGGAGCATGGTAGGAGCAAGAATAGCAAAGGCCAAGGCCCTGTGATGGGAACAAGTCTGGCATGCTTGAGAGCAGAAGCAGAGTGAAAGCACCACAAGTGATGGAGGGGAAGGGTGGGCACAGACTCAATGCCAGACTGAGAAATGTCAGGAAGACACTCAGGGGATCTGTGAAGATAGGGGAGATGGAGGCTCAGGTAAGCAAAGTCACATGCCTGGGCTGATGTAAGAAGTAGAAGGGCCAAGCAGGGAAAAGGAGCCAGATGAAGAGGGCACCAGGGGTTCAGGTCCCAGGAGAGCACCTCTGAGACACTGTATTCAAGTTCGGGGTGAAGAACCAAGCAGGCTGGGAACATGGCTCCTTCCATCTTCATCGTGCAACAGTTCTAGCTGCTGCCACCATAGAAGATGGCTTCCTCAACTCCAATCCTCAGATGAGAGGGGCTGCGAATTTGGATTTCCTTGCCAAACCCAGAAGGGCTGAAGTGACCTGGATCCAGAGGGACTGGCCTGATAGTCCCAAAATACTTCCAGAAGGGACAAGAAGCGCTCAGGCCAAGGTACCCCTACTGCACTTCCCCTGATGGCTCAGATTCATCTTCCTCTCTCCACCCTCACATCTCTGCCATTATTGCTCACCTGGCTGCTTGCATATAGCTAACTCACCCCCAAAACTCCTCAACATGAGCTTCAGGGGCTATGGACACTCAAGACACCAGATCACATCACCTCCACCACAGACCTTCCTGTGGTTCCCCAGTGCTCAGAGAATGTTCAGATTCCTTATGGTGCCTACACAGACCCTGCTATGCCCCCAACCTCATTCTCTTCATTTTCCCATGTTCTGGCTCCTACCCACCCCAAGGAGCCCCATCTCTCCTTAGTTTGAGGCCCCCACAGCAGGTGAGGCCATAGCTCCAGCTCCTCCAACTCTCTTCTGATTCTGGACATCAGCCACCTCTGGACAATGCCTACCCTGAGGTGCAGAGTGGACTGTGGACAGAGGCCACTCAGCCGAATGCTGCTGGATTACAGTGAGGTGTAATGCCCACTTGGGATCCCACATTACAAGGACTTAAGAGGAGGACATGGGCAAGGGTGGAAGACACTGACCCTGAATTGACGAATCCTGGAGCAAAATGCCTATGCATTCAAATTCTGCCCAAAATCTGCCCTGGCCTTAGCTCAGGCAGCAAATTCCCTCCCTGGGCCTTGGTTTCCTTCTTTGGACAAGTAAGCTCGGGGAGCACCATGGATTGTCAAGATGTGTAAGAGCCTTTGAGGAGGCTCAGCTCAGTTCTTCCCAGCTGAGGAGCTGGGTGCTGGGGCTCCGTGGTTCCTGAGAGAAAGGGACAGGGGAGGAGAGGCTTGGTTAAGTGGGGGTTGGCAGAGTGACTGGAGGTGCTGATGAATAATTCATGAGGGGCAGGTCTGCCTGGGATGCAGTTTCCCTGGTAACAGCTTCTGAGGTCTCTGAAGCAGAAGCAGGCTCTTTCCAGCCAGATGCGGGATGGGCCTGGGATCCTCCAGTCCCTCATCCTTCATGCTTCTGCTTCTATCTCCCCCACTCCCATCCTTGCTAAACTCCCTCTTTCAGTACTGGGGATCCCCATTCCAGCCATGTCCCTGTCTGGTCTCACTGCCCCGTTTGGATCATGCTGCTGCCTCAGGGGCCCCCAGTCTTGCTCCGGCTATGCCCATCTCCACCATTTCCTTCTCCCTGGCTGACCTGAGGAAATGCCGCTCTTCAGGCGTCTCCGCTGAGTCCGGACCCACCGAGCTGCTCATGGCTAAGGTGAGCGGGTGTGAGTAACACAACAGCAGTAGCAGCAGCAGCAGCAGCAAGGTCTCCAATCCGCCCCTGCCTTTTAAGCACTTCCCTGGTGGAGAGTCCACCCCCTCCCGCCCACGTGTCCGCCAATCAGGAGGCCCCGAGAAGGCGCTGCGCATGACCATTGGTCAGTGCACACAAGACTTAACCCTTTTGTGTCTGAAGAGGAGCCTCCAAGCCCAGCTGGTGGAAAGAAGTTCAGCCCAGGATAGTGGCAAGTGAACTAAGTGGAGAGGCAGTGACTGCCCAGTTATCTCTGCTGTGGAATACTGGGAGAGAAGGGCACTCCCCACCCACCAGTGCGCCCCCACTGGGAAGGCAGGATGACTCAGAGCTCACACACTGGAGGGGCAGGGGCTGCTGACAGGGTTTCAGCAGGGTGCAGGAAGCTAACTAAGCACATTAGCAGCACAACAGGGAACAGTCCCTGGATGTATTTGAGGTTATCAGGGGTCACATATTCTTCTGGATCCCCTATGCCATATGTGACCCAGTGGTGCCAGCCCCCACGTTCCCCACTCAGAACCCAGGACACAGACAGGTCAGGCCTCCAGAGTGTTTATTTTCTCCTGCGGGGAATGGGGATGGGGTCCATGCTGATCAGGACGCAGCAGCTACGTGTACAACATGAATCCGTAGTGGGCATTGGCAAGTTCCTCCATGGTGCGCAGCCCGTAGAGCTCGCCTATTACGGGGGTCACCCAGCGCTGTGTGTGGAACACGGACTCACCCACCTGTGGGGGATAAGGGGTTAATGGTAGGGGCACAGCACCTACCATTCTGCCCTTATGGGACCCAGCCCCATCACCCCTCTCAGTCCTGAGTTTTCTGTAGAAGGCTGCATGAATCCTCCAGCCCTGTTTATGGTAGCCAGAACCCACCTTCCAGCCGGGCACATCCTTCATGATGATGGCCTCCTCCTCCAGGTTCTCCCTAAGTAGTTGTAAGACCCTGCAGAGATGGAATAGACAGTAGGGGATGTGCATGAAGGCCCTAAAGGAACCCTGCCAGCAGTACCTGGCTCCCTCCTACTGCTCCAACCCTCTCCCCATCCCTCTTCTTCCTTCTTTTCCTCCCCTCCTCCTACTCTGCATCTTCTGCCCCAATGCTGCTTCCTCCAGGAAGCCTTCCCATTTCCTCCTCTGGACTCTCCAGCCCTCTTCAACAGGATGCAGGTGAAGCCATACAGGCTGGGACACTCAGGCCTATAACCTCCCAACCCTGGCCCAATAGCCCTACCTGCGGTCCCTCTCTGCCTGAAACAGTGGCATCAGTGCAATCCGGGCCTCCAGGTCCTCAATCTGCAGGCGCCTGTGAAACTCAGAAACCAGCACTAGGATAAGGCAAGGCCGGAGTGGGAATAGATGCCCAGGGCGCTGTGTGGGGAAAGGGGGAAGAGGAGGCAACACTTGCAGCCTGGAGGGTGGTGGTGGGAGGAAGCCTGAGCCGGAGATGAGGGCAAGTAGGCGGGCATAGGCAGGAAGTTGGCAAAGGCATCTGTCCAAAAGACTGTTGGCTTAATAATCTCTTTTCAATTAAAAACTTTTTTTAAAACCCTAAAAATAACCCTGCCTGATGATCACAGTGAAGGAGGGGGGATACATTCATCACGGGGCTCTGGGCTTTACAAAACCAACCTCTCCTTCATCTCAAAACAACTGCAGGGTGTGAGGCCAAGGCAGGCAGGGCCTGCGTGTGCTTCCTTCCTTCCTTCTCCCTGCTCTCTGGCAGTTTCCAAGGTCCCTGAGATGAGCCGGTCCAGTGTGTGTTTTTGTGGGACGGGGGGAGGTGGGTAAGGGAGTGCCCAGTGCGACTGAGGAAGGTCTCTGTCCCAGACCCCCTGTGACACAGGGATGAGAAAGGGATACCTGGCCTTAGTTTTCTGGCCCCAGGTGCCACAGCCTCATGTAGTCTGGTTTCTAAGCAGTGATCATCATTCTTGCTTAATTATCATTAACAAAAACCTGCTGCTAGGGTATCCCACGGGACTGCCCCTCTACCACTCAAGATCCTGTGCTAATCTGGACCCACAGAGTCTTTGGCCTTGGCTCAAAGCGGGCTGCTGAATACCTGGTCATGAGAAGATAAAGTCTAGAAAAGGCAGTGAGGGTCAGAACCTGCATGGCCGAGTCTAAGGACACACATCTCCAGCCTTAGCGGTCTGGAGGGAGACTGCACCCTCAGACACCATGGCACCTCTGGCACCTGTGTAGTGGGCTCTTTTCAGACACTCCCACTCCCCGCCCACCAAGGGGATCTACCTGCGCTCACGATTCCACTTTATCATGCTCCAGTACCCAAACAGTAAGGTCCCGATACCCACAGCAAACATGCTGTAGCCTGTGGAGACAGGGAAGAGCCCGATCAGTGGGACAGGACACGGCCCTGCTGTTTCCTCTCATGAGGGAGCATTTCCTCGCTGTACAAGTACTCCAAGGGGAGCAGAACTCTTCCCCAGAGCTCCCCAGGACGTGGTGATGACCTCAGTCTAGACTCTTTCTGTTTCTGTGAATACCTCCCGGCCCCATTCCTTGCACACAGTCCAACTCAGCATGCATCCCCTTCCCCTTCCCCCTCTTCCTCAGCTCCAGGTCACTGTTACTGCATCCACATGCTCTGCAGTCAAATGGCAGCTTTTCTCTCACAGGCAGGACTGCCTGGGCTGCAACACCTCTGGCCTAATGTCAGGGTTTCTGGAAAGTACAGGCCAGGCAGGGATGTTTGTGGTTGAGTGGCCCTGGTTCCACCCACCATCTTCTAGAAGGTTGTCTGGTTTCCGATCAACAGGTTGATCCCCACCAGCAAGAGTAGCTTGGACAGTATCCAAGGCTGGATCCCAGCTCTGTGGTATCTCCTGGCCACCTGGGCCACCACCCTGTATGCTGCCAACAGAGGACTGCGTACAGCCATCAGAGGCAGGCAGAGCCCTGCAGGGCCACCCAGCTAGCTTCTGGGCTTCAGGGGTGGTATTGCTACCTCTGGACTCAGCAGGGTTAGGCTGTTTGCCTGGCACCCAGGACGGGGACAGAAGATACCATGAATATTTATTTACTGAGGATCAGCAGGAGCCCCTCCTCTAATCCTGACTGACAGGCTGAGGGCCAGCTGGGGTCTTCAGGGAGGCCTGAGTCACCTGTGGTCTGGTACCCTCCCTGCTCTCTGCTAATCTTTCCAACCCCAGCCTCCTCTCCAGATGGGCCTGGTGGATTTTGGGAGAAACTGACAGTCTCAGGCCAATACAACTCAAAGTTAACATCCAGTAAATGACAGCACAGTGTAGGTGAGGCCATCTCTGGGCCTCAGGGGGTGGCAGAACAGGACTCTGGAAGTCAGGACCCTATTGGTGCATGTGTATCCATCTGTCAGTTTTAGCATGGGATTTCCTGGTGCCTCTGCTACATCTGGAGATAAAGGAGAAATGCTCAATCTTTTACTCATAGTTTAACACATGCTCAGGGTAAGATACTTCCTTGTTTGGAGGCGGGGTGGGAAGCAGGATAGCAAAAGTACTGAGTACTGAGACCCTTGCATGAGTGCTTGGGGCAGGTCCTGACTGCTCAGGACCAGCTTCTGGCTGGCCACCTACCTTGGGCACTCAACCTCTTCCTTACTAGATGAGAGTTGTCAGTAGAGCAGCCTCATTCTTTTCAGCAGTTACAGAGAACTTGGGGGAACTTTTTTTTTTTTTGTACCAGGGATTGAACCTAGGGGTGTTCAACCACTGAGCCACACCCTGAACTCTTATTCTATTTTTTGAGACAAGGTCTCACTAAGCTGCCGACACTGGTTTTGAAATTACAATCCTCCTGCCTCAGCCCCCCAAGCTACTGGGATTACAGGCATGTGCCACCATGCCCAGGTGGGGATCTCATCTTCTCAGTGCCATGGGACAAACCTGAGTCACCCTCAACCTTTCCGTATAACAAATAGCCCCCATAGAGACCCTTGGACCTCATACCTGGGCACCCAAGTGTGTGCCCACTGTAAGATAAATTCCAAAGAACAAGAGGGCTTTTAGGATGATGCAGGACCCCTGCATCTGCATGCAGTCCATACAGGCTCTCAGGCTATAACTCATTTCTGTCTGGCTGGGGCAAGGCTGAGACCTCGGGGGTTGCCGTTCTGTGGGTCTGTGCGAGGCAGGCCTATGTGGAATACACACCAGCCACTGTTAAAGACCTGAGCAAATAAGTTCACAGACTGGAATGCTTAGGACTGTGCAGATGGCAACACGACCCACACAGTGAGGTATAAACTCCCAGCAGTCCCTATTAGAATTCCAGCCTTCTTCCTCCCTCTCGCAGAATCAGCAAGCAGGCTGTGCAATTCACATGGAAATGCAAGGGACCAGAATAGCCAAAACGATTTTGGAAAAGAGGAACAAAGTTGCAGGACTTGCACTTCACCATTTCCACACTCACAGCTGTGTGTACAGGACAGCGTGGCACTGGCATGAGGATAGACATGCTGGTCAATGGGGGAGAACTGAGTCCAGAAATAAACCCTCATATTTATGGTCAATTGATTTTAGACAGAGTGCCAAGACAATTCAATGGAAAATGAAGTCTTTTTGACAAGCAAGACAAGTGGATAGCCAGCCACATGCAGAATAATGACATGCTCTGTCCTTATCCCATTACACAAAAATTAACTCAAAATGGATTGAAGGCCTAAATGTAAGAGCTAAAATTAATGCTTTTGGAAGAAAATACAAGATTAAGTCTCTGAGACCCTGAACTAGCCAACAGTTTCTTAGATATGATGCCAGAAGCACAAAATAACAAAAAGAAATGTGAACTTTTTGAAATCAGAAGCTTTTGTGCTGCAAATGATACCATCAATTTGCTAAAAAGACAATACACAGAAGGAAAAAGTATTTGGAAAATCATGTCTGATAGACAAATGGAATCTAAAATTTAAACTCTTACAACTCAATAAAAACTAAATTTTAAAATGTGTAAAAAATTTAAATAGACTCTAAGGAAGATATACAAATGGCCAATAAACACAAGAAAAGATACTCAACATCATGAGTATGATGGGATATACAAATCAAAACCCCAATGAGATACTTCACATACACTGAAATGGCTATGATTTAAAAAGAGCAAAAGAGGCTGGGGATACAGCTCAGCCATAGAGAGCCTGATGACTATCCCTGGGTTTAATCCCCAGTTCTACGAAATACTTCATCATTAGTGCTACGAAGTGTGGATCAACTGGAAGCCCCATACAGTGCAACAGGGGAAGGTAAAAATAGTTCAGTCATTTTGGAAAAGTTTGGCAATTTCTCAAAATGTTAAAGGTGGAGTTACCCTATAACCTAGCAATTCTTTTCTGCATGAAATTCATCCAGGAGAAATGAAAATCTACACCCACACAAACACTTGTACACGAAATGTTCCAGTAGCATTTTTCACGACAGCCAAAAGGTGGAAACAACATCCGTAATTCCAGTGACTTGGGAGTCTCCGGCAGGAAGATCACAAAATCAAGGCTCAGCTCAGAAACTTAGCGAGACCCTTTCTCAAAATAATTTTTAAAAAGGCTGGAGCCACTTGGCAGTTATGGAGCTTACGGCTCTTGCCTGGCATGTGAGAGGATGTGGGTTTGAACCCCAGCACCACATACACAATGAATTGTCAAAGCAATGAAAAATCAGATGAAAAACTAAATAAAATTGATCCTCCCTCTCTCACTGTCCCTCTCTCTTAACAACAACAACAAAAGGCACAGGAGGGAGTAAAGAGTTGGTATGAGAGATGAGTGGAGGAGGCCAAGGTGAAAGTCACTTCAGAGGCCTAATTAAAGGTGTACTGACCCAGCCTGGCACGTTCTGGAATGCTGACAGTGAGTGGTCCAGGCACAGGGAGGACTGGATGCCATGCTTGAGGCCATGGACTTTGGACAGGATTGGAGAGTGGGGGCAGGAAAGAGTTGGGGTGGACTGTTGTCCACAGTTCACAAAGAAGCAAGGCTAGGGTGGCGACAGGAGATGGGTTGGGGACCTCTGCACTTACTGACACGACCCTTGTTATCCTAGGCTTTGCCACAACTAGAAATTTTGGCATGTCTCCTCAGCTGCACTCTAAGCATCTTGAGACAGGGACCAGCGCCACTCATTCACTCAACAACCAGTTTCTGAACAAAGGTGCAAAAATGAAGACTGAGCCACCAGAAGGGCATCTTCCTCACCCCTCTGCAGCCAGGAAAGACTGGAGTGGGTTTGTATGTGAAGGGTGTGTGATTACGAGACCTAACCACAGACACTGGGATCTTTTTGTGCCCTGGGCTGGGTACAGGTCATACAGGAGCACACACATAAACATGTGTGCTTCATGCCTGAGGGGGTGCACTGGCCTGGGTGTTAAATTGTTCCACAAAAGAAATGAGGGGTTAAGGCTGTAGCTCAGCAGTAGAGCCCCTGCTTAATATGCACAAGGCTCTGGGTTCCATACACAGCATCACAACAAAAAACAAAAAAATGATAGGCTGAGTTCCTTAAACTCCTTCATTCCCAAATCTAGCCAGTAACTTGTTTTTATAAGGCCCAGGAGTTAAGAACATGATTACATTTGTAAATGACTGTCTTAGCAACAGAGATCCTTTGGTCCTAAAATGCCTAAAATGTATGTTTCTGTGGTGCAGTAGATGGAACCCAAGGCTTCCTGTATGCTAGGCAAGCACTGTACCATTGAGCTATATACCTTCAGCCCTAACTCTTCTACTATATGAATTATTACTTTTTTAAACCATGCACATGAACTTTTTTAAGAACTGAAGCATAATTTGAATAACATGCAAAGGGTGTTATGTATGTATGTATTTTGTGGTGTGGAGACTGAATCCAGGAACGCTCTACTGTTGAGCTACACCTGCCCCTTTGTTATTTTCATTGTATTTTGAGATAGGGTCTTGCCAAGTTGCTATCCTCCTGCCTCAGCCTCTTGATTCCACTGGGATTACAGGTATGCACCACCACGCCTAGCATATGCACATGTTTTAAATGTAAAGTTCAACGAGTTACCCTTTCATTATGTTTAAAATTTTGTATTTCTGTTCAATCGGAGTGCTGAGTATGGGAGCCTTTTTACGTTCTCTTTTATATTTTTTTGCGTTGAGCCCAACAGCAGAATTTAAAATGTTAAAACGTTACTTAAAACATTCGAAAAATTTTAAGAGTACGAATTCCTGTTACATTTTGTAAGTAGGGCTTGACAACTAGTTTGAAACATCGCCCATAACATCTTACAAATTCCCTCTGGGTTGGAGGTTTATTCCCCAGCCTTGCTCTCCCGGACTCTGGCGAAGTCGCAGACTCCATGGGACCTCAGTTTCTCTGCCTGTGAAACCCAAGGGTGGCTGAGGGCACAGGGCACACACTAGGCCAGTCTCTTATAATCCATTGTAAAATGGGAATAATTAATGGGACTGACTTCCTGGGCTGTTAGAAGAAAACAAAGGCCTGAGTAAAGCAACTCGGCAGTTATTGTTACTACTGATGTCAAGGAACCCCCCGGACCGAGGCCCGCTCGCGTCCCCGAATCCCGTTCCCCAGGCCCAAGGGCCCAGGCCCCGAGAAGTTGGCGCAGAGTAACACTGACCCGACAGTCCGCGGCGCGGTAGGTTTCTCTTGTAGTCAATGGGACTATAGCCCCCTGGCGGGGGCATGTCCTGCTTCACCTTCGATGCCGCCATGCTAGCAGAATCCCACACTTCCCGTCCCAGGCGGAAGTGACGCGACCTACCGCCGCCATGATGAGAGTGGCGGAAGCGCCAGCAAAAGTCTGAGGAACCTAGAATATTAAGGCTATTCTTCCACAGCTCGGGAGAGTTCAGGCGGCGGGGCCTGAATCAGTGCGTGGACGCGCTGTAGCCGAGTAGTCCTGATTTTCTCTTCCCCATGCAGGCGTGAATCAGTCCTTGTCGGCACCTCGAGGCCGCTAGGGCGCCCTGGACTTTGCACTAAAAGCCCTTGCGTTCACCTTCACACTGGGCGGTGCACAGAGCAGTCAGGAACCCCAAGCTTCCGAGGGAATCAGGTCCCCAAGTAACGTCCTCCTTTCCAGTTCTCGTTCCCTTGGGATACTCTGCGGGCACATGGTCACGAGTTGGGTACACGAAGCTGGAGGACTTACTAGGAAACGCTCCAATCCCAGGAACAGATTCTGCTTCCTCGTGGTGGTCAGTACCTCTTGCTAGTGGCCTCTGTCCAGGAACTGACCATTCTGGACGATTGAGTCACAAAGCATGAGGGGCATTGGGAGCTCACGGGGCGGGGTCCGGGCGGCCCCCACCCCGAGGTAGAGTGACGCCCGTAGTCACTTCACAAGGCAGAAATTGTTACCTGGGAAATAAAAGGCACCGTGGCGGCGGGAGCTCGGGAGTGGGCACATGGGGGTGCGGGTGTGCAGGTGCCAAGCGCCATGGGTTAGGCCCGAAATCGGAGTCCGGCCGCCCCCCCGACAGCAGCCGCCTCCTGCTCCCCGCGCGCCCCGGGCGCCACCATGTCGGGTGACAAACTCCTGAGCGAACTCGGCTATAAGCTGGGTCGCACGATAGGCGAGGGCAGCTACTCTAAGGTTAAGGTGGCCACCTCCAAGAAGTACAAGGGTACGGTGGCCATCAAGGTGGTGGACCGGCGGCGAGCGCCCCCGGACTTTGTCAACAAGTTCCTGCCTCGAGAGCTGTCCATCCTGCGGGGCGTACGGCACCCGCATATCGTACACGTCTTCGAATTCATCGAGGTGTGCAACGGGAAGCTGTACATCGTGATGGAGGCGGCCGCCACCGACCTGCTGCAGGCGGTGCAGCGCAACGGGCGCATCCCCGGGTCGCAGGCGCGCGACCTCTTTGCGCAGATCGCGGGCGCTGTACGCTACTTGCACGATCACCACCTGGTGCACCGAGACCTCAAGTGCGAAAATGTGCTGTTGAGCCCTGACGAGCGCCGTGTCAAGCTCACCGATTTTGGCTTCGGCCGTCAGGCTCATGGCTACCCAGACCTTAGCACCACCTACTGCGGCTCGGCAGCCTATGCGTCACCTGAGGTGCTCTTGGGCATCCCCTACGACCCCAAGAAATATGACGTGTGGAGTCTGGGCGTCGTGCTTTACGTCATGGTCACCGGGTGCATGCCCTTCGACGACTCAGACATCGCCGGCCTGCCCCGGCGCCAGAAGCGCGGCGTGCTCTACCCGGAGGGCCTCGAGCTCTCCGAGCGCTGCAAGTCCCTAATTGCCGAGTTGCTACAGTTCAGCCCATCAGCCAGGCCCTCGGCCGGCCAGGTAGCGCGCAACAGCTGGCTGCGCGCTGGGGACTCCGGCTAGGAGCCGGAGTTCCCGCGGTTCCCGGCGAACCCTGCACTGAGCCAGCGCGACGCACGAGTGAGAGGCGCGCTTCCGGGAACCCGGGAAGCCGCCGCTCGCTACAGCGCACGTGCTCTACCCTTTCCCTTCCCCTGCGCGGCATGGGCCGCAGTCGTCCGGGTTTGGAATCTAGTTTCTCCTCCACGATCCAGAGAGCTGGAGGGCGCATGTGCATCCTCGAGTCCCAGCGAAAAGGCCCCGGGAGGGGCCGGACGAGAGGACCCGGAAGCTTTGCGCCTGCGTGGAATGAGCGGCGGTTACGCGGCAGACGGTGGCTTAGTGGAGGAGCCACCGGCGAGTGGACAGGCGTGGAGGGCGTCCCTCCCCAGCCAGCCGCGGATGCCAGGTTTTCGGTTAGAACCTGCAATAAACTCGCTCTTCCTCGCAACGTGGCTTTAGCGGTGGCCCCTTTTACGGAGCAGGGGGGAGGGGTCCGCTCCGGGATAAAGCTGGCGTGGGCTTCCCCCTTATAGAGAAAGGCATATGGAGGTTCTGACTTCGAGTCTCAAAAGACAGTTGGGAGGCTGGACATGGTGGCACATGCCTGTAATAGGAGCAGCTTGGGAGACTGAGGCAGGAGGATCACAAGTTCAAGGCCAACCTCAGCAGCTTAGTGAGATCTTGTCTCAAAATAAAAAAATAGAAAAGACTGGGAATGTGGCTCAGTGGTTAAGCACCCCTGGGTTTAATCCCTAGTAACAAATAATACAAGTTGTGCTAAATGCCAGGTGGGAGAAAGCAGCATTCAAGATGTAAAACCATCACATTTGAGTTGACCCCTGAAGGAATCTTTGGAAAGGGCAGAGGTTTGCGTAAGCCAGGGAGTTCCTGTAGCTGGAGGAGAGAGAAGTAGAAAGCTAAAAGTGTATTTTCCAGAGGGCCCTCACAGGGCCTGGGGAGTTGTGCTTGCTATGGTGTTACTAGATTTGGTGACAGCCACTGTCTGCCATATGAGAAATATATACCTCAACCCCAGTCCTATCCTCCCCGAGGGAGTGAGGGAGCGTCTCAGCTGTGGGTCCCACCATGGGCAACCACTACTCACTGACCCTCTAAGACTTTCTGGTGTCCTGGGGATTGAGTGCCAGCTCCCTCCTTATTCCCTTCAAATAGGCTGTGGCCCCATCCCCTTTATTGTGCAGCATTCTAGCAAGATTGTCACAGCTAAGGCACAAAACAAAGCCCCTGTGTTTTACAGAAGGGTCCTTCCGTGACCTGGGCTAGGCCTTGGACTCCCCATCTGGAAAATGAAGGCAGAACCCTATCCTCAGTGTTATTGGGAGGGGTGTGGCCCGTTGGAGGATTGAGCCTCCAGCATTCTCAAGACTTGCATGCAGAATAACTACATCCTCTCCACCTGTATCCTTAAAGTGCAGCCACTTAGCCCTCTTTGCTCTTGACCTGTGTGCTTGGTCCCACTTCTGAGCCTTTGCTCACTCCTGGCATCACTTTCTGTTGCTTCCTTAAAGAATTAACCTGACATCACCTCCTTTGGGACACCCTGTTCTTTCCATCTGGATGGCTACTGCCATATCCCCAGTGCCCGGGGCATAGCACATGCCATCAGTCCACTGATGATCTGTAGGAGCCTTTAAGGCCTAGATCTCTTGCTCCATGGCCACAGACCCAAGGCCCAGTTCAGGGGAGAAAAGGTCTCAGGGACTAGAGCTAATGTCCCATTTCTCAGCTTGAGAAGCAGCTTGGAACCAGTCCCCAATTGGGATCCAGGATCTGCTCCTGATCCACTGAGGTGCCCATATGTAATCCAGGGAAGCACAGGAGTCTTGAGGGTGGAGAGCAGGGCCCCAAAATGCCCCAAAGTTACATTTCTTGAGATCAGTGTTGGGTTATGGAGCACTAGTCAGGATCTGTCAAGGAGCAGAACAGGCTTGGATTTAATACTTCTGTACCCTCTACCAGCTCTGTGCCTTGCTGAGGTGACAGCAGTGTGGTCATGGCCATAGATGTGGGGAGTCAGCCTCCAGGCTGGAGCCAAGGGTGCCTCAAAAACAGCAAAATAAGCACCTGGGAGAACAGGGTCATTGTTTTATCCACTTTGGAATTCACCAGTGATCCCAGGTTTTACTTTAAATGTGAAATGTGCCACCAAGCACACCTGCAATCCCAGTAACTCAAGTGGCTGTGGCTGGAGGATCACAAGTTTGAGGCCAGCCTCAACAATTAAGCAAGACTGTTTCAAAATGAAGTAAAAGGGGATGGCAATGTAGTTTGGTGGCTGAATCCTTGCCTAGCATACCTGAGGTCCTGGGGTTCAATCCTTTGTACAGGAAAAAGTTAAAATTTTATTTTAACGAAAAACAAAATAAGGGGCTGGAGTGTACCTAAGTGTTGCTTAGATGCATGTAGTCCTGGGTTTATTCCCCAGCACCAAAAATATAAAACTGAGAATCCAAGAACAAATTTTTATCAGGAATCTTTTTTTAAGAGAGAGACAGTGAGAATCA
Source organism: Aplodontia rufa (assembly GCA_004027875.1). NCBI lineage: Eukaryota > Metazoa > Chordata > Mammalia > Rodentia > Aplodontiidae > Aplodontia > Aplodontia rufa. The sequence goes on from PVKS010000294.1 coordinate 176,984, forward strand.
GCTTTAGTTTTTCATGTAGCTTTCGTTGCTCAGACACTTGGCTGTGTACATGGTGCTGGGGTTTGAACCCGTGTACTCACACATGCCAGGAAAGCACCATAACTGCTGAGCCACCGCTCCAACCCCCTACTTTTTTTGGAGCCAGTCCACAGCTCTGTGCTTAGAATATATACCTGTGATATAAACTGCAGCAAATACCTCTCAAGGTCTCAAGCCTGAAAACTGCTCCAGAAAAAAACCAGCACTGTGGTTGGACTATGCAGACTGAGAGGACTAAGAGGATGCCTGATGGGCAAAACCCACTGGGATCCTGACCCTATTCTCCTGGTCTTGTGGGGCAAATTAGGCCCAGAACCCCTCGTCCTGATGCAGATACAGCCTCAGACCAAGGATAGTTGGGGAGAGACTCCATTCTGGTAGAACACTCTAGTAGGGGTACAACCCTCCCTTTCTTCCCCCCATTAACAAAGGGTCACCTGCTACCTTCCTTCCCAGCTGCCCTGAAGCTTAACTAAACACAGGAAAACCAAGGCCAAGGGGACAAAAGAAAAGTACAGTTCACGTATCATCCATGTCTTTATTGTCCTTAAGAGTCTAAAAGTTCCTCATGATACAAAGTACAGCCACCAATTCCAGCCTCTTTGTATGGAAACTTCTAGTCTGGTTTGGTGGTAAAACATTTTTTTATTTTACATTTGTTTTATCAAAGATTTATAGTCACAATAAATACAAGTGACAACCTCCCCATCCCAGATCCCCCATACCCTGCACTAGTGTAACCATAACCATCTATTACACTCTTTGTTAAGGATTATAAAAGTGTTTGCTGTCCTTTTGATAAAAGCTCAGTTAAAATTCTTTAGGCTATGGTCATATGCAGCATATAACTTGGCATCAAAGAAAAACCCTATGGCAGAACGGCAAGGACCATCCTTCCCATTTCAGATACCCCTGTGATGAGAATATTTATATAAAAAACTTTCCCATGTCTCTCCAGCCAATAGGAGTCAATGTGGAAATGGGAGACAGGGTAGCAGCTGGTTACCTCATTCCCTTTGCCTGGGGTTAAGCTTCAGTGGTCCTGGAGAGTTAGGACCCAAGGCCGCTCACAGTGCCACTCTCAGGAGACACCCATACTCATCAGAGGTGAAGTTCCCAACATCATCACGGTTCCTATGAAATGGTCAGGATGGCCAGAGCCATGGGTGACTCCTGGTGGGCCCCTGTGTACACAACCGCCATCATTTCAAACTTGCCCACCTCCCATTTAAACAGGCGGAGGAAGCTTTGTGATACCCCCACCCTAGTTGGCCGCAGGTTTCCAGTTGCCTTTGAAGACTTACTAGAAATAACTAGGGACATTACAATCATAATCATTTGTGGCTGGGGGCTCCCATATGCTCATGGCTCAGAGGGAAGACCAGGAACCCATGGCACTTCAGGGAATGGCAGCTGGTTTTGAGGGGTGTGCTTTGCCGCTGTTAAATACCCTTAATGCTAATAAATATCCTTTCCTGGTATGGCTAAATCCCACACCCAGAGAGGTATTCAGTCATGCCTTTAGGTGTAACAAACTACTTCACAGAATCACCCATTTGGAGCTTTATCACAAAAGTTACACTGAAAAGAGGGAACTCAAGGCAAAAAAAAAAAAAAAAAAAAAACACGTGTAGGAATTTCAAGTCAGTAGAAATTAAAGATTAAGGCATCTCACATTCTTGTCCCCTTAAAAAGTTACATTTATGTCACAGTATGTCATCCCTGGGAATGCTCCTGGGACATGGGGTAGGAGAGTGGTGCTGGAGGAGCCAGGGTCCCAGCCACCCTGTCCTCTGCCTATGGCACCCTTTCACTTGTGGAGGCATCATGATCTGTCCTGAACTAGATGTCCTAGTAAGTAGCCCTAAATCCCAGAGGAAAAGTCCAGCCAGACTTGGAAAACTCAGGGGATGGTATGGGTGGGATTGGGCCCTCATTGTCAGACCTGGTCAACCCAAGCTGGGCACTCATCCCCCTGAGGACCACCCACCCAGTGCAGGGATGACTTGACTTGGTTGTCTGCGCCTGCATTCACTCCATATAACAGGTTTGTTCAATAGGAAGAGGCCTCCCAGGCGCTCCTGGTTGGGGAGCTGGAAGATTTGGCCCCATGTCACTGAACAGAGAGGGCTAACAGCTCAGGGTAGTATAAGACAGGTATTTATTTGCCAGGCACACAGAAAAATGCGAGGAATAGAAATGTTTGCATACTTTTTTTTTTTGGTGTAAAAACACACCCTCCCCCCCTCAAAAAAAAAAAAAGTCAATTTCCCTCCTTTCCCCTGCTGCATCCCTGAATCTTGGAATGAAAGCCACCCTCTCCCACCCTTCCCTCTCCTCCTGCAACCCAGTTATACTCAGAAGAGAACAAAACAAAAATCGATGAGAAATGTGGGGTTTAACAGAAAAAACTTGGAACAATTTCCAAAACTAGGTCCTCTAATGCATGTCAAAAATGTTTTCTAAAGACTGATGATATTCACACGTGAGCACGGGGGTTAAATGAGCCTTTATTAGAATGTTGTAGCAGTTGTGTCTGGAGAAGGCGGTCCTACAGAAAAAGGATTTTAAATTAAAGTCCCTAACTGCATCAATAGGAAAATGGGCTGGAGAGGAACTGGGGAACGGCTGTGCCAGTCTTCTTCTAGGCACACGGATGTGCATGTACGTGGGACACCCTCATGTGGGCCTAGGGCTGGCCCAGCGTGTGGTAGACACAGAGCGCCCCCCGCCTTTCCTCACAGAACCAATTTTTAAGGAGCGGGAGGAGAAAGAAAAAATGAAACTAAAAGCAGACCTGATCCTTTAAAAAAACATTTCTGTAGACTCTAAAGGGGAAGAGAGGAAAAAACAAAACAAAAACAAAAAGAAGCTGTCTGAAAGCAGACCCTGACAGCAACACCCAGCTTGAAGGAAAGGCTCTCACTAAACCCAAATGGAAATCCTTCAGTCTGGGGCACAGCAGCTTGCCACACCTGGACAGCGCCTCCCAGCCTGGACACACCTGTGCACTCTGACAGGCACACACACCAGGGTGGCTTGAGATTGTGTCCATCAAAATGAGTAAGAAAAGAAAAAATTTAATAAAATAAACCACAACAACAAAAACCCCCTACAGCAGCCCTCCCCTCCAACTTCTTGCTCAGGCTCCGGGTGTGGCTGCTGGTTGATTCTCTCTTCCCTGATATGAGGTCAGCCCATGGCTTCTTCAATCCCTGGGTCTCTGGCTGGGTCTGGCTGCAGTTTGTTCTTCTGCTAAGTGTGGGAAGTCTAGGGGTCTCCAAACAAGCAGCAACGGAGGCTTTTGTCTGAAGCAAGGGCCATGTTGGCTGTCCCTGTGTCCATCAGTCATCTGGGCTGGGCCAGCCATCTCTGCCAGGGGCTGCTGCACCATCAGTGAAGCACCCTCCAAGGTATGGGCCTGGTGGGACTAATTCTGTGCACAATAGGGACCCCTGGACCTGCACAGTTTACTTTAAACTCCATCATCATGAGGTGATTGAAGAAAAACAAAAAACAAAAAAACTTTCAACCCATAGGTTGCCATGAGGGGAGGCAGTTGAAGACTGGGAGCCTAAGATGGGGAAAAGAAAAAAAAAAAAAAACCCCAAAAAACCCCCACAAAATGCCCCACTCAACTTCAGAAGCCCTAGGCACCAGCCTCGCCTGAGTGTGTCACAGTGTCCAAGTTGAATCGCCTGTGTGTGCCTGCCAGGGGGCGGAAAAAGGGGGCCCGGAGCAGAGCCAGCCCCCAAGGTCCACTTTTCTGCTGGTGTCGGGCAAACTAAAGGCAAAGAGAGAAAGGAAGAAAGCCCATAGGAAGGTCCCTCAGTTATGATCCTTGCCCACCATAAAGCAGCACCCCTCTCCCCAGTCACAAAGAGGCTCTGCAACCAAGGACTGAGGTCTTGCTTCAGCAGCAGCATGGCCATCATCACTCGCTCACAGAGGGCGGTGTGCTGTGTCCTTTTAGACCAGGGCCAGGTTGGGAGAGAGGAGGGTGCCTGTCCTCCACTGGGCCTGGCTCGCACTATTTCCATGTGGCCGACTGGGGGATGGAGCGTGGCGGGATCATGTCGAGGAGGTATTCTCGCTGGCGGTCCACAGCAGAGGACGTCTTATGCACCGCCAAGCTTGGGCTGACAAATGCAAGGGTCCCACCTGCAACAGAACACAGGGACAGGCCAAGATGGCCCCAAGTTGGCAGAGGCTCCAAGGAGAATCCCACCCAATGGAGCCAACTGAACACTGGCTGTAGCCTTGATCCTGCACCAACACACACACATAAGACCACAAACCCACCAGTCCTATAGTACTGTCATCATCTCATATCCCAGGCTTTGATCACTCTTGAAGACATTAAGATATTCCCAGGCTCTGCCAAGGTGATCCCAATTCCAAGCATGGAACAATGGCCAGCAGTTCAGTCAACCATCAGGTGCTATATGAACCAAGGTACTTAACTACAGTGCTGGGTAGAGCACTGAAAAGCGCTAACAAGGGACTTGTACACAGATGTAATACTATTTGCCCATTAAAAACAACCCAACACTCAATTGTTTTGGGGACAAGGTTTTACTATGTTATTCAGCCTGGCCTTGAACTCCTGGGCTTAAGTGATCATCCCATTTTAGCTCCAAAGGAGCATGCACATAAGCTGAGCTAAAAAATTTTTTTCCAGCCCCAATACTGGGGAGTTGCTGACACTGATTTTGAATTTGTGATCCTCTTGTTTTAGCCTCCTGAATGGCAGGGATTACACGTGTGTGCTACTACCCCTGGCATAACATTTTTTAAAAAATAAAAATAGGAGAAGGAGAAAGAGAGAGAGAGACAATCAACTTTATTTTTTCATCTGGTTTTTGTTTTACCAACACTTAGTTGTTTTTGTATGTGGTGCTGGGGTTCAAACCCAGGTCCTTGCACATGCCAGCCAAGTGCTCTACCACCGAGCCACCACTCCAGACCACAAGTATCACTCTTATAATTGTAAAATAAAGACACTCCAGCACATACCAGTTTCCAGACTACTCAGAACTCTATATCTTAAAAATACTTTTAATAGAGGCTAATACATTGTTTGGAAAAAGTGTTCAAAGGCCCTGCACAGCTAAGGCCTGCATTTCAGAAACCTGGCACCTGGGTCCTGCCAAGAGCTTCCCTCAAACCCTAGCCCTGAAACCTGGGGCATCTGGGAGCACCAACAGAGCTCTTTTCAGAAATCATGCTTGAAACCATTCCACTTTATCTCTGATCCTACTGACAGACACAGACTATTGGTACCTTCAAATTCCTTTTCAAATTTTACCCTTGAGCTGGGCACAGTGGCTAAGATGGAAGAATCAAAGCCAGGCTCAGCAGCTTAGTGACACCCTGTTTCAAAATAAAATTTTATATATATGGGCTGGGGCTCAGTGGTTAAGCACCCTTGTGTTCAATCCCTGGTACCTAAATAAACAAATAAACAAAAATTTTACCCTTGAACACACACCAGTTTCTTTTCCTTTTTCTTTGTGGGTGCTTGGAGATGAACCCAGGGCCTTGTACATGCTAGGCAAGTACTCTACCATTAGGCTATGCCCATTCACATTGTTTCCTGATGGATTTCTGTCACTGTGTCCACACACACTCATTTTTTACTTTTCTCATTTTTCTTTACAAAGGGTCTTGCTATGTTTTCAGGCTGGTCTCAAACTCCTAGACTCAAGTGATCCTCCTGCCTCAGCCTCCAAGTAGCTGGGACAACAGGCTTACTCACTTCATTAACTTTCAAATTTCCCACAAAAGCAATTTCTGACAAGCCCATTAGTTCTTAGCTGTTTTTTAAACATACCAGGCTCTGTATTTATAAATGTGTTCTGTTCTCTGAGTCACCTATATTCCACTATGATTAGACAGACATCCTCCCTTTCCTGAATTATCCCTGCTGAGGCTCTGGCATGGACACATTCATAACCTGGGGGAGCTACATGTGTAGGAGGTTCTCAACTTCTGTTTTTGCCAAAAGCCTGGTTTCCCCAGTTCTGATGTTTTGTGATGGCACCTCTTCTTCCTATGGAGACACAGGCTACAGGGAACAACCGAGGACACTTGGCATCTAGAGGAGAGTGCTGGCTCATCCCTTTCACTAGTCTTCCCTGCCTACTTTTCATTTTCATGTTCTCGGCAGACAAAGCATGTTAGCACATAAGTGAAAATACATTAAAAATAGGGAACTGGGCTAGGGAATGACACCAGGGACAGTGGGAGCAGGATCAGTCAACTGAGACCCTGTGTCGGGGTCTTCACATCCCCTAGCTGTTCCACCAGGAGGCCTCTGCTCATTTCACCCCTAGCCCTCCCTATATTCCTACTCTTTTGTACTTTATACTACTCAGCATATCCAATAAAGGGCAGAAGGAGAGGGACCCCCAGAGCTGTGATGGAGGCCATGGTCTGGGCAAGTGAGAAACGCAGTGAGTACATGACAAACAGTGCAGTGACGGCACAAACAGATGTTAACTGTGGCAAGAAAAGGCTGTGTAGCCATGAGTGGAGAAGATGGGGTCTGTGCAGAGAGGAATCCACACAAACGGTTTGATGGCTTGAGGTGGGGAGGGGCAGGGTGAACACTTGGTGAAACAGTTCTGCTCATGATTTTGAGTCAGGGCTGAGTGTGTGGATACAGTGAGTGTGAATAACCACATCTACTTGGGGTTATCACTTGTACTCTAGAGAGGGACCAGAAGAGATGAAGCAGCTGTTCTTAGGAAGTAGATCTGTAGCATGGGGCCTTCTGTGCCACTTCTGTTCAACATATATGTGAGCATCCTTAAGAATGAGGGAGGAAGGGCTGGAGAGGTGGTTCAGCAGTAGCGCGCTTGCCTGGCATGTGCAAGGACCTGGCTTCGATCCCTAGGCACCACATACATGGCTGAGTGGAGGAAAAACAAAATTAACCTTTTCTCTCTTTAAAAAAAAAAAAAGAGAGAGAGAACAACATCAAGGGAGGAGGCTGAGGTGATAGGATCACTTGGGCTAATTTTTCAAGATCAGCCTGGAAAAAAGCAAGACCTTGTCTCAAAAAGAAAAACTGGAGGGGTGGAACCAAGGGCAGCAGGGTTCCAGCATGGAGCTGCAGAGGCTGCCCACCTGTGCTCAGGGGCGTCTTCTTCCAGTTGGAGGTTGCACTGCCCTTGGCAGCACCTGCAGCTCTCTCGGAATGTCTGCCAGTCCTGCTGACCAGGGCTGTGGCCGAGGCTGCATTCTGTAGTTTGGGTGACTGGCTAAATGTGTGCAGTACACCACGAGGCGTTGTGGCTGAGCCCCGGGACAGCTGGCTGGAGGCCTGCAAGAGAGGGGACAATGAATGGATCATGTGGGGGAAGGGGCTGGCCACAGGCAAGATGCTCAGTGCAGCCTCTCCTTGTTCTGGCTGACCTTTTCCCACCCACATGGGGTCCCTAAAGTCCAAAATCAGGAGACCAGGTAAGTTATACCAGGGGGAAAGGAGGAAAAGAGGCAGAAAGAGAGAGAACGGTAGAGGGAGAGAGAGAGAAAGACAGACATAGGCAGCATGACAGTCGGTGACTGATGTGGTTGTGACTGTAGTTGGGCGTGAGGCTCCCGGCGTCGCAGTTCTGACCTGTAGCACAGCCCCGTTACTCCAGTCTCGGGCCTCTCCTGAGCGGAACGCCAACTTACGCCGGGGTTTTATGACCTACACAAATGGGGGTTGAAATTGAGGTCAGCAAGGTCTGCTCCACAGGTCAGCCCCACAGGGCAGGCCCATCCCCTGATGGCAGCATGGTCACCTGACAGCTTTAGCTGCCATATGGGGTTCTTGAGAAAACCTGTTTAGTGATTTACAGATGACTTCCGAGGAAACCAAAACTGCCAAAAGGTAGCTTCAGGTCTAAGGATTAGAAGGAGAGCCATTAAAAAAAAATAAAAACAGGGCTGGAGCAGTGGCTCAGCAGTCACGACGCTTGCCCGGCAAGTGCCAGCACACAGGTTCTAACCCCAGCACCATGTAAAGTGTCAGAGCAACAAAAGTCATATGAAAAAAATAAAATAAAAATTGCTTCTCTCTCTCTCCCACTGTCCCTCTTTCTTAAAAATAAATAAATTTAAAAAAAATGGGCTGGAGCGGTGGCTTGGTGGTTATGACGCCTGCCTGGCATGCACAAAGACGTTGAGTTAGAACCCCAGCACCATATACGCAATGAAGTGTCGGAGCAATGAAAACCACATGAAAAAACTAAAAAAAACTGATTCTCTCACACTATCCCTTCTCTCTCTTAAATAAACACTAAAATAGAAAAATAAAAACAAAACAAAAAACCAAAAAACGATTTCAAACTTGCTTCTCTCCTTAATTTAGCCAGAACATTTCTGCTAAATGCCCCCCCTTTAGTATCTCAATGGGGCTTTCAGAATAGTTTTTTCCGACAAGAAATACTTGTTAGCCAGCACACTGCAAGTGAAAGCTACAAAAGCTGAAGAAACTGCAAATTAGTGTTTTCATTGCCAAACACCACCATTAAGTGCAATTTAGACGCGCAGTTAACAATCAGGCGGATGAGTGCCAAGTGGAACAGAACATAAGAACATCCTGCCTTCTAGGGACAGCTCACTGCTAAGGGAGCAAGGCCCCTCCTGGGGCAGCTGGTTCTCACCTGCTTCAGCGCTAGGTGGGGGGCAGCGGTGGGCTCAGCCTTGGTGGTGGTGGGGGCTGTGCCCTGCTGCAGCAGGCGCTGCTCAATCTCCTGCTCCTGCTGCAGTGCCTTCACAAAGGCGGCCTTCAGGCGGCTCGTGTGCTCCACCTTGAGTGCCTTCTTCTGGTTGGATGTCATGCAATTCTCGCACATGATGGCCCCACCCTTCTCTTCCCGCCAACGGCATGTGAAATCTGTCTTGCATTGTGCACACATGTAGGGCTCCCGGGATAGCACAGCGGCGGCTGCAGCAGCCGACACCCTGCCTGCTGCAAGGAGACAGATGAGCAACTTGCATCAATAGGACAGGCTGCTGAAGTCTGGGGGACCTGCCACCCTCTGCCTGGGCTGGTTATATACTCTAAGCAGAAGAGCTCAGACTAGGCTAGTGCTTCCTAACAGGTAATGGGACACCCAAGCTTAAGGGAATGTAGTCTGTTCACTGCACACCAACTGCATTCAGGCACCAAAACAGCCAAAAGTTGCTTTGGAAAACACTGTGGGTTGAATGTCCCTGTTATCAACATTCCAAAGACATCAGCAATGCTGGTCTGATTTCCCTATCCTCCTGTTCAACCCACAATGCCAACAGGAGACCTCTGAAGAGGAAGAACATGACCATGCCAGGTTTCAACTTGCCATGGTGAGCACTCTAGCTAACAGATGTATTAACAAGAAGAGGACAGTGCCTTGTAGGTATTAAAAGCCTAGGCATTAAAGGGGGAGGACCACCTCCACCTCCACCTCCCAGTCCTAAGAAGGAAACTGAGGCCAAGAGAGGACTAAGTGATCTCCAGATCACATGGAAGGTTCATGTCAGAGTCAGGACTTGAACCCCAGGATAGGCCCCAGAGACATGGGCTACACTGCCTGGCCATGAGGATGAGGTGCCCAAAGAGGGCAGAGCAGGTGTTCTGGGTCCTTGGTCCCCTCATCCAGAGACATGACCAGTGTCTCTTTGGCTGGCCCTGAGTGTGGTCACCAGCACCTGCTTAGGTTTTTGTTGCTACCATCTTGGTGTTCTGCACTCGGGATTTAACTGTTTCTAGGTCATTATGGGCCACAGCACAAGACCAGGGGGACAGCTGGGGGCTGTTAATGAGAAACCCTCAACATTTCCTCTCTGCTTGGCCTGGCCTCCCACAGCCCTGAACATTGAGGTATTTTGCAGGGCCCAAATCTGGGGAGGCCACTTGTCCCACAGAGCAGATGGGATATCACCTGTCCAAGCTGCCTATGCCTAGTGTCTGCCATAGGCCCTTGTTCCAGATGCCTGTCTGCATCTCACAGACTCTGACAAGAGCACATCGTGTACATGTCCATCCCTGAAGGAAGATATGGCACTTGCTTCCCAGGGAGTTGTGGCCAGTGAGACCAGCACCAGAGGTCAGATACCAGGTAAAGCTGTGCTGAGTTGCTTGGCCTAGAGGATCTGAGAGGTGTCAGGGGATGCTTTCAGGCAGGTCCTGTTAAGATTCTGTTTTTGGCAACGGTAGAGGAAGACTGACCTTGCGTTAACTGAATGAGCAGAGCTAGTCTGAGACAGCAGACACTTGTATAGGCAGGTGCAGGGCAGGTGGGTACCACACTCCTAAGGGGCCTCCTGCCTACCCTACTCTGTCTCTGCATCCTAAGAGGTGTGCAGGTGGAAGGTGCTTCTCTTGGTATATGCTCCACACTATCGCCACCCCTCAAGACTGTGATGGATGGGGCCAGCACTGGCCTGAGTAAGAGACCAGAGGTCAAGAGTCTGAGACTGCTGGGTCCTGGCCCAGTTCTGCCTCCCCCTCTATTCCAAGCATATGATCTACTTACTAGGGGAAAGGACTGAGAGGCTCAAAGCCCTTTTACCTCACCACCAACTCCATTTCAGGGCACAAATGTCATCAGCCTCTGTTGGGGGAACAGGTTCCCAAAGGAACAACTTGGCTATATCCTACCCTCCTTCCAGAAGTCTCCAAGGCTTTTTTTTTTTTTTTTTTTTTTGGTGGGGGAGGGTTGTACCAGGGATTGAACCCAGGGGTAATTAACCACTGAGACACATCCCCAGTCCTGTTTGTATTTTACTTTGAGACACAGTCTCACTAAATTGCTGAGACTGGGTTTGAACTTGTGATCTTGCATCAGCCTCCTGAGCCTGCAGACATTATAGGTGTGCACCACCACACCTGGCTCCAAGGTTGTTTCTGATAATGACACTGAGGTACCAAAGGAGGGTGATGAAGAGAGCCTAGTCCAGGTAGAGGTTTCCCTCTCCCTGTTTAGGAAATGAAAGGACTTAAAACCCATGCCTGCCCAAGGGTCTTCCCTGGAGGGTTCCATGGGGGGTAAGCTTGTCAGCCTGCCACAGGTGCTCATCCTCACCCCCGTCCCCTCCTGTCCCAGGGCCATGCTAGGACCCAGTTCTCGGAGCCCCCAAAGGAGAACACTGTTTTATTTCATAGCAGAATTGAAAAAGAAATGATGTCACACAGTAGAAGCTCCAGTGCCTTCATAGCAATAAGCTGAAATCAGCCAGTGCAACTCACCTTGTGTCTCCAGTAGGTTCTGCACTACCTCCTCCAGGCCAACCAGGTAGATGAACTCATTGTTGGCGGCACTGGGCAGGAAGTTCATCTCCGGGGCAGGGGGCTTGGGTGGGGGGATCTCCAGCAGTGTCTTCTCCAGCTGTTTGCGTAGTGCAAGTTTGGCAGCTGCCTGCCGGCTGGCTGGAGACTCAACAGAGGTGACCACAGAGGCCACGCTGGTAGGGGTGGAGTTGGCCTGAGCAGAGGCAGCAGTCGTCCCCTTCAGTGATACTGGGGTGGGCTTTGGGAAGACAACAACCAGGTCAGTGTGTCCAACCAGAGGCAGGCTCCCCTGGCCTTCCAACAGCACTGACATCCACATCAGCTTCACTTGACTGCTGAGTCCTTAATCAAGTATATCTGAGGGCTGTGGGTGTGGCTCAGAGGTATAGCACTTGCCTAGCATGTCCAAGGCTCTAAGTTCCATCCCCGGCACCCACACCCCAGCCAAAACCCGCCCTTGTAAATCTGAGTTGTCTGACACTCAGCAGGTTCATAGAAGTCAGTGAGCCACAGGGAAAGCTTCCTGAAATGAATTAGGAGGCAACATAATCACAGAGGTCTAGAGAATATCTAATTATACATAATTAAAATCGATGGTGCGTGTTTGCTATATGAGGACACTAACAAGACCATTACAACCAAGACAGGTCCCAGAGGGGGTGTGACAGGGGCTGCTCACCCCAAAAGCATAAGCTTTGCTTATCTGGGGTGCTAATGCTCTAGTCAGTTCTGAATCCTTATTGGTGTTATAGGAGAAAGTACCTCCAGGACCCACCCTGTCCCTTCCCCCGCCTCCCCTATCTCCCCATACTCGCTGCTCCTAGATTACTTTATTATTATCCTCATCTGGATCACAATGGTTGACCCTTAGTGGTCTCCATCTGGCCCACAACTGCTCACCCCTCAAACTTGGAGTTGACTATACCAGTGCCCTTAGCTTTTTGGGGAAGAGGATCTCTCAGGAAATCTGACAAAAGCTGTGCACATTATCCAAGTAAAGAGAGATACCCAGATACTTGGAAACAACACATCAGATATGGACTCTCCCCATAGAGGGTCTCAAGAGAATGCCCAACTGGCTGTGCCACCTCCAGTTAGCAATCAAGAACCAGTCCAAGACTCCCCCACATTTAATCAATCAGTTCCCCATCTTTCAGCCCAGCTGGCAGCACACTCTGCAACAGGCCTGCCTCTGCCCACCTGCACAGCACACTGAGGACAATGCAGACTGGTTTATGGGTGGGTGAAACTGCTTCCCCAGTTCAGTCTTTTGTTGTGCTCTGGATATCCCTGAGCAGGAGGTAGGATTGGTCACTGTCTCTGCACCTGAACTTAACAAAGGCAGGTACACTGCCCAGAACCCTGCCAGCCTTGCTCTTATCTGAGGAAGGCAGGCAAAAGCAAACCTCATCAAAGAAGGAAGAACAAACATGCATGTCAGCAAAAGTCCCTGCAAACTCAGTAATTTTGTATGTCAGATGAGGCTCTTGCTTCCAGCCTACCCGCCCCCTGGTCCTTCTCTTCCCATCTTCCTACCCAGTGGGTGGGGACAGACACTCCCCATCTCAGAGGCTTCGCACAGAGGTGAAAGGACAAGTGGCTAAGAATAGACGCGCTGGTGCTGTGCGAACATCTGCAGATGCGCTCTTCTCGCATCTCTGCCTGAGGACACAAGTCAGCAAGAGCCAGGCGCAGGTGGAGAGGGCTCTTGAGGGCTCTGGTGCCTCCAAGGCCCATCTCCTATCTCACTTGTCCCCTAAACCCTACTGTCTCCCATGTGCTACCAGCCCCTGTCACGGAACAGGGGAGCAGACCTCAGTCCTTGGCCTGCTTTTCACTGGTTCCCCATCTTTGCCTACTCATCTTTGCTAGATGGCAAATATGCCCATAATCTTCATACCCTTACAGTCCAAGGAACTCAGGTCGAAACCCCTAGGGAGTGTTCAAGGCACCACCCTTCTCTGAGGGAACAGGCAGGTCATATTCCACTACCCTGGGAGAAATGATGGTACCCTAGGATCAACAAGGGAGTCCAGGAGGGAACACACACACCCCCCTCCCTACCTTGGTATAGACCCTCACCTGTGGGAGGTTGACAAGCAGACTGGTGCTGGGGACGTTGGCGACACGGATGAGTCCCTGCTGAATGATTCTCTGTCCCTGAATTTGCACACTGGGCACAGAGGCCCGGGGGGCCAGAAGGAGGGGCGGTGGCCCCGTGGTGGAATGTTGTCGGATGTTGTGGATTTGCTGTTGGATTAGGGAGGAAAAAAAAAAGAAAAAACATTGCAACTAAGACTAACAATAGAGAAAGGCACAAGAAAGAAGTGGGCACCACAGCCCCAGTCTTAAGACCAGAAGGTCCTCCTCTGGAGGTGGTCAGTTGCTGGGGTTGCCAAGCTCCCAACCTGTGTGGCCCTGCTCACCTGGGCCCCCCTGACGAGTGGGGGCATGACGACCTGTGAGCTCGCCTGCGGCCCCAGCTTAGAGGACACCTGTTGCCCACCACGGACCAGGGGTGGTGGGATGACACTGCCAGGCATTCGAGTTGAAGAGGTCTGTCAATGACACCAATGCCCACATTTATGTGGCCTTTTATCTTTCAGAAAACAGATTTGTTGTTTTTGTAAAAGAACACAGTGGTTTAAAAAGAAAAAAAAAAGTAGCAGAAAAATGAGCTAAAATACCTATTCTAAATGTAGACTCCCATAAGGGCTATGGAAATCTGGACTCACTCAGGAGTGAGCTAAGACACACTGCTAAAAGACACTGGCCCCAGACACCCCTCAACCGAGAATATATTAGATAGGATGAGCACCACTTGAGAGAAGGAGCCCTTTCAGACCTGAGCCCTGAGTCTGGGAGTGGGCTCAACTGTACAGGGATGCAAGTCACCCTTGGGAGGGCTTAGTTCTTATTCTATTCTTGTTGGAGATGGTTACTTGGGAGGCCCTTCCACTTTTGACTGTGGTTTCTGTCTTGTGACATCAACAGTGGCCTGGTTTGGAGGATACTATGCATGCTTTTTGCCCTGGGATGTTGGCTGAAGGCCTCATTCCAGCCTACTCAGAAGAAACATGCAGCCTTTTACTTCTGCAGGGCCTGGGATCAGGGCTGCTCAGGAGCCTGATGGGTCCATTCCAGACTACAGACAGCAGTAGTGCCAGCTGGGCATCCAGCCAAGACACAAGAAGGAACACTGACCTGAAGTGATGTCTTGCCAGCAGGAAGGTTCTGGGTGCCTCGCACGAGTGGAGGAGGGGTAGTCACAGTACTCCCAGTAGAGCCTGTGGGCTGTAAGAGACAGAGACACAGGAGACTGGGGATGAAGGGATCAGCCCCTTTCTCCTACTGCAGAGGCAACATGTAAGTCTGACGGGAGAGAACTGATTTCCTTGCTCCTTCAAGTGTTTCAGGCTCTCAAAGATTCTGCTTCCAGCCTGAAAGTGCGTCTGTTTATGGCAAGAGTCAACTCATTCTTCATGGACCAAGGAAGAGATCATCCAGTATCTCCTGCCCTTTTTTTTTTTTTTTTTTTTAAGGAGAGGGAGAGAGAGAATATCAACTTTATTATTTTTCATCTGGCCTTTGCTTCCCTGACACATTATTTGTGTATGTGGTGCTGGGGTTCGAATTTGGGTCCTCATACACGCCAGACAAGTGCAGTAACCACTAAGCCACTGCTCCAGCCCCAACTCCTGCTTCTTAACATCACTTTCCGGTTACTCCCTGACTACCTCCACATGGGGTCCAGGCACCTGCCATGCCGTCCTGCCTGCCAGGGACAAATAGCTGAGGCAAAGAACCATGGGCTGAGAAAGTTCAATTTCAACCTTGGTGAGAAAACACTGGCCTTTTTTTCCCCCTCCTTTTATCTTTTCTTTTTTTTTTTTTTTGAGGGGGTGTGTGCTGGGGATGGAAACCAGAACTTCACACATGCTAAGCAGACAATTTCTGAGCTATACTACCAGACTATCTGAAAGCTTTCTAAAGCCATATATTTCCCAAGAGAAGGGGGACAGCAGCAGACTTGGTTTGGTTTACTAAGTCTTTAGCAATTGATAAAGTCAACAGCACACTGCCCACCCACATGCTAAATTAGGTGAGGTGTATGACAAACTTCCCAGTCAGACAAGCAGGTGTGTCTCTTAAGCAGCTGCCAGCTTTCACTGTCCTAGGCGTACTGACTTAATTGGTTTACTGAGACAGGAATTAAAGTGCACAAGGTAAATGTGACCTGTAACTAAGAACCCTCCCAGAATATGGCATTAGAAAAGCCCAACAAAATAAGCTTAACTTGCTCTACACGTTGCAGTGCACAAAAGTGATAGAACTAAGAGATTCCAAAGAGGAAGGAACAGGAGGAGGACCTTCACTAGGGCCTGGGGCTGAGATCTGTAGGGTGCTCAGCACTCATTCAGCTCTGATAGGACAGAAAAGGTCAGACTGCAATACTGCAGGAGGAAGGGAAGGGATGATGCCAGGGCAGAGCCTGCAGCAGTCAGGAATTTGTATGGCCATCTATGGGGCAGTAGGCCTTTTTTGGAAATGAGCTCAGGATAGACCTTTTATTCCAGATTCAGAAGCATTAAAGACAACCATGCTCCCTTCCCTAGATACCTTCAGTCTAAGAAAAGCAAGTTTTTCATACTCAGATTCACAATACTCTAGACTGAAATGTATTTTGACATCATCTTAATTGGATATCTTTCTAGCTAAATCAAAAATGCATACTTGAGTTTGCAAATGTCTGGTCAGGCCTGCCCCACACTTCCTAGAGGAAATCCTATCCCCATTGATGAGTCTTTCCAGCCCCCAGCACTGAGGAGGGGACATCAAGGCAAGACAATGGCCAATAGCCACTGGTTCTGAAAATGGCTCCTAGTGACCTGCCCAGGGGAGCACATACCTTCTGGGTGGTGGCTTCTTTCTGTATTTGACTCTGCCGTAACTTTTTCAACAAAACGAGCTTTGCTTCTTCTAATCTTAACTCTTCTTTCAATTGCTTGATCATTCTTTCTCGTTCTTCAGGGCTACTTTTCTGCAAAGGCATGAGAATGAGGGTTGAGAGAGGGTCCTCAGCAGAGACCTTTGTCAGCAGCTCCGCGTAGGCATAGCAAGCAGGGCTGAGCGTAGCTGGGGCTGCACTGGAAGTGTGGACATAGGGGGCTCTACCATCACCAGGCTCACCAGGAGGGCCTCGGTGCTGGTCTCCTTCAAGGACACTTTGGTCAGTCCATTCACTCGTGGGCTTGAAGGCTGCTCGTTGTCTGAGAGCACAATCACATCAGGCGAGGGTGGTCTCCTTTCAGATTTCATGTCACTAGGGGGCAGAGACAGGTGGTGGTTAAAAGAGCAGAGTGCATGACTGACAATGTGCCTATGCCCTAGAGACAGAAAGAACGTGGAGAGCGAGTTACTTTGGCCTGGGCCTCTCTGTCTCCACCACATGGCCAGCTCTTCCCCTTCAGTGTCCTGTAAGGCTGATCTGGTGCCCCTAAACCCAGGCTACCTCCTCTCACTACATCTGCCAATTCACAGCTAGGCCCTTTAACCCCTGTCTCCATGTCTCCTAGGCTGAGGATGCATGTGCTCCCAAGTGTAGAATGGACATTTTGGAAAATGCTGTAGCGCCTTTCTTTACCATGTGCCTTGATATTGGCACTTGGCTTCAGATCCCAGGGCCCTGGCTTAGTCTCTGTTGTTGGGCTCCTGTGTGCTAGGCATGATAGGATTCTTGTGCCAGCTGGAAACTACCTGATGGGGAGCTCAGCTCTCCATGAACTATTCTTTCTTCTCTGCTCAACTTCTCTGTCAAGCATGATGATGGCCTCACACCTGCCCCCAGAAGACAGAGGTGGTTTCACAAGGCAGCCCAAGGCCTTTCCAGGGCATACATGGCATGTGGCAGCAGTGGCCACATGCTATAAAACCGACAAGAATATCTCCCAAAGACCAAGGTACTCTCCAACCACCTATCTACTCACAAACTGATTTAAGACCTTCTCCATGCTCTAACAGTGTATGGACTGTTCTGCCCTGCAGATGTTAGGATCATCCTGCCTGTGTTAGCCTGCGACCCTCTGACCTCAACCCTGACGACTCCAAAAGTCCCAGTACAAACTGCATGATAAAATGGCCTGATCCCTTTTGCCCATAACCCTCTTGTTTTCTAATAAATGTGCTCTCTTCCTTGCCATGGTCTGTTTTGGGAGTTCAACTTTTCCTAGTGAACTTGATCTTGATTGTGTTCTTCCTCTTCTCACTGATAGCCCACAGCATCTTCTTACAAGCTGGGCAGTGACAGAGATTCCCCCATGGCTTTTTGTTAATTTGTTATTCATTCTATACTAACTACAAGTCAGGTTCTGAGCTAAGAATCCAACTGTACACTTCTTTTAATCTATGTGAGTCACACCAATGTCTGATATTCTCTCCTTCTTGTGAAGAATCACTTAAGATACAGATGCACATTTGATGGTATTGAAGCCACAGTGTCAAACACGTGCTTTGATGCCACTGATATAAGGAGAGCCAGTCCCAGAAACAACGCTTTGTTCCCAAATCAAGCAGCTACACTCGCTGATGGCACACTGCAAATCTTCCTTGAAGATCTGTGGTTAGTACTTATGTTGAAGGAATCTGATCATCCGTTTTGGGATCAGGAAAAACAGCTAAAAACACAACATGTACACTAGGTGGCACTGTGACCGAGGGGATAAACTTGGAGAAGCTAACTGGAAGTCATAGCTCAAACTTGCCCCTGCTTTTCCAATAAACTTCAGTGGAGTGAGGAGACAGTCGCCACGATGCAGAGCTTGACTCTACTGTAACAGCACACAGAACACTACCAACATGCCCAAGGAAGCTGCGTCTTCAGAAAAGGCAGGCACAGAGCAGCAAAGGCCCAAGACTTGCCAAATGTTCCCTCTGAAACTGCTGTCATTACTCTTCTCTGGCCCTCCTCATCCCACAATTCAGAGCTGTGTGACAGTTGTATCTAAACATCAGTCCTGGTGCCAATCAGACAACTTGTATAACTGCTGACTGGATTAATACAGAGATAAGAGGTGTGGACTGAAAGTTGGCTGATTCCAACTGTAGTTTCTAAGCATGGGGTGCTAGGTCTGCATGTGGAAGTCCAGAAATGGGTAGTTTATAAAATGATCCAGGACATCTTACTCAAATCTTACCAAACCACCTCCAAGTCTGAGTCTCTCTCCTTACTGAGATCACCCATGGTCAACTTTGAAGATGATCTGGTGATTCTAATTCCAGGTTCCCTGGATATGCACACAGGAGGTAAGTGCCTGCAAGGCAGGCAAAACTGTGGTCCCAGCACAGAGCTGTTGCTTCCAGTCTCTGCTCAGGTGGTACCTGAGATGAACTGAGGAGTGGCAGCCCAGGTGGTACCTCATATAGAGTTACAGAAGACAGACACACTCCCTGAATGCATGCAGGCCGAAAAAAGAGCCAACCTATACAGATTCATCACTTTTCATCATCTTATTGAGTGGCATGCACTTCTTTCAAAGGTGAGATACCTAATAAAACTTGAATTTGCCTGAGGGAAGGTAGAGAAGGCTAAGTACAGAAGCCATCAAAAGCAGCTAAAGCTCCTGAGAGGGCCACCCTGACCTCAGTGTTCCCTAGCCCCATCTTGGCCTGCTTGGCCTGAAACTAATTGATAACTCATCTAAGAGATGATGTCAGCACCCATCAAAGATCACTCAGCATCCCTGCAGCCAGTGGGGAGTAAACTTCCTGTATGCTAATCAGGCCACCAAAAAGTCATGTGACAAAGGCATTTCCCTCCTCGGTCACATGACCCTTTAACTGTGCCTTCCAATGTGAAAACCATGGCAACGGGCGGTTCCAACCGGTTTGTGACACACAGCCTTCATTTTGAGAAGAGGAGGTAAGGGTTCAGGTGCCTTCAGAAAATGGAGGCACCAGGCTCACTCCAGGGCCACAAGCATTTCCTGTATCACTTCAGCCCCCGCCCCCAGAGAATTGGGCATGTGCCCCAAGCACCAAGTTAACTCCTGTAAACAGAGTGGGCCACTAGCCCCTCTACTTCCCAAAATGAAAAACTTTCCTAAACTCAATTTTTAAAGGAGAGGGGGCTTCAAGATGCTCAGTAGTTTTCTGGAGAGTTCTAAAGAGAAAAAACAAAAAACAAAAGAAAAGAAAAAAAGAATATATGGCTCAAAAATAATGGTAGGAATTATTTTAGGGGAAAAATGTCTTTTAAATTACAAAAAACACTTAAGGCTGGGAGAATAAACACTGAAGAAATCTAGCCAAGTGCCCTCCTGGCCCAGTACACACTGCCTTTACTCCATGGCAGTTCTCTCAGGCACCAACTTTATAGAACAGGATTATAAAATTCACATTCCAATCACAATACTATCCCACCCGCACAAGGGTATTGCTCTTGCCTGATCACCACCCAAAAGCCAACATGTAATAGTTAATATTTAGCATCTTTTTGGCCCATGCCAGGGAAGGAGTCCCATGTATAGAACACAGAGAACAGCCATTGGGGGTGTGGTATGGACTGTTGTTGGTCTCCAGAGTGCAGGATGTCCACGGAAAGCATACTTTATCCCTCTCATATTCATTTATTCACTCATTTGCACACATTTGCTTCTAAAGCCCATCTAAGATACAGGAGCTGCATTAGGCAGCGGGAAGAAAACCCCGGATAAACGGAAATTCTGTCCACTGGGCTCATGGTCCAATGAGATTCACAAACAAAAAACAAAAACAAAGAAAGGGTAGGCAGGCAAGGGTTAGGCCCAGGGGACAAATCCGGAGGCAGGAGTCAAGCTGACAGGCCAAGCAGCGGTCAAGGTTTGGGAAAGACAGAAAAATTATTTAAATAAATAATGGACAAAACCTTTAAAAACCTCAACACTAGGCGGCACAAACACAAAAAGATCAAAACCTAAATACATCTTAAAAAAAAAAAAAAAAGTCAAAGAAAAAGAAAAACTTGAGAGTAACCACCAATGGCCTTGGGCCACGGAACAGGCAAGCATGGTTTTTCCAGCTCATGGAAACACAGCATCTTGTGATTCTGGGCTCTGGTTGATCAAAGTAGAAAACTATAGGTATACATCACCATGGCTGACTTAAGTAATCAGTTCTATAGATGCTCACCTTGGATTCCCCAGGGGGAATCCAAGGTGGAATCCATGCTTATATGAATCACCTTGGATTCATATAAGCAGAGCTGCTCACACCCCCAACCTGATTTATCCTAGCATACGTACACTGTGTCGCCCTGTAGAACATCCCTCCATCACACTCCCCCAAACCCTCCCTGAGTCCAAATTCACCTTGAAAGACAGCTCAGAACACCTTTACTTTCAGAAAGGCCCCTTTGCTGCCAGGTGTGGCAGCAGACACCTCTAATCCCAGCAATTTGGGAAGCTGAGGCAGGAGGAATGCAAGTTTGAGGCCAGCCTTGGCAACTTAGATTCTGTCTCAAAATAAAAAAAATAAAAAGGACTGGGAACAAACCTCCCTGGGTTCAATCCTCAGTGCCCCACAAATGTGAGAGTATAAGTCTACATGTATTGCTATATTCCTCCTGAATTCATAGGCCTCACCCTGGAATCATTCTCCAAGGAAGGAGGAGGCCAAGGCCAAGTAGTAAGGAAGCTGCTCACTCTGAGGGCAAATGCTTATCCAGGAGTCTTTTTGCCAGCCCAGAGAATGGAGCAATTTCCTATGGCCATGCCCATTCCCATCTAGAAGAAGCTATCTGCTTATAGTCACTCTAGGGCTCCCTTGTGGCAGGATTGGAGCATCCTGCTATCAAATCATCTGTTGCCTCTCTAGATCCAGCAGACCCATATCTAAGAAGCTTCAGACAGGCCTGTAGGCAGCCCTGAAAACTCAGTGGCAACACCAGACTTGAGAGGTTTTAACAGGTGCTCAACAGGAATGGAGTCCAACTACAGTGCCCCTCAAAGAAGAGCCTCCAGCCTCAGGGTGATCTTCACTGAGGATCAGAAGTGAGAGCTTCCTGGGGTCCCCAACTACCAAGGCTGGGGAGACAAGAGCAACCAACAGTCCTCCTTGCTGCTGCTGGGCAAGAGCTGTGGTAACCGCTGAACCTCTGCAAGTGGGTGACCAGAGGGGTTTTCAAGCAAAATGCGTGAACCTGGCACAGAGCAGACAGCCTTGAGTGCAGGGACCACACCTGTTATATGTACTGCAGAAGTCTGGACTGGCAGGGCTGGCAAGCAAGGATCTCAGCCTCTTCCTCCTCCTGCCTTGGAGAATGGTTCCAGGGTGAGGCCTATGAGGTTCAGGAGGAATATAGCAACACATGTAGACTGACTGATACTCTCACACTTGCGGATGGCTCCTTCCCACATGCACACAGATGCTGAGTTGGTAAAGGAAGTACAAATCCACTTTCAAGGATTTCTGAATTCTATATCATTATGTCTTTCAAAGCAAAACTTCCTGGGGCTGGTGCGGTGGCTCGGCAGTTATGGCGCTTGCCTGGCATGCACAAA
Source organism: Aplodontia rufa (assembly GCA_004027875.1). Classification (NCBI taxonomy): domain Eukaryota; kingdom Metazoa; phylum Chordata; class Mammalia; order Rodentia; family Aplodontiidae; genus Aplodontia; species Aplodontia rufa. The sequence goes on from PVKS010000294.1 coordinate 198,824, forward strand.
AGTACATGGGTTCAAACCCCAGCATCCACGTTAAGTGTCAGAGCAATGAAATCCAGTGAAAAACTCAATAAAAGTTGATTCTGTGTCTCTCTCTCTCTCAAAAAAAAAAAAAAACAAAAAAACAAAAAAAAAAAACAGTTTCTGAAGTTCAAACCCTATCCTGTGAGTCCAAGCACTTAGGAGGATATTAATAAAGAGCCCTAATACTCAAGATCAATCTTGACAAAGCCCCCGGCTCAGAGCAGCATGGTGGCTTAACTCACAGACCCCTATAGTACTCTCTCTGCCCATTCACTGACCTAGGCAGGTCTTGCGGCTTGATCTCTGACCTACAGAGTATAGAAGAAGCTATACTGCAGATTTTCAAGGCCCAGTCACAGATGCCTGTAGCTTCTGCCTAAACCCTCCTAACACCTGCTCTGGAAGAAGTCTGCCCAAGACCAACATGGTGAAGGATACTCAAAGCCAGCTGAAGTAAAGAGATGGAGACAGATAAAAAGATGAACCAGGCAGGGCCAGCTGTACTAGACACAGCACGAGTGATGAAGCCACTGAAACCTCTAGTATAGCTGACGCGGGATTGTAGAACCACAGAGCCCAAGAAGTACCCAGATGGGTGGAGCCAGTCAGCTGACCGAAATGACAGTAATACGTCAATACTTTGTTCCTTTACATTAGCTAATAGGGCTGGCAGCCCAGCCTAGCCCTGAGGAGCTAATCCACATCCCTATAACTCTGCTTCCTCCTTCACACTGTCCCAACAGAGACCACCCATTCTAGACACTACCCTTAGACAAAGAAGGGAGAGAAAAGGGCAGGTAACAGATTTGAACAAGTGACCACCCCTACGAAACCTTAAAGTTGGTTTCCAACAAAGGGACCAGCAGATACAAGACCTGAGATGACACAGAAAAGCTCTGGGAAGGGTGAGCAGGAGACAAGAGCTGTGCAATGAAAAGATGGGATGAAGAGAAGGCCCCATGGGAGAGGAGAGCAGTAAAGGCACCTTGGTGTCAAGCACTACCTAGAGAAAGATGAGTCAAAATCAAACAGCAATTCCAAGGGCTGGAGCAGGGGCTCAGTGGTAGGGCACTTGCCTGGCATGCAGGAGGACAGGACCCCAGTACCATATTCATAACTACTTGTTGGGGAAACAAGAAGGCCAGATGAAAAAAATAAATTTTAAGAATTGATTCGGGGCTGGAGCGGTGGCTCAGTGGTTACAGCGCTTGCCCGGCATGCACAAGTACACGAGTTCAAACCCCAGCAACCCATGTACACAACTAAGTGTCAGAGCAACGAAGGCCATATGAAAAACTCAATAAAAATTGATTCTCTCTGTCCTCTTCTCTTTAAAAAAAAAAAAAAAAAAAAAAAAAAAGAACTGATTCGTTCTCCCTCCTCTTAAAACAAAAACAAAAACAAAAAATGGCAATTCCACATGCTACACTCACTGTACCCACCACCATTCAAGAAGCACTTCCAGGGAAGTCCTACAGGAGAAAAATGGAAATAGCTATCATGGGTCCCCAAGTCACTCCTACCACTGGGCAATTCTCATTTGACAGAACCCTGGGGACTAGGTGTGTCAACACACAATTTTGGGTTCTTTCATAGTCACCTGAGGATGAGGCAGCTTATTGGGACCCCACTAGAGGCCACCCTCCTTTCCTAAGGGTTGGCTTTCTTTCAGACCCACTCAAAATGATTAAAAGAGGAACACTATTACCTATGGACACAGGCAACATTCCAAAGCCAAAAAGTATCCTGACTGGATGAGGACACAGGTGGTGGACACAGTGCCTGGTCCTTGTTCTAGGACCCCAGAGTCCACCTGCTTCTCGCCAACCCCAGCCTCTCTGCAATTCCTTTGCTTTCAATCTTAGCATCCATTACCATTCCTCCAGCTCTGTAACATGAGATCCTCTTGGCTGGGATGTCAAGAGAAAAGCCCAGTGCCTGCTTTGTAAGGGCCTGGGGTTCAGAACACGTTTTGCTTCTTTGCCAAAGAGGCTGTGGAGGTGAACAGCTGGGATGGGATTTTTGAAACCTACCCATTATTTTTCCTGGAGACTTTGGGTCCAACTACCACTTTAGGATTCCATTATAGTAAGTCCTGCTACAGCTCTGACTGAGAATCTCAGGAGAGAAGGAATGAGCACATGTTCTCCTTCTTCCCCTGGCCATGTGGCAGCCAAGTGTTCCCAGAACCCCCCAGATGGGGCTGAAGAGCCCCATATAGCGCCTGCTTCCAGCATCAGTAAGGCCAGGAAGTATCCAGCCTGTGCTGGCAGATTGCCTTCCAGAAATGCAGCAAGTCCTCAGGAGTCAAATGGCCCCACCAGGGAGGCCCAGAGAACCTCGCTGTAACAGCAGCTAGCTTCAGAGACATGCAGAGTGGCTAAGGGCTGTATAAACAAGGTGAAAGCACCATGGTGACATGCTCACTGGGCCAATGCCACCTGCCCAAAGAGGTCATGCAGCACGATCCTGTCAGCAGCTAAACCCAATCCAACATGTTTTACTAGTAATTCAGGAAGAAACACTTGTTAGAAAAAATCACAATCACAGAGCTGAAAGGGTAATGCTTTCATGCTTGGTAAAATCATCCACAACATCTGCTAACCCTTTGCAGTGGTCAACCCTGTGCTAACCATCAAAATGTAACCTCTGTGTAATCTTAAACAACTCCATCATCACCTCCAGTATAAAAGGTAAGGGAGCAGTTGAGGGCTGAGGAACTGCCCAAGATCACACAGCTGGGCCTGGAAGATAACCTGGGCCCACACCAGGGACTGGGCTTCCATGTACACCGTTCTGTGGTGGGCCCTCAAACAGAGATGAGGGGTTGGAGAAGAGGGGGTCCATGTGAATGCTGGCTCTGACAGCCATTTTTTTGGGGAGGTTATCAATTATCATTTTTAGAACAGGTTAAAAACTAATCTTTATTTATATTTGAAGGATCCTAGATAGCCAGCAACATTCATATGCTGTGTCCTGCAGGTGATATGTAACAGGGATGTGGGCATCAAACTTGATCAGGAAATGGCAACTTGTCCTCTTCAAGACTGTCAGAAACAGAAGGAGGGTGGTGATGCTGGTGCGGTGGTTCAGTGGTTTCGGCGGTTCAGCGGTTTCGGCGGTTCAGCGGTTTCGGCGCTTGCCTGGCAAGCACGAGGACCCGGGTTCAAACCCCAGCACCACGTACACAACTAAGTGTTGGAGCAACTAAGGCCATGTGAAAAACTCAATAAAGTTGTTCCTCTCTTTCTCTGTCTCTCTCACTGTCCCTCTCTCTTTATTTAAAAAAAAGAAAAGAAAGAAAGAAACAGAACCTGGGGCTGGCAAAACAATAGGTTTATGGCACTCAGGAATCTGGGTTCTCCAAGGGCCTGAACTCAAGAAGACCGAAAGACAAACAGGAATATAAGACAACAACTATGGGGGCTGCAGCAGTGGTCAGCAGTTACGTCACTTGCCTGACATGGGCAAGGACACAGGTTCAAACCCAGCACCATGTACACAAGAAAGTGTTGGAGCAACAAAAGTCACATGAAAAACTAAATAAAACTGATTCTTTCTCTCCAATGTCCCTCTTTCTTTTAAAAAATAAAAATAAAAAGATAGCTACTACAGCACCAGCACCAACATCCCTCTTGCCTCTGTTGCCTACACATGTGCCAGGCTACCTTCCTCGAGTGAGGAACATGGTGAACAGAAGCACATCTCTTGGGAGAAAGGCCCGCTTGCTCATCAGTACAAAGCAAGAGAGAAGTCACCTGTACAGAGATGAAAACCACAAACAAAGAACAAGCTTGCAAGGACCACAAACTTTAGCTCTATACAGAAAGTGCTCATATGGCCATTTAGACTTCTGTGTTTTAAGTTGCTAGATACTCACTAGCATCTGGCAAATCCCAGGGTGTTCTCCTGGACCCAAATCAAGTGTTCCCATCCCCCACCAGTTGTCCATGAGAACCACTGAAGAGCTAAATGCACCTCTGTAGCTGTGGAGCTCCAAAGCCCAGTCACGAAACCACTAGGAAGGCTCAGTTTCTTCATTTGCAGAATAGGATGCCATGAATAGGCTGTCATGAAATGTGATTAAACTTCCAACTCTGAGTACACATCTTTTCAATGTTCTGTGACAAAGGGTGAGAAGCGGAACCATTTCTTTTCTTTATTTTCATACCAAATCAGGACACCACCAACACCACCAAGAAAAAAGCCTGTGACAGCATCTTTGCTATTTGAAGGAAGGACTGACAGACATACTGTCAGATATACTGACAGGGAGATCAAACTTGGGTGTTTGGCAAATATTTCCCTCAAAATATTCAAGACAGGGGCTGGAGTGGTGGGTCAGCAGTTGAAGCACTTGTCTGGCATGTGTAAGGACCTGGGTTCAAACCCCAGCACCACATATATAACTAAGTGTTGGAAATGAAGGCCAGATGAAAAAAATAATAAAATTGATTCTCTTTCTCTCTTCTTTTTTTAAAAAAAAATTATATATATTCATTTATTTCAAGACAAAACCTGTCACTTCTGCAGAAAACTCCTAGCAGCATTTGTTGATCAGTCCAAGCTTCCAACAGTCAAAATTCAGAATTTTGGAAAACTGGTATTTGCTACTCACTGTGAGCTCAGCAGATTCCCAACAGATCAGTGGTGATGTGTAGAGACCTGACTGTAATATCAATGTATCTCTGAATCATTTCTGTAACTCCATAAACTAAGTCATATTGACAGAGTGCACCTTAGTTAGCTATGACGTGACAAGATGGACACTTTATCACTGTGGTCTTTCTCCCTACTTCAGTTTAACTGAAAAAAATACCAGATGAGTCCCAGTGGAGGGACATGGAGAGAATACCTGACCATTACTCCTCAAAATTACAAGAGTGTCAAAAATAAAGAAAAGTCTGACGAACTATCTCAGGCCAGAGGAACCTAAGAAGATGTGAGGGACTAAATTTCATGTAGGATCCTGGGACAGAAAAAGGACACTAAGAAAAAACTAAAGAAATCAGAATAAAATATGGACTTAGTTAAAAACAAGCTATGGATCTTGGCTCACTACTTCTAATAGTTTTGCAATAATCTGTTAACAGTGGGGAAATTGGGGTGAGATGGGCAGGAATAATCTTTGCAACTTTTCTGTGAACCTAAAACTATTCTAAAATTAAAATTTTGTTTTTAAAAATATTTTTCTGTTCAAGTACAAAGGAGTCCAACGGTTTTTGATATAACCAAGCACAAAAAAGGAACAGTAATGAGGTCTCAGAGTCTAAGGTGCAACTAATTGGTAGAGAATGGCCCTTTCTGCTTTGGTTTCACAAAGTGGGGAAATGCACAATTATCCAAAAGGACAAATGAAAAGCTCCTCCATTCTGACTGCTTCTCTGTAAGCAGAAAAAGACAGACAGACAGACAGACAGACAGACACACACACACACACACCTTTAAGAGCATATCACTAAATGCAGAAGCAGAGGAGTATATAGCAGCTGTCTTGTTATTAAGCCAAGTATTCCAGAGATTTGCAAATTGCAGAGAGTCACCAACTTATGGTGATTTCACTGATGATTTTTCAAATTTATGATAATACAAAATCAATATGCATTCAGTAGATACTGTACTTAGAATATTGAAAATGGATCGTTTCCTGGGCTAACAATACACAGTATGATCCTTTCCTCTGATGCTGGGCAGCAGCAGTCATCATAGCTCCAAGTCAGCTAGGCAAATGTGAGAGGAAACGACCAACACTACAATGTGTTGCTAAGTTAAGATGCTCAGGAGGTCAGGTGGATTCTAGGCATTTTCAACTTACCATGGCTTTACTGGTATGTAACCCATCATAAGCAGAGGTATCATCATAGGGCTTATTACTGTCATCTTTAATTGAAAATATTTTCATTTATTTTTGGCACCAGGGACTGAACCCAGGGATGCTTAAGCACCGAGCCACATCCTCAGCCCTTTTTATATTTTATTTTGAGAAATAGTCTTGCCAAGTTGCTGAGGTTGGCTCTGAACTCACGACCCTCCTGTCTCAGACTCCTGAGTTGCAGAATCAACAGGTATGTGCCACTGTATCCAGCAGAATCTTCAAATATTTTTAATAAGGTAAATGTCACAGATACAATCTGAAAATCCAAATGCTATTTGGGAACCAGAAATGGAAAAGGAGCCAAGCCAGTGCTTCAGGCAAAGAGTTTCCTGACATGGGCAGCCCTTGCAGCCCTGTCATTAAGGCAAATGCTAGCTTCCTGGTCTAGTCCTCCTGCCACATCATGGCTCACGAGATTCGTTCCTTGCTGCCAAAGTTGTACTTTTAAAAGTATGACATACTAAGTTTAATAGGGCTCACACCCCACAGTTGTGCCAGGTTCCTTGCAAAATCTAGTCAATCAATCATAAGCCACCAAAACTGGTAACCATAAGATTGCTAGTCCCTTAAAATACCTACCTTATATAGCCCCTACAGTTACATATTCAGAAAACACCTGGCATGGCCCAGGGAATCCAGGACACTGTGTGCCTGCAGACTGGGAGGTCAAGCATAGGAAGGTGGCTGGCCAAGTTCCCCTAGTTGTCAAATGTTGGTATACTACCCTGCATCTCATGTCCCACTACCCCCAGATCACAACTACTCAGGCCTTGGAATCTCCTATGTTATCTAGCATGTTTGTCTCTACTCTTTCATTAAAGCATCCTAAGCTTCTGGCCTCTACACAAGTGCAGACAGCACATCATCTCTCCCATCTTCAGAGGGGTCTCCCAAACCCAACATTCAATCTCAGCTCCATGGCCAGCTCAGCTCTTCCTAGCTTCTAACAATCCAACCCAGCCTACCTTTCTGGCCTCTGCTTTTAGCACTGTGTGCTTTCTGACCCTGACCCCTGTGCATCCTAATTTCTAAGCTATGTGCTCCCTTAAGTATACCACCTGGACCATTCTTTTGTACATTGTCTACCGACACTCCAAGTCCTCCTGAAGGGAGGCTGAGCTGCGTGCCTGAGCTGACAGTTCTCTCTATAAATCTCCCTTGTGCTGCTTCTGAAAGTTGTCAGAACCCCTGCCTTGAGGAATTGTGCATGTCAGCAGGTCTCAGTTCCACCAAGATGAAGGTTTTCAATTTGCTTACATCACAACTATTTTTAAGATTTAGTTCTAAAAATAAGCAGTCTTACAGCTTGAAATGTAAGGAAGGGGCATGGAGCAATGTGTGGTATGTCTCCCAACTCTTTACCCATCAGACACTAGCTCACCGTTCCCCAGCTCCTGAGGGAGAACAGGGCCCTTCCATGTCACCATGGCACCTGTATTGATTCCTGGCCATAGGGAACTCAGAGTTTCCAAAGACAAATGATTGGGTCTAGTTGTACAAGTCACACTGCCATCTCCTCCCTTGCGGGTCTGTGGTCTGTCTTATTTTCAGACATTCTTGAGTTCCTAAGGGTTCTTCTCTTTAGCACTATGACAAGTCTCGCTATGATGAGGCAGAGATGAGAGCAGCTTAGAGGGGAGGGGTACACTAATTCAGGCCACCAGTGGATCACAGTACCCATTACATCAGGGCTACCAGACATTCATGTTACGCATGCTCTTTCCTACCACCAGCTGAGCACTCAGACTAACATGTTATCAGAATCTGTGTTTACTTTCTCAAAAAGAAAATCAAAACTCAGAACTTTTTTCCAATTAGGTAGGCTTTTCTTTTCTTCCCAGAGAACTTTCAGCAAAGTAGGAAAATACTACTCTAGTAAGGTCCCAAGTATCCACTCCTGTTTCTATCTGTTGTACTCACAGAGGCTTCCCGTGTCCTGGTGCCTCTCGACCCTTTCATTCTGCTTCTTCACCAGATTAGGGGACAATGAAGGACATGAATGGCTCCCATGGCCCTAAGGAACACTCAGGACAAAAACTAGCTATAGGGCTGGAGCAGTGGCTCAGTGTTGGAGAACGTGCCTGGCAAGTACGAGGACTCAAGTTCAAACCCCAGCACCATTTACACAACTAAGTATCAGAGAAACAAAAGCCAGATTGGGGGGCAGGGGAACTGGCTATAAATTAAAAGAGCAACCTATGTGAGCCCTGTTCTAGATGGCATGGTAGAGGCTGGCCTCACCCCTAAGTCCTCATAAATTACATTTAAATTACCCACCACAGTGGCTGAGGCATCAATTATAGGAAGAAGAGCCTGTCAGCAGGCAACAAAGCACCAGCAGGAATATGTGCTGGGAGGAGATGTTAAGAACCACAACAGCAGTGATGGAAGTCAGTCATTTTAAGACAGGGTAATGTTAAGGAGGAGCTGGAGGTTCAGTAGTGACATACTGCATGACCAGTCACCAGGCATACACGATCTACCCGCACTGTGTGAGCTGTGTCACTCTGGGAAAAAATAGGGTACCCAGAGTCTGTCATCCTCATGTCCCACAATAATCTAATGATTTTTAAAAGTGCAGGTGTGGGGCTGGAGTGGCGGCTCTGTAGTTACGGCGCTTGCCTGGCAGGCACGAGGACCCAGGTTCAAACCCCAGCACCACGTACACAACTAAGTGTTGGAGCAACTAAGGCCATGTGAAAAACTAAATAAAGTTGTCTCTCTCTTTCTCTCTCTCACTGTCCCTCTCTTAAAAAAAAAAAAAAGTGCAGGTGTATCTCTCAAACTTCAATGATTTCAAATCTCCATCAAAGGTCTGGGATAAGGGAAATGTATAAAAAGAAATGGGATAAGAGGCTCACAGGGAAGGGGCAAGGCAGAAACCAAGGTGGAGACAGGATCAACAAAGGCATGGAGAGGTGACAACTGACGCAGGGAAGGCAGCACAGAACCCAGAAGCGACTTCCAAGGGAACTACCCCTTCTCAGTTCCCACGAGCTGATCTTGCTCCCCAACAGCTAAGACACATAAACAGGCTGTGGATTTCTAGTTGGAGCTGAAGGAGCTCTCCTGAGGCTACCCAGCCTCTACTGGGAAGTTGCCCAGCAGCAGTCTCCAACAGGTGCTGGGGAGGAGCCAGAGAAGTGACAGAGGAGGGGGCTCCAAAATGCAGAGTCCAGAGCAGCCCAAAGCACCAGAGGACTCCCAATCTCCAGACTGGAACAGCAGGATAAGTAGATAGACTTCTTGTTGTAGGACCTCCAAAGCTCTTGCACACCAACGAAAGCCAGTCCCTGCTAGGAAGGCTATCCGTGAACTATGTTGAGGGGCCACACACTATATGTGCCCTAATCATGTGAGAATCCGGCCCTGTCCCAAATCACCACCCTGACAGCTGGGCCACATTCATCCATCTTGCTCAAGGACACATTCCAACAGGCAGCTGGCTGGTGAGCCATGCACAGCTGTGTTGGGTCACGGTCGTGAGAGCAGGGGCCAGAGACTCAGGTCTGCATATTACTGGTAAGGACTCCCAACCACCCCCACGCTAGCAGCCAGTTCTACAACAACCACATGAGTTCCAGCTTTGTGACGGACACACTGGGCAATCATTCATCTCTTCCCTTCACACAGGCCTGGCCTTGTGCTTCCACCACAAAGGGAAAAAGTGACAAAGATCATATGTGTTGGTCAGGGCTTGGACCCTCACTTCTCTGGGGACCTAGTAACGAAACTGTAAAGACTAATAACACCATAAGAAGATAAAAACACTCAGGCTGCTACACCCACAAATGAAGACAGTTTAGACATTTTGTGGGGAAAACCTGGCAGTTTAACATAACTAAACACACGGTGATCCTTTGACCCTAATCAGACTACTGGGTGTGTACCAAGAGAAAAGCTGATCATCATCCACATGGCAACATCTGAAGGGACATGCACAGCAGCAGTGCCCATACCAGTCCCAAACCACCAGGCGTGAATCTCAAAATGCTAGCAAGGAGGGACGTCAGATCCTAATGAGCACATATTGTGTGAGTTCATCTCTAGAAAGTCTCTGAAGAGCAAAAATAGTCTAGCATGTGGACTTGAGCAGTAACTCAGCAGTACAGCACTTGCCTGGCATGCACAAGGACCCAAGTTTGAACCCCCAGCACACAACTAAGTGTTGGAAAAACATAAACCAGATTAAAAAAAAATAGCTAAACAAATAAAATTGATCCTCTCTTCCAAAAAGAAAAAGAAAAAGAAAGTCAAGCATGGGAAAGTACACTAAAACAAGGAGGCAGGGAGTATATGGAGGTTGACGGCTGGCTCACCTGTTCTTTTTTTTTTTAAGGGAGGGGGAGTGAGAGAGAATCAACTTTATTTTCTCATCTGGCCTTCGTTTCTTTGATACTTAGTTGTCTATGTGGTGCTGGGGTTTGGACCCGGGTTCTCAGGCATACCAGGCAAGCACTCCCGCTGCTGAGCCATCACTCCAGCTAACATGCTCGATCTTGATTAGGGTTTGGATTACTCAAGTGACAGTCTGAATTCACTGTCTGGAGTTGTACTGGCACCTCTGCTATAGTTTGGGAAGTATCCTCCAAAGGCCCATGTGTTACAGGTTTGGTCCTCACCCGATGACACTAATGGATGGTGGTGCAATCTTTAAGAGGCAAGGCCTAAAAGGACTGTGGGACTTTAGTCCATCTCTTTTTTTCCTCTTTGCTTCCTGGCTTCCATAAGGTGTCCACTTAGTCCACTACACACTCCCTTCATAATGTGCTGTCTCATGATGAGCTTGAATAGTGGTCAAAATAAACCTTGCTCCCCCGCCCCCTGTACCAAGGATTGAACCCAGGGGCGTAAAACCACTGAGCCACATCCCCAGCCCTTTTTTTATATTTTATTTTGAGACACGGTCTCACTTAGCTGCTTAGGACCTAGCTAAATTGCTGAAGCTGGCTTTGAACTCATGATCCGCCTCCTGATTCACTGGGATTACAGGCATACACCACCACACTCAACTTAACTTTTGCTCTTTTTAAGTTGATTAAATTTCAGATGTTTTGTTATAGCAATGAAAAGTTTCCTTGCAGAAATAGACCATTACAATACTGCCTTTATCTTTCCTTATAGAGCAGCCACTTGCTGTTCTGGCTAGCCCCACTTCTGTTGTCCACACAGTCCTGTGTTCTAGACAACAGCAGCTATAGTATCAATTCAATTTCAGATTCATGTTTGCTTTGGGGATGGAATGTGAGTATAGAGGTGTACACAACACACAACTGTGTCACAGCAGACCCTGAATTAATAAGAAATGATCATTCTGTGCAACCCTGGGGCACAGATGCAAGTCTGGCTTCTCTATTGATATGCTACATCATTTCACTGAGTCCTTTATGAATGCCAAAGTTTCAACGTAAAGCCAAGGACAGTGATTCCACCATCAAAGATACCAGTGTCCACAGCAGTGCATGCTTTGCAGACCCAGGAAATAGATGGCATTTCTATCACTTTTTAAAGTCTGTTATAGGCCACCAAGGCCTGACAAGGGAGGTGAATGCCAGAAAAGGTAAAGTTAAAATCAGCTCTAGCAGCCCAGATGTTAAGTGAAGCCTCCAATATGCCAAAGGCTCCAAGGTGGTTGATGGAAAGGTGCCTCACAGCCCATCCTGTCCACACAGCAGGGCAGGCCATTTGTCTGAGAAATGACCCAACCAACAGCAAACAAGGCACACGATGAAAAGAGAAGAGAGGAATGGGACACGGGCTACCTGAAGCGCACTTGCCCAACATCTGCCTAGGTTCTACGTCAGCTTGGAAGGAAACAGAAACTACTCCAAGTCTGCCCCTACCCAAACCACAGACCCTGGAACCCTAGGAAAAATGAACTTTTGCTCCCCACGAGTCGCACCATCAATGTCAAATCTCCCAACACCTCAGCACTTTCTTTCACTAGAAATAGTTGTGTGAATAAGATCCTGCCCCAGTCACCAACATGGCACCCACAAAAGAATGACTCACTGATATTCCAACAAGAGTTGACACTTCCAAAAAAAGGCACACAAAAACATGTTCTCAGTGAGGCATGAGGGTGGCCCCATGAACGCAGCACTCACCCACTGGTCTCAGGTGACCAAGGGATTCAAGCATTAACACTTCCAGGTGTAGGACCTATGCAGAAGAATCTCATGATTTTACTAAATTAAGTGTTCCTCCACCCACCCTAACCCAATCCCTAAAAATGCAAGCTGTTCTCACTTGGGTATGGCCAATTATTTCTGAAGATCAACAATGAGTGACAGAAAATCTCTACTATAGGAAAGGGCAGAAGTTAGAACTACTTTTCATAGGAACAAAAATAGAGAACCAGAAGCAACTTCTCTGCCCCAGCTGCAACTTCATCTAATGTTCAGGTTCAGGGTGAGGGCAGATTATGCCCATACTCAACTTTTGTTGGCCTTACAGACAACAAGATTCACAACTTCTACCTCTATGGATCTTGTTTCTCTATGAGCACATTTACAGATGCCAGAATGGAAAACAATCTCTTTGTTTCTAATACCTATTTATTTTATTTTATTTTAATTTATTTTTTTGCACAGCTGGGGACTGAACCCAGGCCTTGAAGATGCAAGGCAAGAGCTCTACCACGCTGAGCTATACCTCCAACCCATTTACGTTTTTTAATAGTCATATGAAGATATAATTTATAGACACAAAGTTCATCCATTTTACATAAACAATTCAATGATTTCTAGTAAGTGTATAGTTATGCAACCATCACCACAATCTGACTTCAGAGCACTTCCATCATTCAAAAAGTTTCCTTGTGCGGCTATGCAAACCCTACACTTGCCCTAGGCAATCACTAATCACATTTCATCTCTTATCTCCAATTTGCCTCTGTGTGTGTGTGTGTGTGTGTTTTGAGATGCTGAGGGTGGAAACAACCAGGGCCTCTGTACTTTACCACTGAGTTCCATCCCCAGGCTTAACTCTTCTTTTTTACACATAACCTGTAAGTGAAAGTATGCAATATGTAGCCTATCACTGGGCCTGTTTCTCACTTAGCATGGTGAATCTGGGGTTCGTCATCCATGTTGTAGCACACTGTTGCCAGGTCCTTAATTTTTTAAATTTTGTTTTGATAGCAGTACTCAGGATTGAATCCAGGGGAGCCCTATGACTGAGCATTCCCCAGATCTTTTATTTTTTAAATTTTGAGACAGGATTTTGCTATGTTGTCCAGTCTGGCCTCAAACTTCCATATCTTCCTGCCTTAGTCTCCTAAGAAGCTGGGATTATAGATGTACACACAGTTTAGTTCCTTCTTTTTAATGCTGAAGAGTAATCTGTCATCTGGATACGGTAAGTTTATTTTACCCATGGAATTTTGGCTTGTTTCCACTTTGGGGCCAAGCATGCTACTACAGACATTAATGTGCCTGTCCTGGTATGGAGGTGTTTTTCAATTCTGTTGCGTAGGCAGCTGAATCATCCAGTAAGTTTTATGTCTAGCTTCCTCAGAAAATGTTTACTTTTCTTATATTATATTCCTGTTAGCAATATATAGAGTTCCAGTTTCTATACATCCTTGCCAACAATTCTTATTGTTTGTCTTTCCTATTACAACTATCTTTGAGACTGTTTCATGGCCTACAGATGGTATACTCTGGATAAAGTTCTGTATGAACTTCAGAAGATGTGTTCTGCATTCTACAGATGTCAGTCAGGCCAAATGGGTTGCCAATGCTCTTTGAGTCCTCTATAAAATTGCTGACTTTGTCTAGATGCTCTACAAATCATTGAGAGTGAAGTACTAAAATGTTCAACTATAACTGATTGTCTATTTCTACTACCAATCCTATTCGTTATGACTCAGGTATTTCAAGGCTCTATTGTTAGGTATAAATACATTTATGACCGTTAAGTGTTCCTAGTGAATTATTATAAAATGTTTCTCTCTGGACCTAGTAATAATTTTATCCTTTTTTTTTTTTTTTTTTTTTTAAAGAAAGAGGGACAGTGAGAGTGACATATAGAAAAAGAGAAACAACTTTATTTAGTTTTTCACATGGCCTTTGTTGCTCCAACACTTAGTTGTGTACGTGGTGCTGGGGTTTGAACCTGGGTCCTTGTGCTTGCCAGGCACGCGCCAAAACTGCTGAGCCACAGCTCCAGCCCTAGTTTTATCTTAACGTTTATTTTATCTTAAAGTTTAGATCACCCCAGAACTCTAACAGTTATTTGTGGTACATCTTTTTTCATCCTTTTACGTTTGTTCTTGAATTTGAAGGGTGTCACTTATAATTAAGCTGGATCTTGGTTTTTTTAAATCCAGTCTGAAAATCCCTGCCTTTTGAGTGAAATAGTTAAATCAGTCATATTTACTGAAATTACTGATGTCTGTATTTGCACCTGTCATTTTGTTATTTGTTTTCTATGTCCTTTTGGGTTTTTTATCCTGTTTCTCAGTGACTTCCTTCTTTTGTGCAAAATATTTTTAATGTAACTATTGGTAGGGTTGTAAGTACAACCACCATGGAAATCAGTATGGAGGTTCCTCCAAAACACTAGGAATGGAACCACCATAGGATCCACCTATATCATTCCTCAATATTTATCCTAAAGAATTAAAGTAAGCATACTATACTAATATATACATATCCATATTTATAGCAACATAATTCATAATAGCCAAATTACAGAATCAGTCTAAATGTCTGTCAATAGATGAATGGACAAATAAAATGTGATATATAAATACACACACACACACACACACACACACAAAATGGAGTTTTACTTAGATGTAAAGAACAATGAAATTACATAATTTGCAGGAAAACAGAACCAGGGTACTAGCAAAATAAGCTAAACTCAGAAAGTCAAGGTCACATATTCTCTCATATGTGGAAGCTAGAGAGATAAAAATTTTAATATACGATTTTAATTTTTTTGTTAAATCTTTTAACCTGTATTTCAGAGTTATTTTCTTAACAACTGCTTTAGGGATTGTAATAGAATCTTAATAAGTCATAATGTACCTTTAAGATTAATTTTGTTGCAATACTGCTCCATTTCATTCCCCTTTTGTTGTACTATTATTATTGTATACATCTATACATGTTATAAACCAAACAGATAATTTTATAGGTCCTTTGATCAATTTTTTTTTGAGAGAGAGAGAATCAACTTTATTTTTTCATCTAGCCTTTGTTTCTTTGACACTTGGCTGTATATATGGTGCTGGGGTTTGAACCCAGGGCCTCGTGCATGCCAGGCAAACACTCCAACCACTGAGTCACCACTCCAGCCCCCTTTGGTACGTGTTCAAATGGTTATGCCTTTTCAATTAACCAACATGTTTACTATTTTCAGCGCTCTTTTATTCTTCCTGTAGACATAACTGTCAACGTGTCATTTCCCTTCAGCCAGAACTGCCAGATCTGCCAGCAACAGTGTCTCTCAATCTCTGTTTATCTGACAATGTCTTACCCACCTTCATTTCTGAACATAAATATTGGATATTTATATTCAGATATAATATATATATTATATATATAATATATATATAAAAGTCTGGGTTGAGAGTCAAGCAGGATTTCATGCCCGTAAATTACAGCAACTTGGGAGGCTGAGGTTGGAGGATTCCAAGTTTAACTTAGCAACTTAGTTGAGACCATGTCTCAAAATAAAACAAAAACAAATAAAACAAAAACAAAAGGTGGAGAGAACTGGGATGTAGCTGTGTATTTAAGTGCCCTGGGATCAATTCTCAGTACCAAAAAAAATAAAATAAAAATTCTAGGTTCACTTCTTTAAGAGAAAAAGAGGCTGTATTAATGTTTTTCATCTGGTTTTTGTTTTTCTTTTTTATTTGTGTATGTGGTGCTGGGGATCCAAACCAGGACCCTATGCATGACAGGTAAGCACTCTTAAACTGAGCCACTTCCCCAGCCCAGACAATTTTCTTTTGAATACTCTGAATGTCCTTCAACTCCCTTTTAAGTTTTCACTGTCAAAAGGTAGAAGTCAGGGGCTAGAGCGGTGGTTCAGTGGTTTTGGCGCTTGCCTCATATGCGCAGGGATGCAGGTTCGAACTCCAGCACCACAAACACAAAGAAGTGTATGAGCAATGAAAGCCACATGAAAAACTAAATAAAATTGATTCTCCCTTTTTCTCTCCCTGTCAGCTGTTAATCACAGTAATGTTCCCCTATATGTGGAGGTTGTTTTTCCCATTACTGTTAAAATTTTCACTTTTTCTTCGACTTTCTACAGTTTTATAATGATTTGTCTAGGTATAAATCCATGTTTTAGCTACTTGGGATTTGTCGAGCTCCTTGGACAAACTCCTCTTCAAAAATGTTTTCAACCAGGAGGCTGCATCCTCAGTGGACATCTGAGCATGAACATTCTCAAGAGCTCTGAGGGGAGGGCTAATGTAGGAGCTGATGCTAGGTGTGAACCTTAATTTTTTTTTTTTTTTTTTTTTAAGAAAGAGGGACAGTGAGAGAGTGAAAGAGAGGGAGAGAGAAAAACAACTTTATTTAGTTTTTCATGTGGCCTTTGTTGCTCCAACACTCAGTTGTGTATGTGGTGCTGGGATTCGAACTTGGGTCCTCAAGCATGCTAGGCAAGCACTGTAACCACTAAGCCACTGCTCCAGCCCATGAATTTCTCTTTACAGGTAAAAAAAAAAGGAGGTTTCTGAGTGAATAAATAGAGTGGAAGACCGAATCTGATTTCTTTTAAGCTTTTAACTTTAAGTGACTCTCAAAAGCTGACCATCAGAGGAAGTCACCCCTGTCACAATTCGTGATGACTAAGGAAGAACCAAAAGAACAAACTAGCTGAGTGGTCACCAAAACAAGCAAGTGAGAGGCCCCTTCCTCCGAGGAGTGGAACGCTGGGCAGGGCTCCCAACTCTAAAACCAAGTGATTAAGGCAGGCTATAGAATCCCTGGCTTCCTGACCCACAGATCTGAAAAGCAGAGAGAAAACAAATGAAAAACTCAAGTTTTCCTATACACCAAAAAACTGTGAGTTGATAGATGTGACACATATACATGTTTAATAAAGTTACGCTGACAGGGGGCTGGAGCAGAGGCTCAGCAGTTGGAGCACTTGTCCGACATGTGCAAGGACTCTGGTTCAAACCCCAGCACCACACACACAACTAGGTGTCAGAGAAACAAAGGCAAGATGAAAAAATAAATAAAATTGATGCTTTCCCTCTCCCTCTCTTAAAAAAAAAAAAACAAAAACAAAAAAAAAACAAACAAAAACGGAGGGTCCCCCTGCTGGAGTAGTGGCTCAGCGCATGCTTGGCATACGTGAGGATGTGGGTTCAAGCCCCAATACCATGTACCCAACAAAGTGTTAT